>JACAXG010000140.1:227712-560062 GCA_018881555.1 Amblyornis subalaris
AAAAAAAAAAAAAAAATCAGTTTGCTTTGAAGGCAGCGAGGAAAAGTCAGGCTGTGTCAAGGCTGATGCACAGAGAGCAAAGCCAGGTTTACACCAGGAGACAGCTGGTGCCAGTGGCTGCACCACAGTAATCTGTGTTTACAGCAGGGCCACCTTTGGCGTGGAAATGGCACTTAAATAGCAACTGGTTTGTTCTCCTTGTTTGCTTTAAACCTGTGTGTAATCACCTCCACGTCTGCTGCCTGCCATTCTCGTTTGGTAAATGAGACAAATCCAGCTGTTTCAGCTTGTAAAAAAAGGGAACGCRTAAAGCAAACCACACACCAGCTTCAATAAATACTTCCCTGAGATGTTTCAGATTTACTCATTTTTTGGTTTTTTAAGATGTTTTTCTTATTCCAAAACCAAGGTTCCTCCTCCCTATTTTCTCTTGCCACGTGTGGCAACTACTCAAAAATATGAGGGGGGRAAAAAAAGCAGCTTTGTTTAACACAAAACAAACAAGCATTTGCATCTGGCAGTTCCCTCTGTAAAAGCCGAGGTCTGTGTGGGATTTCAGAGGGAAGGGGGGATTTGTCAGGTAGACAGGAGCTCAAAGCAGCACTAACGTGTTCTGACACACTCGCCTCTGTTTCCCATATGACAGCCTTGTTTTACACGGAGATTTGAAATCCTCAGGCCTTCCCAGCATGAAGGGACAGAAGCATCCATGGCTCCCGGGCTTTTCAAGGAGACCTGAGGTCCTGCAGAGAGGCAGCTCAGCCCAACCAGGTCRTTTGGGATCTCCCTCCTGAGCCGAGGCAGGATGGGCTGGGAACGCAGCCCRTGTGAGGTGGTGCAAACCAGGAGAGGTGGTGCAAGGTGAGGGACCAAGGAGAAAAGGATGGGAAGGAAGTCAGGAAGGGCAGATTTCCACATTGCTTTTAGCCCCAAGTATCCGCTCCTTCTTTTGGATTTGTCCCTAAGACTGAAGGCCTTTGAAGGAAGAAGAAAGTGACCACAGCCCACAGGCATCAAAGTGAGAGGAACACCTAAGTCCAGGATAAGTTCTTTATAATAACCCACATCACACACCAGACTTTCTTATTGCAAGTGCACAAATACCTGAAATAAAACCTTGCTTCATACCTGCAGGCTTCCCCATCCCAACAATCCCTCTTTTTCTGAGCACAGTGTTCTTAAGATAGTTTAAACCCTTGTTATTTGTTATGCACCATTATAATCCCCTTCTATCTCTGCATTATTGGCAGGGATTTGAAGTCTGAACATGCAGCACAGACTTTGATGCCTTGCTGAGCCATCTTGCTGCTCGCTATGTAAAGAGAGTGGAGCAGCTGGGCCCAGCCCTGGCTATGAGGAGACCCAGGACAGGACATGGGAGAGCTGGGATCACACATGGTCCAAAGCAGCAGCGGTTCCGTGGAGCTGGAGCCAGCTTGGGAGACAGTGTGGGCCCAGCTCTTCAAAAAAATCCTGCTTACTTATTTCTGAAGATGATGAATGTTTCCCAAGGAAMGAAAAAAAAGTGTCAGGAAGAAAATTGCTATTCTTTACCAGAAAAACCCAAATAAAATAAAACAACTTAGCTAAACCCAAGAAAAATGTAGCAGTGAAAAAAAAAGAAACACAGCCTGTGAAATTCTAAAAGAGTAGAGGCAAATGTGAAAGGACAGAAATTCTTAAACAAGGATATTTTTACAGTCATCTGTGAGGCGCCTAAACACGAGAGCCTGTTCCTTGTCAGTCACCCAACASGAGCAAAACCCACTGAAGAGCTGTTCCACCATTAGGGCAAAAGAGGAGCAGAGGGGCCAGTTCCTCACTGCAGTGATGAATGCAGGGAAAGAGAAGGAAGGGAGGGAYGTGGTTTCTGCTGATAATAAAGCACTGACAATTTGAAAAGCTCCTGAGATGGCCAYGAAACCAAAAAAAGGAAGGTGCAAGCTCTCAGAGGAGAGGAGAGAAATTGCTGCCGTGCTTCAGCCACTTCCAGCTGCTGGGCAAGTCCGGGGGCAAAAGTGGGACTCATTCCATGGAGAATCCTTCTACATCTCCTCTTTGCAGTGATCAGCCTTAAAGCTGCAGAGGAAGCTGGCTGGGCACGGTGCTGAGCCCCTGGACACTGCTCCRGAGAGGGGCTGCTGGCCAGGGCTCTCGGCTGCTTCGCTTTTGTCATGCTGAGAAAGGAGCAGGCATTGAGGAAAGGTTTGGAAAGGCCAAGTGCTTGGAGCCCAAGCTCTTTCCCTGCCCACAAAACGATTAATTTATTTCCGTTTCTTGAAGAGGGCAGCCAGAGCGTGACCAGGGAAGCCTTGCAGTGGCCAGCACACACTCCTGCAGAGAAATAACACACAGCAGCCTCAGGGGGGGGAGAGAGGGGCTGGAGGTACCTCCAGGGGTGTTCTTGGGCTCCCCTCAGATGATTTTGGGCAAGATCCTTTTTTGTAGAGATGATCACAGAGCGTGGCAGGAAGGGCTGCAGGTTCCCTGTCACTGCAGCACTGCTTGGGTCTGTACAGGGGGCCCTGGACTGTCATAATGAAGCAGCAAACGGACACCCACCCTAAACAAATGCCAAAGACATCTTTGTGGATCAAACCATCCTGGTTTGATTTGGAAACGCGTCAAAGCCATTAAGGGACAAACAGCAACCCTGAGTCAACCTGTGCAATCAGATAGGCACCTGCCAGGGTTAAGAAAACAATCTGTTGCTTCCTTTCATTGGCTGCTTTTCTTCTTTTAGTGAAAGCAGATTTTCAGCACACACCAGCACAGTTTCCTTTGCAAACAAATGAACTGCTGGGCTCACTCAGCCTTCAGAGACTCGTGTGTACAATGAGACTCACATGTTGACAAAGATGTTGGAGAAGTGGTTTCCCCAAGAAGCTGCACGTGCTGTATTTGATATTGCATGCATGAGCTGTACTCAGATTATCCCAGTGCTTTGTTAGAAAGAAGGAATTCACCCAACATGGCACTGATCGCTCCTTGTTACCCCAGCCCTGTGATATGAATGGATCTGACTTTGTAATCTCAGCACTGTTAATACTGATTAAAACCAATTTATTACATATTTGTATCAACCCTGGCAGCAGAGTCTCCCTTGTCCTTCAGCATTAGCAAGTGAAGCTGGGAAGCAGCTGATGCCCAGGAAAGCAGATGATGTCCCTGGAGAATGGGAAGGAAAGCAGCCCCCTGAGAAGGGAGGTGACAACTGCTCCTGGAGTCCGTGGTGCTCCGGGGTGGCAGTGCCTGGACTTGTGCAGCTCATCTGTGCCTGTTGCTCCTCTCTGGAGATCCTCCCCCTTTGGATGCAGTGGATAGAGCACACACAGAGGATTACAGTCATTAAAAACCTTGCCACACTCCTTGCTGGAGCAGGTAGCACGGCCCAGGGATGCTGTCACACCCAATTCAGCCTGGAGTGAAGTGATTGCTGTCTACAAAACTAATACAACGAGATGAAAGGTGTTGTACAGGCTGGGGATTATCTCCTGCTACCCAAATCCAGCACAATTTGTTCAAATCCCTACAACTTCTCTTCTCAGCAGATCCTGTGTTATTTACATTATATTTAGGAAAAGAAAATGTTCTTGGGAAAGCCAARTAAAATCCAACCTCTACTGTAATTCCAAGACAAGGTTTAAAACACAATAAGGAGTTTTACAGTAGTCTCAGAGTGCCCTGGCCTTGATCACAGCACTGTTGGTGCTACARAAACGTGGAGTGAGACACCCCTTGCCTCAATGACACCGATGTTTCTTAGGTCTTCTAATCCCTCTTTGAGGAGACACAACACAGGAAACCCTGAGCTTTACAGTCCTGCAGAGGGGACCAGCCAGGGCCCAAAGAACTCCTACAAAGTRTTTATCACTGAGGGAATGCTGCTAAATTGTTTCGTTGAACTGGCTTAAGATATTTCAAGTTTACAAAAGAAAACCAATTTTCAAAGAGTAAAACTGTTGAGAGGTGATTTAATTATTGCTTTTCCAATACAAAAGAGTCCAGTCAAACCTCCAGTAGAATASATTCCTACAGTTAAGGGGTCATTTTTGCTGAAGTGTCATTTTTCTCCATTTTGGAATTCAACATTCCTTGAGAAGTCACTATCTCCAGTCAACTCCTCATGATTGAGATAAGAAGACTCAGAGTTAATTGAAAGGTAAGAATTGTGTTTCCAAAAGRGATCCCCTTTCTTCCAGTGAAATTTTTGATTTTAAAAGATTTCACACATCTCAAAGGTGGGAACAGCTCTAATAGCTTTTCCCCTACTCTATTTTTTAAGTAGATAATTCTTCAGGCCAGTGACTCTTACAGTCTATGTATGGACTTCAACACAACAGAATCCCAATTTCCAACAGAGAATTAATGTTCTGGGAGTAATTAGAAGAAGTCTTGTTTTTTAAAACTCTGATTTAAGAATGTAAGGTGCTATAGATGCTTGAACTCCACCAAGAATAAACTCTGCATATTATTCCTCAAAAAACCTCCAAACGGCACTCACTTCCAGCAGTGCTGGCAGGTCTCCCAGCAGGCAGCGCTCGGAGCCAGTCACAGTCTCAGAATCCAGAAGAAAGTGTGGTTCAAAAGCAAGGAAAAGGACAGGGCAATGTAGAAATGAAGAGGTCTGAGGAGGGGCACCATTATTAACTCCTGTTGTTCCCTCTCTAGACAGAACAGCCTTTGCCATCTGATCTCTGGGCACCTCGCTGGGTTCAGCTGACAAACGGCTCCGATTCTTAGAAGGGAAGAAAAATAATACCCTCCCCTCCATCCCCTTGGGTCATGCTACCCATCCAACTTAGAAGAATCATTTATCATTTATCTGATAGCTTAAGCACATCTGCATAATAAGTTGCACACACCCAGAGAAGCTCTCTATATTTCACAAATCCTTAGCAAGGCGTTTTTTAATAGAAAACATCAATCCCGAGTAGCCCGAAGGAACGATCCCTCTTTAATCATCCACCACGCTGAGGACTAATTTTAGACAAAGGCTCAACGCTCCCAGTCACCTAGAGCATGGAATAATACAGATGATTCCTAAATTCACAGGGAAAGGTTCAATCGCCTTTTCAAAGCTGGATTGCAGATCCTGTGTTAATTACTACGGGAAATTACATCTCCAGTAATACTCGGCAAGGCTTTACAATAAATGCTGTCTGATCTATTCCTGCTCAGCCTTGAACTCTTTGTGGAATATTTGTAAATGTAATGGGTACTTCATTTTCACCACTGCTCCTGAATAATTCATACAGTGGAAGATCCTTGCACGGTTCCGTGAATTGAGAGACTTGGGGTGTTTTGTTCTCTATAGTTAATGGATTAAAACAGTTTTTTTTCAGCTATGAAACCAGGTAATTTATCACCACAAAACCAAGCATGGTTCATACATCATTGGCTCAACTGAGAAACACATCTGTGAGTCTGGATATCAGAAAGGAGCAACCAACAATTTTAAATCATCCCATGTTGTCCGAAAAGCCAACAGAGTTGCAAAATAAAATGCTGAAAAACTGCCTCAGATCAGTCAAAATATTTGATTTCTTTTTTTTTCAGGCATTTAATGCAACCATTTTTTCCCCCCACAAAACAGTACATTTTGAAACATCACTTTGAAAAGAGAAAAAGAAATAAATCAAAACTCCTTTCCATTCAGAAAATGTCATAACTGGGAGCTCCAGCACTTTCAAGATATTCTCCCCCAGCTCCCTTCCAAGCAGAATTGTCAAAATTGGTAAGATTTCTTCAGCAATTTCTGTTTCATCAAAATGACATTTTTGAAGACAAAACTGTTGTGACGAGAAAAAAAAGTCACAACCAAAACTCAACAAAACTGAACATCTCTGATCCAATTGTCTTTGACAAAAAGATGTCTCAAAGATGCAAAACCTCTCCTTGGGTGAGTCCCAGAACCTTGGGCTGACACATCCAGGTTGAACATGCGAGTTCCCCTTAGGTAACAACAAAAGAGACATGAAACAACCTCAACCTCAGGGGTTAGAGATACCTTCAAATGTGTTCCAAGCCAAGTGGAGACTGCAATTCTTACACCATCTTCACCATTTTAACGGAGGAAATTCCACATTCCAGCCTCAAAACGTGGGGACAAGAACATGGACAGTTCAGTGTCCACCCCTGGCGGTGAGCACTGACCTGTGGGTTCTGCACCGASGCAGGATTTGGTGGTGGAGCTCCTTCCATGGGGTTTGGTGCCATTTGCACTTAAATCTCTGTTTTCCTGTCTGCTCTCAGCCTGCAGTTTTGTTCCCACCAGGTGCTAACTCTCAATTCCCACCTGATGTGAGGAGATGTGCCCAGCCAACAGCCACGTTGTCTCTAGCAAAGGAAGTCAATTCATCAGAGGAAAATTCAGGGTGTCACACAGTGCTGAAGTTTCCAAAAGCAGTTTACAAAGCCTCATTGTGGGGCACCACCTCCATTTTCTCGGTGTCAGCAACAAATCTKCTCATTCACCTGTCAAAATGACACCTCATACCCCTCTGCCCAAAGAAAACACCCAGGAATGCACTTGGGGAGAACAAATCATTTTGTCTTTGGCTCAGGCATCACCACCAGCAGTAATAAGATTCTCAGGACCACATGCTGCTCGTGTCAGACACATCCACAAGCCCTTTCCTGTGAAAGGATTGCACAGCTGGAGCTCAAGGCACAGACAGAAGGTCAGGCAGGATATGCAGAGGGAAGTTCCTAATTCCATTGCTTCTCAAGGCAGAGAAGGTGGATTTTTTATCTCCTCTAACATAACTCAGGTGGTCACTGTTTGCTTTTAGGGCAGAAAGGGACATTCTAGAGRGTCACCCTGCTGACCTTCATCTCTCCAGCAGGGTTTGGGATTTAAAGCTCTGCTGTGTGTGGGGCAGGAGGGGCCTGACCACTGAGTCCCCATGCAGAGATGGAGATGTGAAATGGCAACATCACAACATCACAGCTCAGGACTGTCAAGCCGAAAGGTGCTGCAGAGAACAGAATTCCCATGCTGAGCAGGAGAGGTCACCCGTGCTGCAGGTGCCTGTGATGGAGCAGGACAGCTGCCTCTTTCCCAAATCCACCTTTTTAACCAAATTCCAAGCCCTTATCTTTGCCAGAAGAAAAATGTCTTGTGTCCCACACGGATTTGCAGCATTCAAGGGCAGAGAGGGCCTAATGCAGTGTCAAACCTCATTTCTTTCTGTCACAGAYGCCACATTTTTCTTGCTAAGCCCTGCAAAAACCCTCCCTGGACTGATGTAGCACATCCTCAGCCCACAGCRGTCAGCCTGAGCAACCTTGGTGTGAGCAGCTCTCTGCCTCTCAGAGCAAAATGTCCTTGCAAATCTCGAAGCCTGTGGAAAAGTCACCAAATTTTGCCAGTGATTATCAGGCTAACGCCTGCCCAGCAGAAGTAAGAAACTTGCTGAGATGGATAGCTCTAGAAAGTGGAGTGTTCTGCTCCAATTTAATTAAAAAGGTATTTGGGAAAATGACAAATGCACCACGGAGCTCGGCACTGTCTGGGACAGAGCTGGAGCTCTGCGTGCTTTAAAAAGCAATTAAGACAAGACAAGAATCACCATTAGCCTTGGGGAAAGAAACCCACAGGGCATTTTCAGCCCAAGGCAAGAAAAACAGGAGGGAAATGCTCCTTCCAACACAGAGGTCAGCATGGCCACCAGAGCATCCCCTTTGAAGGCCAGGCTGGGTCCTCCAAAGCACAGGAACACCAACAAGGTTTGGCTCTTTCTGATCAAGCTCAGCCCCTCTCTGCTCTGGGAGGGCAGCTCAGTTCAGTGTGTGACAGGATCATGATTTATTTACACAGTTTTGAAACTGTGGGGCCTAAAATGATTGAATGCAGAGAACAGGTTGCAAGAAATAAGTAAGCAAGCAGCAGGGYGTTCTTCCTCTGCCAGTCTCGTTGGATGGCTCCAATTCCTGATCCTTCYACCTGGAAGACAGACACGTCTGCCCTGTCCTTGGAGTTCCCACCATCCACATCTGCTTTCATCATGAACAAGAAATTGAAAAATCTCTGAATAGGAATGCCAAGAATTCACTTTGGAAGCATGTGGTTCCTCATTTCTGACAATTATCCAAAAAAGCAAAGATATAAATAAAAATATGGTAAATGTGTTGTTTCCTTATTGCAACAGAAAGTAAAAATTATCAGTGTCTCACTTAAATCAAAAYGAAAGCATTTGTTTTGACACATTCCAGTTTAAAATGATGCTGGAAGAGACTTGTTTCCATTCAATGTTTTGATTTTGACAAAAAATGTTTCCAAAAAAAAAAAAARAARRAAAAAAGTTTTCCTGCAGTTTTTTCTGCCAGCTCCCGGAGGGATCAGTCAAAGCTTCCTGAAGCTCAGAGTCATTAGCAAGCTGTCACAGAACTGAGACCCTAAAATGCATTTGACACATCAGATCACAGTTCTATCAGACCTGGCAAGCGTGCCAGTGCTGGATCTTCAAATGTAACTCTTGGATCAGACTCCTTTAGGATTCACTCTCTTCTCTGGTGGAGCAAGAGAAAGGAAATTAGCCTCGTTCATCCCCTGGGAATGAACCCCCATAGCCAAAACCCCAGGTTCAGCTGCTGTGCAGAGAGGGGAATTTATGGAAGATCTCCTGACATTCCCACTATCCAAGAAGCACAGCCACAGGCAGACATTCAATCTTCRGGGGCAGGGGAGAGCAGCAGCACMCAAGATTTCAAAAAAAGAGCAGTAGAAAACACAATATGTTGTCACTCTGAGCATGAGGCTTCTAAAGAGACAGGTCCTTGGGSATGGGGTGGGCACACACCTAAAGGGCCTCTGCCTGGGAATGCCACAGCCTGAAGATCCCGTGGAAAAGCTGCAAAGTGCAAAACGTGCTGGTCTTGGCAGAGCAAAAGGTTGGAGTTGACCCATCTGGCAGCTGACCTTGCTTTTCCTACAGAGCTGAGCTATTTTGGCTGTTCAGACCACAAACCTCTCCCGCTGCTCTCTCTTTGAGCATCAAGATAATGACTTTCTGGGAAAGAGATTGTTCCTGCTCCAGTAAGCAAACCCAAAGCCTCCCCAGCGTGACCCCACACTCGGATTTCTTGTTGCAGTTGAGATAAACATATGTTCAAACAGCCCTGCCTCGACTCCCTGTCCAGGTGGCCGCACAGAGCTGTTGGTGCAGGCAGATGTCCCCACTTAGACACTGGCAGTTCTAGGGCACGGCTCCCGTGCCTTTTCCAGGCAATCCCATCAGAGCTTTGTGTGGATTTCTTGCTGGGAAGGGGCACAACTCCTACGGCATTGGGAGTCCAGTTGAATCCCAAGCGCAATCTCTTATTGTCACCACGGTGATCCTTCCCAAAAAGAGATGGAGTTCTCCTCAGACAGGAAGCATCACAAGGGGCACAGTGTCCTGTACCTGCGACACCAGAATAAGAGCTCAGAGCTCCAGCTCCTCACACTGACCCTGCTCTTCATGAGCTGCAGAAATCGTGGATTTTTAGGGAACGTCCCACCTTCCTGTGTCCCACAATCAACTGAGACAGATATTATATTAATAAATAGAATTATCTCACCCCAGTCAGGCTAAAGCTCTCTGTTTTCATGCAAGGACATTCCCTGTTTTCTTCTCCCCAGCAGAAACTGGTTCTCTAGGAGGAAAAGATGGAGTAAAACATAAATGAGGAATTGACATTCATCAGCTTATCCAGCAATGCTAAAACACCCGCTCGGATCACCCGGAGCCCCCG
Organism: Amblyornis subalaris; assembly: GCA_018881555.1. Classification (NCBI taxonomy): domain Eukaryota; kingdom Metazoa; phylum Chordata; class Aves; order Passeriformes; family Ptilonorhynchidae; genus Amblyornis; species Amblyornis subalaris. The sequence goes on from JACAXG010000140.1 coordinate 237,451, forward strand.
GATGATCATCAGCTATCAGGGTGCTTCAGTCAAGTTTGCAAGATGCTTTCCATCAGTCAGGAGAGACTTTCTAATCAACTGACACAGTTTAAAGCATTTTGGATGGGGAGGCACGTACGTAGGAACGTGAGCCTGAGCACAGATGTATAAAATTGTAGGTGATCAAAGGTAGTGCATCCAAGGCAGGATTAAAAGACGTTTAATACAGCTTTTCCCAATAAGCCTGAGAGATGAAAGAACTGCCACAAGGCCTTGCTGGAGGCTTAGAAATTGCTCTGTGAAATCAGCTGCAATTGGTAATTAAATGGAAACCTTGGGGGTGTTCTGAAGACTTTTTTCATAGCCTGGCATAAGGGAACTCATCTTTAAATTACRTAGACTTTTACCTTCCACCGAGGTGAAAGTAAAACACCATCCTGCTGCTCCTGCATGTCCTGCCTCCGAGCAGCTGGCTCTGTGCAGGAGCAGAGGTGGCTCCTCAGGCCTCTCTGTGACAGGATCAGGGCACACGATCCAGCAGTCTGAGCACCTCAGGACACTCCTGTCTTCCCAGTGCYTGCCCTCAACTGACCCAGCTGTAAACCAGGGAACTCTCTGAGTCTGCAGGTGCTGCAGGAACTGCACCCCTGCCTCATGTAAAACCAGCCCAAAAGTCTCCCAGCAGGTCCCAGAGGACACCTTTTCCTTCCTGGAAGTGCACACAGCTCCTACACAACTGCTTCCAGCCTATGTCTTTGATCTGCTCCAGGGAGAGCCCATGGCAGGCAGGAGAATGCTTGGTTGACTGGATGTGGGGAAGAAAAGGAAAATCCTGGTCCTGATAAARGACAGGAGAATGATGGTGGGTTTTTAACTAATTATGATGGATTGGAAATTCTGAGTGTGCCCGGGAAGATCTGGAAGGGAAACCAGACCAGAGCAGAAAGCACAGCCTTGTGGGCAGAGCATCCAAATGGGCCTTGGGACATTTTGGTTGGAGACTCAGCTCTGCTCCCACTTTCCTCAGTGCAACTGAGGCTGAGCCTTTCTCATGGCCCATTTCCCTTCTCTGTGCAGTAAAAGGGGTCAGTCCTTTTTGATCTACTYGCAAGAGAGGGTTACTCACTGTTTGCTTGAAGAGTTCCTAGGGTAACAAGGGCTATAAACAAAGCAAACCTGCCACCCTGGATTGCGGTTCAACAGTGTTCAGAATGTTTAGAATCCTGTTTGATGCAAAGTGCTKTGGTTCCTGTTGTAGCCTTTCATTTCTAGATGGCACAACACTCTCACTCTGAGGCAAAGTGCTCTCTCAGACAAAGCTGAATCTGCTGAAAGTAGCACTGGATATCCTTTTTTCAGCAGAACAACAGCAGGTGAGGGCAGCTCAGCTCCAGACAGCTCAACAGCTGCTGAAAAACAAACGAAGATAAAAATGTTTGAAAAAGAATTAAAAGCAGGTTCAATAAAAAAAAATTTAAAAGGTGCTAAATCTCCCCTGAATACAATGCAGGTAGCCAGAAATAGCTGCCACAGGGAGAGATCGACAGCTGATATAAATAGTAGTGACTCATGGTGTAATGGGGATCCAGTTCAGGGGAACAAATCCCTATCAGTGGCTCAGACAAAGCCTCCTACAGCAAACACCTCTGAAGGCACAGGCCTAAATACCTCCAGGGATTTGGAAGCACAGAGGCTGGGATAATACCTATCAGACAGAAAGCCCTTTGTGCCAGTCCCCTGTCCAGGAACCATCCACTGCTGCGGATGGCTTTGGTTTGTGGCCCAGGAGAGAAGGATTTATGCAGAGCATAAGGATGCTCTCTCAGACAGATGTCAGAAAAAATCTCCATGCATCAACTGTGCTGCTGCTGCTGCTGCTGCAACCTGTCTGCCAAGAGTCCCTCCTTGAGGGCCTGGGAAACAAAYACATGTGCTTTAATTTCCTAAGGACTCCATGCTTTCCTAGCACAGCTCTGGGCCTCCCCACCCTTGCTGTGCAGAAGGTGCCTGCCCTACACCTGCTGGCAGTGGCACACAACCATCTCACCACTGGCACGCAGCCACTACAAGAGTTTTGCCAGTTCTTTCTGGCTCTGCAGTCTCATATAGATTAAAGTTCTCCAGCACGTCCTACAGAGCCACCAGCGTCCAAAGCAAACATTCCCAGAGGACACAGCCACTCCGACCACGGCTGTGGGCAGAGCCCACGGGCAAAGCCAAAGCAACCAGAGAGGAAGGAGATGAGAGGCAGAGATGGAGTTATCCATCCTGAGCAGAAGGCTGTTCACACCCCTGGGATGCCAGGGGGAATGTTGACTATCCTTYACCTTCTTTTTGCTTTCAGGGTCCCTGTAGCTATCACTGGAGGAGAGGCCAGCTCTTCGCATCCAGCATTTCCAGCCTCTGAAATTGCTTCCTGCCCTGTGCTGATGTGGAAGTCAATCCCAGAGGCAGAGTGAGCCTGAGAAATAAAGAAGTATGACCCAGAACAGGCAGGTCAGGAGCTGGATATTGCACAGAAATGGCAGTCTCTCCAACACAGAGATGCTTTTCTTTCAACTGCTTTAATTTTTTTGCCCCTCCATATAATTCCCTAATAATCGTCCTATTAACAATGTTCCATTTGCCACACAACTTGGGATATTAATCCTATTAGTTGGTACTAATCCTCTGCAAAACAAAATGGAAATATTCACTCTCTCATTTTCTCAGGGTAAAAAAAAAAAGGAGAGAAAGAGGTGGGGAGAAGAGAAGACAAAGATGCTCTCAGAGGTTTGCAGTTTTGTGAGTTAATTGAATGGAACTGGGTCTCCTGTGGGCTCCATATAGAATTCCATTATCATGTAATGGGGAGTCACATACAGCCTGTTGATAAGAGACAGTCTGTCAGATTAAGCATTAACTATCATATTTGGAAACCATGCAGTTTTCTACCCATTGGGGCATCAAAACACAATATCCCATTTCCCTTTCTTTCCCCCAACACCTTCTTCCTTTACTACACACTAATTAAACAACAAGGGGGGAGAGACTGGTCTCTGCTGCCAAGCCCAAGATAAACTTTGCTGAGTAGAGAGGAAGAAATGAAGTGAGCATCCCAGAGAACAGAGGTCTTTCCTATAGGCTTTCATTTTTCCACCCACCCCCTCTTGTTGTGCTGTATTTTTTCATATTTCTGTGAAGAATTACTGGCAGTTTCCAACCTCCCCTGCTCCACAAGGTGAGACTGGCACCTACTGGAATGCGCCTGGAAAGGCTGAGAGTGAGGACAAAAACATAAACCTTTTCTCAGCTTAGTTTCATCTCCAGCTTCACATTATTTTTCCCCTTCATCAGACAAACAGCTCAGCAGACACAGCGACAGCACCTGCTGGATTTGACACAGCTCCATCTTTAAGCTGTTCTGTGGTAATTGGGGTAACTATCATGAGTCACTTCGTTTGTGTCAGCCCATGTGGAGGGAACCACAGGCACAGGTCCTGAGAGAGCCCCCAATGTTCCTCTGGGTCTTTGAGGCTGTTCCCTCTTCTCATGTCTCAGGACCTAAAGGAAGCAGGAGCAAACATCCCTCCAGGTACAGCATCAATCTCCAGTAGTTCCATCTCCCCTTCCCCCACGTGCTCTAGGCTGGTACTGAGGATTGCTTTGTGGGCTCTGTCCATCCTCTGGGATTTAGATTTAGACCTCAAAATGCTGTTCTTCCGTGCTTATAGAACCCTAAACTTCCCTAGCCCTAAACTTATTCTTTGATGTCCCCCTCCAAAGTCCCACTGACCAACCTCAATCGAGCAGCAACCTGACTTCCTTCTGCCTCTCTCCCTGCTCCATCTCCCCCAGGCACACCACCAGCCTTGTTCCCACTCCAGACCTCCCAGACAGCTCATACAGACCTCCAGCAAAGCCCAGCCACCCACTGCTGGTCTCCTGTGAGCCCTGGAGAACACATCCTCAATCCATCACTGTCTGATCACTCGTTAGAACTGCTCTTTCACAGCAGTCTCCTCCTAGTTCTGCTCTGTAGCACACTGTGTATTTTATCATTAACTTCCATACCTGGAGCAAGGAGCCTTCCAGCTCAGAGCCTGTCACACCGAAAGTCACAAAATAGGCACCACAGGTTAGGCAAAGGCACATAAAATAGGGAAGCAAACAGGCTGCATGCCCCAGCATGATTTGGAAAGATGAAGGGAGAATCAAAGAGAAGCTGGAGGACAGAGCAAATCCTGCAGACTTGTAGCTGAACAAAGTGCAGCTGGAGGCTGGGAACATCTCATGGACTGGAGCTGCCTCCTTTGTAGGGATGAAGCTCTTATTAGGAGCAAGTCCTCCCTGTTGACACTCTGCCTGCCCCCAAGGCTGCTAACCCGAGCAGGAATGACTCAGCACCGGCAACAAAGCCACCCCACCACAGGGACCACACACCTCCTGATTAGCAAGTCTAATCCTCCCTCTCCAAACCTTTCCATTAGCGAGCCCTGGGCCTTTTCGTTCGAGAAGCAGCGACTTGTGAGCACCGACAGCCAGGGCTGCCAGACCCCGCTGACCCCAGCTCCGGCTGGGCAGGATTCAAGCAGGGCTCCGTCCTCGGGAGCAGCCTGGGAAACACAGGGTTCAGCGCGTCCTAATTGCCGCGGGCTGCACAGACAAACAAACAAACAAACGGACCTTTGTTTGCACAACAGCTCTCCAGASAGGCCTCCCGGCCAAGGTGGGCCGGGATGTTCGTCCCCGTCTCCCAGATCGATCGGCTCCCAGCTGGAAGGAACGAGAGGAACGCGGCGCGGAGACGCTCAGCGGGCTGCCCGCGGCGTGCGTGTCTGCGGCGGCCTGAAGGACATAGAGATTCCTCCTTCCAGCAGGGCTTCAAGATGCCCTGCTGCTCTCAGGAACATCCTGAATAATGACCGGGAATCGCAGAGAAAAAGGAGCTCCTGAGGCAAGCTTGAAAGGCCTGTTACAGTGAAATTGCTCTGGATTTACACAGGGGGGAAGCAGAGCCGATCCCCCCCCGCTCAGCCGGGCTGACTGATGGCATCCACAGCCACCGATGGGAGCTGGGACAAAGGCAGGAATCGGGTCCAGGGGAGGACGTAAGGGTTAGGCCACCAGCCAGCTCATTGCCTGGCAGCAATTCATAGCCTGGTTCGGAAATCGATACAGGCTGAGAGCACTCGGCAGCCAGACTAAGCCAGGTCTGTCATTTACTGTAATTCTGAGCCGCTAGATTACTTTCTTCAGGTTTTCCAAGAGGAACAGTTAGTCACAGTGGTGAGTTACTCCCCTTTGTAGGCTCTGTTTTCTGTTTTTCCCCTTCCTAATTGTCACCCCAACTTCCTTTCCGCTCCTGGAGAGCAGAGAGTGCTGTTCCAGCCTCCCATGACAGCCTCTGGTGCCTCAGAGCTGTCAGTCTGTGGGAAGAGAGAAGGTTTTGCTGGGGTTTAGGGTATAATTTACTCTCCCAGCTTCATGGATGTCATTCCTCAACCACTTTCCAGCAGCCAGATGTCTGAAGAGGAGCCAGCTCTGCTGATGCTTCCAGGAACAACTACATCCCAACCACCACCAGGCTTCTTGTGAGATCTCACAGCCCATGGATTCAGCCAAAGAGGATCAAAAGCTTTGAGCATTCAGCGTCTTGGATTATCTCCTGCCCTGTTTGACAGCACACACAGGAGACTCACCTGTGGGCAGCACATACAAAGATRAGCTGCTCTGGAGACACCTAAGATAGCCTTGATGGGACAGTGGCCTTCCCTTTCATGGTCCACATTGGGGATTTATTGCTCCAAATGCCAGCACATGCTACAGGCCCTYTCTTTTGCAAAAGATGATGTTTTCTTCTCCTGAGAATAGAAGACCTTTCAACCAACTACCAGTACTGAGCTGAGATTCTCATTGCTCTGAAGATACCCCTTGGTGTAGGTGGTTCTTTTAGGAAGGAGAATCACCCCCAGAATAGCTGCCAGAGAACTGCAGCTGGATATCTCACTGCTGGAAACGGCCTGGGAAAGAAAAATGTTGACCTCTTTCATCTTGACTGGGTCAAGGGAACAGTGGCTGCGCTGATGGATGGTTGACTGTAATTCCTGCCCACTCATTTAATCAGTGAGAACAGGCAGCAGCCCGAGCATGCTCACAAGAGAGAGCAGCAGGCAGCGGTGGAAAGCCCAGCGGCTCTGCAGAGCAGGGAGGTGTGAAGGGGACAGGGCAGCGAGRCGCCGGGGGAGAGTCCTCACACCAGGGAAGGAAGCTGGGGCTTTTCCCGGGATGAAAACCTAAAATCCCCTCCGCTAGCTGTGCCATTCCGGAGGCTGAAGCCAGGCTGCAAGGCAAGAGCAGCCCCCGGAGCTGCATAAACCACAGCATGTGCTGCGTCCTGCCTGCCTGCCACGGGCAGCTGCCTGCTGGAAATGGAGAGGGGCATTCAGGCATGGAGGGGAAAGGAGGGGTCCAGCCCTACCCAAAGCTGCTTTTGCAACGTGAAAGCCAAATAAATCTGCTCTTAAGGGAGTCTCCCATCCATCAACAGCTAGACACACACAGAGTTGAAGGCCAGAATAGATCACATGGGCTGATCTCCTGCCTAAGAAAGGATGGCCAGTAAAATCTCCGCTTCCTGACACCAATAATATGCCCTGAAAACAAGAGCACTCAAACTCTACCCCTCAGCTCAGCACCACGGAGCCGTGGGAGCATTTCCAAACCAAAATGTTGCGGTGTGGTGTGTGGGGCTTTCCACAACATCCCTGGAGCTGGCACCAGCCTCAGCCCCCAGCCTGACAACCAGTGGGTCAAACAAATTACCGAATTACAGAGTGTTGTGTAGCCAACGAGGCGAAAACAGGAGAGGCCAAAATGGCACTCCAGCATTTCTGGGCCCCTGCACAGCCAGCAACAAGGCAGCTCCGTGGCTGCTGGAGCAGGGAAGCAGCAGGACTGAACACATCCAGGCTGTGCTGTCAATGCACAGCCTGCTCTGAGAGGAGAAGGACRCATTGCGAACCAATCCAGCCCGGAATGTCCATGGTTGATGTAGCAGGAGTACCCTCTAGTGGGAGAACAGCTTGGAGAAAGCCTTTCAAATCCTCACATACACACACAAATGCAGGGGTTTAGATCTAAAGAAAAACTGCGCTGAAAGTAAGCATCAAAATGGGCTTGAAAACAGAGGGAAATGGAATATCTTGGGGAAATAAAGTCATAAAGTCTGATTATCACTTGCAGTACTATTTTTTACTCTTCCAAGAAAGCCATCTAAAAACACAGTCAAATCCACTATTTTAAGTATATCTGTGCAGCACTGGGCTGGAAAGCAGACAGGAGTCTACTCATATTCATGAAGCCAGGCCAAGACTGTTTAAATACCCAAAGGTCACAGAAAAGCCTAGGGCTGCGTGTCTTAATCCTGCTCACTGCCTGAAAGCTTCTGGGTGTGGAAGTAGTCTCTGTACTCATGGCAGAGGCCCAACACATTTCCCGAGGACATCAGAGCTGGTGAAGTCGTTTTGCTTTGGCTCATGGATGAAAGATTTTGCTGTTGGAGGAGGGGGAGGAAACCGGGCAAGGATTGCTGTGTTGGACATCAAGGATGCAGAGGATGCTGTGCTCTGTATCCAGATGGGATCAATATGCTGTCCCCAGYGACCTGCTCTAAGATCACGCTGACACTGCCTTGACAGGTGCAGCATTAGAACCTCAATAGAGTGGAATTATGTGGTACCYTCGGGGCCCTTCCCATGCAAAAGCCTATCTAACCTGAATGTTATATATATWATATATATATATATATATCCCTTCATCCGCTGTTGAAATGCACCTACCCCTAGGGAGACCTTTGAGGTGTCTAAGGCTCCAACCCTTCTGATTTGGGCAGAGATAAATACAGTAGGGGAGCCTGAGCCCTTTTGTTTTCAGATTAAAGATCTAAGCATTGTTTCCTGCAAAGCAGCAATTGTAAAGGAGTGAGTGGATTTAAAGAAACATGGCCCACTTTTACAGCCAGGGATAGGAGGGACACTAAAAACATCCATGCCGGACTCAAGGCGGTTGTTCCTACAGAGATGATCCAAGCTAAGCATCTCCCAGGAATCTGTGCTGGTAGTCACACAATCAGGGTGAGCAGGAGGGAGAGCTGGGCATGGGAATGTGTCACAGATCAGTTTGGAAGTGGTGGGAGGGGTGACAGGCAGGGGACAGCGGTGGGTTAAGGCCAGCAGCCCTCGTGGGAGGTGGCTCAGCAATCCCTCTGTGTAATGTGCCATGTCCAACCCACAAGTTTCCTCCTTTCTTCAAGCCCCAGGAGATCTGGCTGGGGACTCAGTCCTGATTTCTGGCTGTAAGTTATCAAATTCCCCTTTGATCCCAGCTTGCTTTCMCAGTGCCTCCTCCCAAAGAGGGGATGTCCCCTCAGCAGAGCTCAGCACCACGTTCCTGGGCCAGACTCAGTAACTGCCGAGCTGCTCCAGTCCRCGGGGACTTCCCAGCCAAGGCACAGCATGAAAATCACAGCAGCACATAAAGGTGCCAGTCCCATCCTGATTCCACCCTGGATGCAGCTTATTTCACTGGGAAGCCTCCTGGAAAAGAGATTTACTCACCACAGAGAAGGGAGGAGCCTGGCCCAAGGTGACTGGGCTGCAGGACTGGACCAGAGCCCAGACCTCTCCCAGAGGTTTTCTGAGAGGCAGAGGGAGGGAGAAGAGGGAGGGCTTGGCTCTTTGGAGGGTTACTCTGCCTTCCAGAGCAGAAGGCTGTGAATTCCCCATTTCCCACGCTGCACGCTCAGTTAAAGTGACAGATGACTGTATGTGTGCACGAGCCTCCATCACTGGAGAAAGGGTAGTGCAGATGATTTCTTGGAGAGAAAGGATAAAAAAAAGAGAGTAATTTGAAGTAAATGAGGAAAAAAAGAGGAAGAGATTCTCTAGATACATAACGTGCCACTGCAGAACCAGGGACATGCCTACGGAAATTTTTTAAAAGTTTTTAAAAAAAAGCAAAGCTAAAAAAGAAAAAGGATCCTATTAAGATTAATGCTTTCTGGCTTTCCATCTCCCTCCAGCATGGCTCTTCCATTTCCATAAACCCATTATCCTCACTGCTGTTTCACTTAATTGGAAAATGTCTATTGCAACCTAGCATGTTCCAAGACAAACCTTGGATGTATATATAACAGGCACTTAAAAGCTTTCAAATATTTCAAATTTGCTCAACACAATTATGTGAACAAAAACCCCGTGGGACTTTTTTTTTCCCTAGAAAACAAAAACCACAAAAAAAAAAAAAAAAAAAAAACCTCAAACCCCACAATAGTCATAAAGCATGTGTTCACAGGGCTAGAAACACCATTACATTTATCCTGATTAGCATTCCCTAAGCTTTTATGTGCACACAGTTATTGCCAGTGGAGGGAAGAGGGGAGAGTAGGAAACGACAGTCAATGATTTGGCTGGTGAAGGTCAGGGAAGCGAAACAAGGAGATTTGTTTCACTGCAGTGGCACTGTGACAGCCACCAAACAGGGACGTCGTGTGCCAAGTCCCCTTGGAGCTGCATCCTCCTGGGAAACCCCGGGCTGTGCTTGGGGAGGGCAGGAGGGAACGGGGAGTGTCTGGGCAGGGAGCAGTGCTCCCAAGTGGAGCTGCCTTAGAGGAATTGGGACTTCCTGATGGTTCCTGGCCGTCCTACAACTGTCAGGAAGCAGATGAGCTCCTTTGCTTCCACTCTTCCTGCTGTCTTCCCTTCCCTGTTCCCACCAACCTCTCCCAGAGTATCCCAAAGCACTGCTTTGGAGGGACCAAGGCATCAAGACACATTGTGTGGATTCAGATGCTCATTGTGGGAGCTGGCAGACTGGGACCTGGAATTTGTCATTGGCTGGCTACAGGACAGCAGCTGTGGGAAGCAGGGCAGGAATAAGATAAAGTTTTCTTCCCTGAGAAGTGGTGGCTCTACTGCTTTTTAGCTGGAAAGGATCTCAGCACTTGTGTGCACCTATGCACGGAACAAGTTTACAGCTCCTTTGGAAAATGATGGCTGATTTTTCCATTTTCACATATCCAAGTCTCATCTTGGTTGGATTAGCCTGACAATGAATAAACTTGAACCCCACAGCACTCGAGGTAAGTGCCAGCCCTGGCCCTGAGAAGCTGTGTTAGAAGTCTCTCAAATATTTGCTCTGCTGTCCTTTGCAGCACATCTCGGCTGCTGTTCACACACATTACTGTCCCTCTGACCTGCCCACTGTGTAATGCCATCACACCACTCCAAAACATGAGATTTCCTCTCAATATCTGTGCAGCTGCCTCTGCCCAGCAATGCCTGTGAAGAGAATGCCAGAAACGTGTCCCAGCTGCAAGAAATGCAGGAAATCCCTCGATGGTGCCTCTGAAGGCAACAAGAGACCTGCCAGGGGTATTCCTGGCCCTGCACCTTCTGTTATGGAAAGAGCTGAATGTGCCAGGATTTCTATCAAGTGTATCACAGCATCTTCCCTTCCAAACTTCTCCTTCTTTATCCACACCACCAACACTTTTCCTTGGACCTGCCCTTGCCTTTCTGGAGGAGTCCTGAGAGCACATGATCCCCAGCACCTTCACCTGGCAGCAGGAACCAAGCTGTGTCCTGCAGAAGGGCAGTGCCTGTGCCAGGGCTGGGCTCTGTGTCCTCAGGGAGACATGCACCGGGATGGATGCCTGAGGCTGCTCCTCTTCCAGCACTGGCACTAATCCTGCATGGAGAAAGTGCCCCTGGTGCAGAATGGGCCTTGAAATGCATCAGGAATCTGCAGTGGTGGAGGTGGTGGTGGATTGCACAGAAGCGGCCAAACAGCTCCCAGACTTGGGAGGTGGCTCCTGTTGGGTTTGTGAGAGAAACAGCCACACACCAAGGCTTGTCCCATTGCAGGAGGTGGCACCCAGCCCTGGGGTGTCCAGGCTGACCCAAGGATCGCTCTGCTGCAAGGGAACAAGGAATGCCAGGGCTCTCTGAGCTAACTGCTGCCTTGGACATAACAGCAAATAAAGTCCAGCTTTATGTGGCACATCTGGCAGCTGGAGCTTAAAAAGCCAGTCTGTGCTGAAGTCCAGGTGTGAGGGGACATGCAGCCCTAAAGCAGAATGTGGAGTGTTAGCAAGGTCTGAGCACCAAAGGGGGAGGGCCAGGGAGAAGGTGAAATAAAGATTCCTGCCAGGCAGGCAAGAGAGAGCCAACTCAGCTTCTCATAAACCAAAAAATTATGGCACAGTGGGAGAGAAATTTAGCTGCTTTTCCTGACAAGTACAGTTTGACTCCAATGGCTCCACACTAGTTCTGYCTCTGTTGCCTCCTCCATAAAGATATTAAATCACATGTAGAAGCTGCTTTTTAAACTACCAATATGGTGTCCTGACTGCCTTAGATGCAGGTGGTACTGAAAGCCCTGATAAGTTACCTGGAAAGGGGACAAGGCTCCTCAAAGATGCTCACTTCTGCTGTGGAATAATAACAAAAGACAATCAGGACACAGGAAAAAGCCCCTTTTAGTTTATTGGTAATTCATGCAGGGAAGAAGAGGCTAAGTTGTCTCAATGACTATCCAGAAGGCAGGCAGGGAGATTTAAAGAGCAGCAAATCAGGAGAAAACAAATAGTAATATCTCCCCACAATTTACTGTTTCCTTTCCCCTACACTGAAGTTCTGCTTAACCAAGAGACAAGTTTATTGTGCAGCACAGATGTCCAGACAGTGCAATTTACTCATCCAAGACAGAGGCCAGGGATAAAAGGTCACACTGCCAAGCMAAAGGGTATGATCTGGTCATGCTGGGAGCGTGAGCAGTGAGCAGGAAGAGACTGAAATTTTGGAGCACAAGCAGAGAAAGCAGCAACTTAACTGACATCTGATTTTGCAGCATAAATGTTTTGCAGGGCAACTAATTTCCTCATTTAGCTATCTCTTAGTCATATCTTCATTTCTGCTAGTTTCAAAATCACTGTTGGCCTATCTAAATGGTTTCCAAGTATCTGCTATTCCAGATCCAAACAGGACTGGTTTTTTTCAAGGCCAGCATTACATTTCTCCGAGGTAGAGCCCGTGTCATGCCCCCACAACAGCTGGGGAGTTTTGCAGTTCTGTGCAGGCAGAGGACACTGAGGGCTGATCTGCCTTGCTGCATCAAGCCTGGGGCATGTGCATGACCAAAGGCAGTTGTGTTAGCTCAGCGTTTCTGCTCTAAACCTGCTGGCCCATCACCCTGGCACAACAGCAGCCCACTCTCTGTTGCCCCGGGGCTGTTCTTCCCTTCCCAACCCCTCCCCTGCATCCAAACACAATTTCCCAACATGATTTCCTCCTTCTCCATCACGGGAAGAAAAAAAATCTKCTTTGCTTTCTCCTCTGGTGGAGGCTGCACCTGATGAAGCAGCAGTGTTATTATGGGAATGGACTGTTAACAGCATTTGGGCATTTCTTAGTAATGAGGGCAGGGAGAGGGAAGAGGGAAGTAATCAAAATACACGCACCAGATGGGCTATTCCAGAGGCATTTTTCTCCCTAAGCACCTGTGAAGGGCATTGGCTTTCAGCAGGCACACTTTTTGTAATGAAGTTAAACCCACAGAGCACGGTGGGACAATTTGTACRTGCTCACAAGCAGGAGGAGAGAGGGAAAGGCATTGTCCTCAGAGGAGTTTTCTGGCACTAAAGGAATTCTGCCCCGGCTCGGCACCTGGAGGGGGGCCCCATTTCTCTACCTATTCCCATCACAAGCAAGAGGTTGATCCAGTCTCCACAAGTTTGTCCATCCTTTCTCGGTGACAGGCTAACAACAAAGAAGACAGGGAACACCCTGGAAGCCCAGACACGCTGTGGCAAAGCCATGGCTCCAGCCATGGGTGTGGGATTGCCTGCCCTGGGAAGGAGCTGCTTCAGGCAAGTTGCTTCCCGCAGGGAGAAAGGATGTCAGGACAGCCCTGGATGCCGCTGGATATGGAGAGGTTTTGCAAAATGAAGTTTGCAAAAGAATGGAAGGGTGCAGGATGCTGGGCTGGGAGAGTGAAGTGTGAACCAGTAGAACTCTGGCTAACCCAGACACCTCAGCCAGGGGCCACCCTGGGATCCACTAAAATCAGGAGTATCTTCATCACAGTCCTGTGTCCRTCTGCTGCAGAGATGAGGAAGCTTCGTGGGTAGCTTTAGTACAACTGCCAGGACTAAGGCAAGAAAAGCATTACAATTTAGAATTTTTCCCAGCCAACTTGCACGTTTTTATACCCCAAGTTTCCAGCTTTCCATCASTTGTTGAACTGAGTGYACCTCCAGCCCTGGGAAGAGCTCAGATTTCAGCTCCTGTTGCTGAGAGCMGAAGACAATGAGCCGCTGCTCCTGSCCGATGTGTGTGAGCCGTGTTTACCCAGCTGCTACCTGCRCACACCCCGAGTCACCGCGGCACGGAACAGGCAGAGCTCAGCAATGTCAACATGCAAAGATGCTCCCTTATCTCTAAAGCTGACACACCGAGGAGGGAGCTTTCATATTTGTCTTCCACGCTACAAACTCTCCCCTCGCCCCAATCTGTTTGGAAACCATCTCAGAGGATACCCGTGCTCGAAAGTAAAACAGCAAATCCCAGCTATCAACGTAGTATTTGTATGAATTAGGCAGCAGGAAATCGTGGGTAAAACCTGAGGCATTTGGCTTTGCAGGACAGCAAAAATCCCGGCCAACTGTGCTTGTGTTGAGAGGAGAAGGACCTGTGCTCACAGGGCTGTCGGCAACACAACAGATYACCCGAGGATTGTGTCATAGCTGGGCTCGTTTTGCATTTTTACGGTGATAAAATAGCAGGAGTTCCTCGAGCAGGAAATGCTGGAATCAGCTTTACCTTTATTTAAAASGGAATTTAAGGTGAGACTTGGGAAAAGGTTGGTGCTTGCTCTGTTTATTTGTTTCCCCTTTCTGGTCCTGTTTGCTTTCTAGTCAAGAACTCTGCTTCTTCGGTGTGCATTCAATATTAAATTGCCTCTTAATGTACTAACAGCCAGGCTTCTCTTGAAGAATATCCTCCAGCATACAGAATTTGCAGCATTTGTCAAGGAGAAAAGGATTAAGTGAATAGGGACTCCAGCCAAGTTTCCTAGATTTTTTTTTTCTTCCAGGTACTGGTAGATAAAAAAAAATTACAAAATTTCCTGGATCACTTATTTATTTATTTTCCCTATGCCTATGTAATCACTTTTTGTTGACAAAAACATTTCAAGCTCGCATCTCAGCCACCTCCATCACGAGCAGGACTTCTGCAAGGTCACAGAGCCACTGGCAGGGCAGGGAATCAGACTCCATCTCCCAGATTTTATTCTTGTAAATCTGGCAACAGAAATATCCCAAACTCTCTACCTCAGAGCTGATTTGGAAAAAGACTGAAACACCACCTTGATGTTCAGAAAGGGTTTGACCCTGGAATTTAGTTACCTGCACATTCCCCAAGGAAGGCTTCTCCCCAAGGAGGCCGGGACGGGTGCTGGAACACAGCAGAGCAAAGACATTTCTCATCATGGAGGAAAGAAAGACCCTTCCCAGGATTTTTGATCGGGAAGAGAACTATTCTCTCCATCCACAGGGCAAGTGAGACAAGTTACCTGGAGGGCTGGAGCTCTCCTCCAAGATGCAGAAGTCTGCAGAGGGAGGAGGACTGGTATCATGAAGACAAAATTCCTGTTCAAAGCACACTGCCTCTCTGAGCTCGGTCCCTCTTCTTTATCTAGGGACTGCTGCCCTCTGTGACAGGGAGAGGGCTCAGTTTGGAAATCCTAAAGCTTCCTACAGGGAAAAACGTCACTGGAAAAGTCCAGATATATTTATCCTCCCGCACGTCAGGAGGCTGCCCCCTCGAGCGGGATAACAGCTAATCCTGGGGATGGAAACCCCCTTCCCACTGATCAAACAACAGCGTGCCAAAAGCCCTCCCATTCCTATTCTCCGAGTATGAAAAGCTTTAATCCTGTTTAAAAAGCCTTCAAGGCAGCCTGGCTTCCCACCCAGCTTTTCCAGCAGCAAGGCAAATCCCAAGTGCTTTTAACTCCATTGCACTGTAAACATGTGAGCACTGAACAGTCCTCAGAAGCACATTTCTGAGTGAGCCTTAGGGAACTTGGGCAAAGTAAATAATGTGGCAGAAAGCCTTTCTAGAGGTTTCATAGCCTCTAATTTCCTCACCCAAGGGTCACGAGTACAGCAGCTGTCACTTAAGGCTCTCAGCAATTCACACATCCCAATCCAGCTCTTGCTGCTCAGTGTTTGAGAAACACTCAAAGCCATTCCCTCCAATTGTCCCCAGAGTAAATAAAGTCAAGGCAGTATGACAAGAAAATTAGAGGCTGTGAAGTCGTGAGAAGCAGTTGTAAGGTAAACTGCCTTGCCCAGTGCAAGGTGCAGTAGCTCACAGCTCCTTGCAAGTCCTCTCTCCCTGCCTAAGGTTTTTGCTCAGGAAAGGTCCAGGATAGTCCAGAAGTGGCCCAGCTGCACCATGGATGTGGATACTGCGACCCTGACAGGTGGGGGCTCAAAGGACACGGCACTTTAGTAGCCTGTTAATAGGATTTGTCCAGCCCAGAGATGAGGAAAGCAGAGATGACTCAAAGATGAGTGCTGGAATGAAGGTCTGGGGAGATACTTAACTGTGGGATGTGCCTCTGGAAGGAGGACTCTGTACAGGAGGGATTYGGGTGAGGGGAGGAGCAATGCAAGTGCAGAAATGGAAGAAGAGCATTAGAAACAACGTCTTGTTATACAGCAGGAGTGAAATGGGAAGAGGACTGGAGAACCTAGAAGGTTCTAGGAAGGAATAAAGGAAAAACTTATAAGGGGGCAAATATAGCGAAACTGTGAAGAAAATGAGCAACACACCTAGAGAAGGGCCAGTGGTGCATTTAGACAGGGGCCTTAGACCTACCACACACTCTCAAGATACACAGAGGGACAAAAACATGACCAAACCTATGACAGATGTGACCTCAGCGTGAGAAAAGTTCTGTCAAGCTATCATTTCATCACAGAAAGTAAATGCAGGATGGTCAGGACCAAAAAGAGGAGGCAAAGGTGCAGTCTGAGAAGATGGCAGGTAAAGAGGGCACACAGGACAGAGGATGGATTCAGGAGACTTTAGTTTGACTCAGTCATCTTGGGGAGAGAGTTAAGAGCGTTCTCTGGGTGGTAGGAGGCTGCTGCTCAGTTTTGAACCCAAATGGAGAACCTGGAAGCTATTCCTGGGTAAGAGTACCAGATTTCTATGATCTTGGGCTGGGAGCAAGGAGTGAAATTTGCTGTTCAGGAGAGCTAAGCACAAGGCTGTTCAGGACCAGCACAATGGAACAAAAGGTTTAATCTCAAATGGAGTTTGAGATTTGCAATTGTTCCTCCAGAACAGAGCCCCCAGCACCTCTGCTCCCTTCCCAGCCAGGCTGCCCAGGAGCTGGGAAGCTGTGCTGGCACAGCACAAAGCCTGGCTGAGCACCCCTCCCCAGCAAATGGCCAACAGGTCCAACTTGTTGTGACCTTGGGAAAAGAGATCTGCCTTTAATCATGATTGTGGATGAGCTTCTGGGCTTCTTCCCTAATGCAGAGACACAGCAGAAAAAATTGCAGCCTAAAAGTTGTGCTTTTAGAGAAAAAGCTTTCTCTGCTACATACATCATTACCCAGCAATACAGAGTAGCTACTTAGAGTATCTCTGTGTTCGTTAAAAGACCTGATTTTAAAAGCCAGCAGCTTTATCCATGGTATAATGTGTCAAGTGCAAGCTGAATTGACACTTATGCAAGTCAAAGCAAATGTTTTTAAGATGTGACAGCAGAGCCATTACCGGCTTCATATATTTCATTCTACTTTTGTGCACACAACCAAGCATATTATTGGCTTTTTATTTCCCTCCTTGTTTGCTTCAGGATTCTGATTAAAGCAAGGAARTATTTCATGAGCTGCCAGGTTATGCTTAGACCATTAGGTCCATCTATGAGAAATATTTATTGTTTTAGGAAATGGGAGAAAAGGAAAGCTGGAGCACTGGTGATACATCTCATCTGCTTTGAAAACAGAGCAAAAGCCTTTCAGATTCTTGTTAGCCAAAGAGATAGGATGAGGTTGGCTCGGTATCAAAAGCTGTAATGGCCAGATGATACAGAGCCCTGATCTGGTCTAAAGCTCCTGGATCTGCTCAGCTTTGGACTGAAAATGTTAATGATGATAAAAGAATTTATGCTTGGTTAATGTCTTGTAATAAAATCCCACAGGTCCCTGCAGCAGTCCTTTTTTCACTCTTCCCTCCCCTGATGCCGTCTGAGGTCACTGTAGGTGACTGCACAGCCCCCTCAGCCTTAGGACTGAAGCCCTGAGTCTCCTCTGGCAGGAGCCAGGGGGCTGTTGCTGCSAGCACTCCTGAGGAAATGCTTGCTGTGCCTGAGCTGGGATGGCAGCAAGAGGAAGCACAGCACAACCATGTGCAGTTCACAGCACAAACACAAGCAGGGCACCCAGGCCCAGGGCAGCTGAAATCACAACCTGAAAGACCCATCCTCCAGACAACCCCGCTGAGCACAAGTGGGGCTCATGCACATTCTCCCTTTATTAGAGAGGAAATAAGGCACAGAAGTGAGGGGTGTTGTTTGTAGGCTTCCTAGGGATAACAAGACACTCCAGGATAATCRGGGTACTTTCCCTGCCATGCTGGAATGAGAACCTGCACAGTCTCACTGCACCTTAAAGCTGGATGCAGACTAAAACCTGAATAGCCACAAGTAACATAAGGGCAGCCAAAACCAAACCTCCACTCTGGGAACACATTGTCCTCCCTTTCCATCCTGCAGGGCACAGGGCACAGCAGGAGCTGGGACACAGCAGCTCCTGAAGATTCTGCTGCTCGAGCTTCCCAGGAGGTGAGGGGAGGGTCACAGCAGAGGTTACAGCACACCGTGCCCCACCTGCATCTCCAGGGCAGGCACAAGCTGAGTGAGTAATGGGCAGGGGTGAGGAAAAGAGGTGATTTATTGAAGAGGTTTCTAAATCAGTTCCCCGAGATGGCTGACCTGCTGACAGTGACTTAATCAGCACAAAACATTTTCTTGATTTGTCACCAGGGAACAGCAAAATATTCTGGGAAGAGCTTCATCTTTTATCCTAAGAACTATTTACATCAAGGAGGTTAAGACACAGCTTTGACCACGCAGGCAGCACAACCTTTGGATTTGCTGCTCTTAAGCACTACCTGGGAACAGAGTCTTTCTTGTCTTGACTTGCAGCTGCCTACCCACAAAAGAAGAAGCTCTGTGTTGCATCATTTTTATTCATGAAGATAAATCCGTTGTGTATTTTTCTAATGATCTCTTAAGTCTGCAATTCGCACCATTTTATGGCAGTAAAAGTTAGAGATGCAGTAAGGCATGTATTTAAGGCTGGTAACTTAATGGGAAAGGCATTAACTACCACTTCGGATTTTTAGTTATGTTCCCCTCCCCATCCTTTGTAATTACCTTGTTATTTAACAGCAGCATCAGCAATTTTATTGATGTGCTTTTAGCACAGGCCACTACCAGAGGACAAGTGTGCTGGAGCATGTTACGGGCTCCAGAGTAAATTTTCTCTCCTACTCTTTTTTAAAAAGGATGSGAACATTACCCACCTCTCCTCCACCCTTAAAAACCTGCATGCATCAGCAAGGCCTGCTTCCCAGGCAGTTGTGGCCAGGCATCTTTGCAAAGATAAGATCCTCCAGTTACTTCTGACGAGGGTGGTACTGGCTCTGTGGGACCCTCCCCATGGCCAGAGCTCTTCCCAAGGAGACCCCATGCCCACAAAGACCCAGCTGGCACTGCCACCTGCCAGCACTCCTGCCTTGCTAATCTACCTTCTCAGCCTTCTGAGGCTCTTATAAACCAAATAATTCCACATTTGGCAGTGTTCAACAAGCATCTGCCTTCATTACCGAATTTTCTGTACATCCCCACAGCTCCTGGGGAGGATGAACACTGTCCTGGATCAGCTTTTTTATGAGTGGCAGTGGATTTGGGGAGCTGTATCCCATTGTGCACGTTGTCCTGCACACATGCACCAGGAGAAGACAAAAGGTCTAGCACAGAGCTTATCAGCACATGGCAGGCGTTTTAAGCCATCTTGCAAAGGAAAAAAACCATGTTGTGCATGTAAGAGAAGGAAATCCCTAATTGGAAACACAATTGTCTCGTACGAAGGGCTCCAAAATCAACAGCCACTCCAATTTATATGGTGTTTTATCAAGCCAAATAGCCCCCAAGAGCTTTGCAAGATGAGCCTCTAATAAGGCTTATAAAACGAGCCCTCTATAATAGAGGCTAGGGCAGGGAGGGGGAGTAAAGGCCTTTTAGYATGTGAATTGTAACAGCAATGTAAGCCTGTCAAACCCCAGCTAATAAAGGCTCCAGGAGGCTCAGAGGGGATCTGCAGGAGTTCCAAGTGCAGAGGTTCATGGGGAACAGGTAGGGCAGGTGGGATCCAGCCCCCCAGACTGGGCAGCCAGCGCAGGCTCTGATGTGGGACCCGTCTGGGGCTGAGCCACACGTGCAGGACACACCCTCAGTCCATATGGCACAAATCTGGTGGATCAGCTCAGAAGATGTCCCCCAAGTGAAGTGGGAAGGTCTCCTGTCACACCAACCCCACCCTTCCCCATGATTTCTTAAAAGAAGCTGTGCCTTGATCCTGGCCATTGAGACATTGCACAGAAGAATGCCATTTCAAAACTATTTTATTTTGTCTTTCCCCCTCCACCCACAGGAGAGGAGAGAGCCTGGAGGAAAAACAGAGGGGACATTTTTATTCCAGCCTTTATGGTGTGTCTGGAAGGCAATGAGATACTGCAGCAATGAGCGTGTGACAAGAAACATGAACAGGATGGGGAGCGTGACTCTAAAACGTGCCTGGAACATCCCCTGCAGGAGCACATCCTCTGAGTACCATCSTTCCATCATCACTGTCCTGCCCAAGTGATGATACACAAGTCAGGGAAAGCAAAAGCAGCCAGCACAGGTCACACTTCACTGCACAATTCTGCAAACCACACTAAGAAACCCTCAGAGGAAAGAACCAACTAGCTTCAAGTCTATTTTGAGTTGAACACTGGGGTTGTAAATATCCTGTTTCTGGCAGTTCTACAGTGGTTAAAAAATACATAAAGTAGTCATGGAAAACCCAAGACATAAATTTGTTGCAGAAAGAAACATCTCTTTTCTTCTGCGACAAAGACAACAAGRGCTTTAATTTGGTTTCCATTTTCTGGTTGATGCTGTTTTGTGAGCAAGTCTGTAGTGACAGAGCTGTATTTGTGGAGATATTCCAGAAGGATGTTCCCTGCCCTGCTGTGAAGGTGTAAGGCTGCACATAGCCTGGTTTTAAGCAATACACACACGTCTGCCAGTCAGCTGACAGATTAAGTAAGGCTGCCACTAGTTTCAATGTCTTTAAGATCATCTTGCTGAAGTCTGGGRGAAAAAGATCTGTTTTACCATTTTCTCAGACTTATAAATAACTGGTATGTGAAAACCMTAGTGATTCCAAGGCTACAAAGCATGCCCATCCATAGGAAAATATGTGTCATTTAGGAGTCACACGTCAGGGCCTTGATGCATCAAAGACCTTGCAATCTTCCCTACACACACCTTTAGGACTCCTCCACAGCTCCAGGTAGACTTCCACACCTTGGCACAGACTGTGACCAGCCTCCAGAGGCAGCCTGCGGCCCTGCGGGCTTCTGCAGCACATCCCTGCTCTCCTTTCTCCAATTTAGCTACGGAAAAGGGATGAGCTCTCAGCGAAGCTCTCCAGGCCRTGGCAAACACCCCACTCCTGGCACAGCAGAGAGCTGGCACTCCCTTCCCAGCCTGCAGGACTGGGACAAACTGCCTGACACCCCAGAGGGGCTGCTGAGGGCACATCCTCCCCCAGTGCCACRATGGATCCACAGCCAGCAGCACAAATGCCCGTGCCTGGCCATTCCCTTCCTGATCCTGAGGGGCTGGCTTAACTTCCCAGCTTGATCCCAGACCTGCCTCGGCACTGTGCACTTGGAGAGTGATTCRGGGCTGTGGTTGTTGTCACTGGAGCTGCTCTGCTCTCCTTGCTGGGGATTACTGTGGGACTGCAGCACTTGTCAGCGAGGCCACAGCCTCTGTTTGCCCTGCTGTCACCATCAGCTCCCTGCTCACCCTGACATGATCCTGCAGTTCTGCCTGGAGTCAGTAACTCCAGAGCTACAGAGGAACAGGAGCAGCCAGACAGGCAAGTAACTGGCCTGAATAGGAGAGCAGCTTCCTCTGAAAAACACAACTCAGGTATGACWAATGTGTCAGAAAGCTCATGTCTCAAGTAATCCCCTGCTCAAGACTTTATCAATAATGCACAATTGGATTGTGGAATACAAAACCCCTGAAACTTAATAAAAGGACTGGTTTAAGCACCGTGCTAACATCATTGGGATCGATGGGTGAGGACAGTTTCAAACAAATTACACCTCAGAGCCAGATAAGACCTATCTCCAGGAGACTGGATGAAAGACAAGTAGCTCAGCGTAGCTGTTCACATGTCCAAAGCAAAGAGGTTCTGAGTGGAAAACAATGGCTTTAGGAATTCAACACACTTCCCAACCAGAGTCTTCAGAACTGAATGCTGATAAATTGAAGGGGAGGTTTGTCTAATGTTAGTTTAAACATTCCAGTACTTGGCAAAAATTTGTCCAAAGATGGAGTGGGGATTGGTACTATGTTTGCATTGTGAAAGTCACCAAAGGGGCCCACAAATGTGACTCACACCCAGCTCAGTTTTCCCTCACACGTGAGGGTGTCTGTGCTAAAGTTAAAGCCTTTGTGCCCAAATGTCCCAGGACTGCCCCAGCACAGGTACCTGCTCAGTGTTGGCCTGAAGGCAGCAGCAGGGTCAGTCCCAGCCCCAGCTCAGCACTCTGACCCCAAACAGACGTAGTCTGACCCTAGAACAGGCAACACTCCTACAGGAAAATGGGACAAAATTAGCACAGTGTAGCATACACAGAAAGGAAACCTCAGAGGCAGCAGATACATGGGCTAAGAGAACAGGGGATGTACACTGGGTACTGGACAAACTGGAACCAGGGCTTTTGGAGGGAACATATCAAACTGTATACGGTGCAGAAAGAAGGGAAAAAAGTTACAGGCAAACCTACGAAAAGCTGAGGTTCTTAAATGAACACACACCATTGGTGTGTACAGTGACCTGCAGAGGTAAAGCTTGCATACCACTCCCTGCCAACCAAAATTCCAGCTTCTCAGGCTTACAGATGGAGCCTGATCCATCCATATCCTGGACTGGACCCCGATCTTTGTATTAAGGCTGTTCTGAATTCCCTGTTACCGTGTCTGTGAGAGACATGGTCAGTGAATACCACCTCCCTGCCTAGCTGAAGACCAGGGCTGGTGTTCGGGTTGCGTGTCCCTCTTAGGATCCACCCTTCCCACTCACAGAGCCTCTCTGGAGGTTGTACAAACACTCTGTGGTGTCCTCAGAAAACAGCAAAGGCACCAGCACTTCACATGGCATCAGTGTCACCCCCCTGCACTCAGCACCCACAACCCACACGCAGCAGATCCAGCAGCACCAGCAGAGCACCACAGGAGCCTGTCAGSAGGGATTAGTCCCACAGCCCCAGCACAGACTACCAGGACAGCATGGAAAGCCCAGCAAATCCCAAGAACACTTTATTGCAATCCAGGGTAAGAACATCTCATCTGGAGCCAGGCTCCAGCCCAACTCTGATTGCCAGCTATGGGGAAATTAGAGTAATGCAATTTCAATATCCTCACAGAGGTAAATGCGCTCAGTTGCCTCAAGGCCTCTGTAAACATTAATTATTAACTTAATGTCTGGCTTCCCYGAGGTATCCATTATCCTGTGTATTAATGGCCCTTCCAATAAGGCAGGGGGCAAACAGCTTGCAGATTACCTGATAGGATTAATGAAAGTTTGCAAATTGATTTGGTTGGATTGGAAAGTGCTTGGCAGTTAACTGATCGCAGAATTTGGAGAAACAGCAGAGTACAATCAAAGATGTTTTCTTTCCTCACAGCTTTATCTGCTCAGAAAAGAAGAGGAGCCAGGYACGGCAGTGCTGGCTGTTCTTGTGGATGCTTCTTTCCTGCCTCCCATCCAARGTGTAATGAAGGAGAGCCTCAGGCAGAGAACTCCGTTGTAGCAAGAGGCAAAATTAATGCTGCCACGTTCTAAATGCCTCTTCACAAAAGCTAAGTCAATCTTATTCCTAAGACCCAAGCTTCCATATTTTCACTGTCATGGGATTTTCACATCCATACGGGATAGGCCTGAGGGGTCAGATTGACAAAAGGATTTCAGTGAAGAACTTCCAATCCAGTCCAACACTGGGATCCTCAGAGCTGTCTCCTAATCCTTTAAATACCTCCAGATCCACAAACAGAGGGAGGTAAGGGYGACAGGCTGAGCGTGCAGGCATGTACCATTTGCACTTCCTTCTTGCATAAACTGCTGCTCAGCTTAATTTCTCCTCCCAGAAAGCTGCTTTTATAACCCTCTGAAACAGCTCATTTAACTGGAGAAGTATTTGTTCATTAGCGTTCCTTGCAGCAGGAAGCACATGTCAGCGTGGGAGTTCAATCCCTCAGGATATGACAGGAGAATTCAYTCCACAGCACGGGGACTCTGGAGATGCTTCTGTGCCGAGTTTGCAGCTCAGCTTYCATCCCACTTCCACCAGCTGCCACATCCACCCTGGTCGAAGGGTCACGGTCAATCCACAAGCAGGACAACCACATCCAAAGGATGCTTGAGATAAGACCAGCCAATATGAAAAGCCAGCATCCTCCCCTTGGAAAGATAAGGCAAACCTGGCAGATTATCATCTCTATTTTTCATCCAGAATAGCACATGCTTTTAACAGCCACACGCACAACAAGCAGCAGTCACGTTTCCAACCTGCCAKGCACTTTGCTGGGCCCCCTGTGCTTGGAGAGAAATCTCTATTCTCTGATTCTATCTGAGTGTCAGGGAGTGATTTAAAGGGAGACCAAGGAACAGTCCTTGATAGATTTTTGGTTACGTTGCAGTTTGCTGTTTAGTCAGGTAACATCTGTTTTTCAAGCAGAGAAACATGATACTGCTTTTTCATGTAGATTTATGGAAGAAGTTGTGATTTTATCCTACATCCTAATAAGGATTCAGACTTAGTTTTTTAAAAGGAGAACCTTGTTTGTGCTAGAGTTTTGTGCCTGTTATTTTATCATAATTTAAAATCAAACTAGTCAGACACKAAATTATTTCCTGCTGAGAAATGTGCAAAAGCTGCCTTTATTCCTATATCCTCTTTACCGCTGGCATCTTGTATTTATAGAGTGTAGATGGAGAACTTAACATCCATGTTTTCTACTTTTAAAGTCTCTCCTTTGATCTAGCTATCCATCCAGGAGATTGCTTTGATCCTTGCAGTTTTGCTAATTCCAAATAYGCAATTATGCTTATCTAGTCCTGGAGGATCTGAGTGTTTCAAGCTGTCCCTCATCCACTGCTGGTTTACCAACACAGCCCAGCTTTAATCAAAAGGAACTTGTTCTTGCCCAGAGCACTGCAGGCTACAGACTCATCTGCCAGCCTCAAAAACCCGGGAGAGCCTGTTTTTCCTTCCTGGCCACATCACGGGATGGCAGGAGAGAGAACAGGCTGTGAGAGGAGGGCATCTCATGCTGAGCAGTGAGGTCGGGGAGCAAGTGGGAGAGTCCAGAAAGGAATGGTCACACTGAGGAACAGAGCTCAGGGCTCTGACACAGCTCCGTGGGCTGGGAGCCTGTTCAGTCACCCAGTCATGCTGCCCTTCCCTCTCTTCCCTCACGTTTCAGTCACTCAGAAGCCAGGARCGAGGGGGGATGTGAGAAACTGGACATCAGGGGCCATGAAGGAGCTGAACTGAGTAGGGAAAGCAGCAGAAATGGGGAGCAGTTCTCCAAAAACAGAACCATCTTCCCCCTCCCATCAACCATAAGGAGCGTGAGCTGAGACTGATTCCGGGCCTGTTTGTTGCTTGTTTTAAAAATCTTCTCGSTTACAATATCATTATGCCACATGAATGAAGGTTATCTAAATCCTGCATGATCTCTCCCCCGGGGAGCAGGGAGGGAGGCAGAAGAGGAGAATGCCATTATTTCATGATGGGATCTGAAGTAGTAGGGGATTTCCTTTCAGCTTCCAGAGGATTGAAACAAATTGAGATGCATCATCCTAATGCTTCACTGCTCAGTATTTTGACACCACATTACTGCTTAGCACCTGAAACTCATCTGATGCAAGACGTGACCACAGCCCTGCTTTCCTCTCTGCTACCAACTCCTTGTTTGCCATTCCTCACTCTCAGACTAAGAAAGAAATTAAAATCTTCTTTAGCACGTTAAAGAGTGMTAGGGAAAAAATACAAAAGGAAGGAGAAGATAAGAAGATCTGAAGAGGCAGCAAGTGGCCATACTTGAAGTACAGCATTTAAATAATTACCTTGTTGTAAGAGCCCAGACAAGGCTGCTGGAGGTGCAAATTTCTCCCATCAAAAGGTAAGTGCAGGTTCCCTTCCCTCCTTATATAAAGGTTGGTATTTCTGTTCTTGCAAATTGAAGGCTGAAGTGGCAGTTTCTAGCAAAAGCTTCTCCTACCAACAGCCCAAGGAAGAAATAATGTCTGCGAATAATGGTTTAGCACCACCCTGGCACTTGCTTCCTGCAGAACTTCAGTGGCCACCACTAGCTGAAGTTTCAGGCAGGGTCACCAAAATCTCTCAGCAGAGCTGTGTTTGGCACACTGACTCACTGCTGCAAAGCTGCAGCCTTCTGAACCAGCTTTTCCAAGCTGAATTACTCACCTGACATTTGATAAATCTCAGTGAACTCCTTTTTGTTGTAAGGGAGAACCTCTAAAATTCATCCTTCGTTGTATTACAGAAATTCCCACTGAGTTCTCCTCTGGAAAAGCTGAACACTGTGTTTATGCTGCAAGAGGGCAGCACAAATGGGGCAGCTTCCTGCCCTGACAGATTTTAARCCACCAGTCCTAGATATGAGATCTGCCTGTTGCATGTTTCTCAGCTTTACCTATCAGTGCTTTGCCTGAAAGAGTCAGCTTAATCATAAAATTGTTTGTAAACTCAGCAGGGGAAGGATGATGTGAGTTTAAGCTACCAAAATCATTAAGCACTTCGAAAAAGGTTTTTTGTAAAGTTTTAAGAAACAGGCCTGGTAACAAAGTTACACTTTGTGTGACTGACTCCCAGTGAACACTTTCCAGTATTGTCTCAGCACTTCAGTTTCAAAAATATCTGTTACTGTAACACCTGGCCTCCCTAGGTGAGCCAGACACATCCCAGATTGTTCACTAAAAAGTTCATCTTACTCTGAAGAAAGACATCTCAGGAGGTGATTCTACAGACATTGAACTGGAGGCTATTTAAAACTGTGAATTAAGTACCTCACTTTTCTGTCCTTGAAACATTTGTCTGCACAGGTGGTGCACCTTTGGTGATATGGGGTGAAAACAGGGACAATGGAATTGTGTAGAGGTCACGTATCTTGGAAAGAGAAGAGGAAGGAAAAGAAAGAATTGGGGRAAAAGGTACCATCGGAATACAAATGGTTCAAGTCTCATTTCTTTGCATAGAATCTAAGCATCAGACAGACAACATATGTGGTCCCTAACAAATGCAAGCACCTAACACACTCCATCTGCACAAGCAAACAATCCAAGCATATTTGGGATGATAGATGTGGGACTGACAGGTATTTATCACTTAACTGTCTGGAGATTTGACTATCAGACAAACAAGAACACTGCTAAAAAGCACCTGCCTCACAGCACAGGAATTTAGAAGCTCATACTCGGGAAGCTGCCCAGATTCAAACCTGCTGCAGTTGATTTCCATGCCTCTTTGACCATTCCTTAAAAGATGGATAGTTCCAAGTCGCTTGACATTTGCACTGAGAAGCCTGAGCAAACAGGCAAGGCTGGATCAGGGCGTGTGGATGTGGATCAGGGCTGGATCCCCGCGGTGTGAGCTAACAAAGAAATGGACAAACATGTCAAGCCAAAAGCCAGAAGCTCTGGGAATGCTGTTGGGCAAGGCTGCAGCTTTTAATAGAKCCAGGGAGAGAGGCTGGAAGAGTTTCACGTGGAGCACAGCACCGGCAGCGTGGGTTGTTGTTTAAGGCACTCCAAGGCGAGAGGGATGGCTTTGCAGGAAAAGGACAGCATGGGAACAGAGGGAAAACCGGGAATTTGGCTCTCCAAAGCATCTCACACTCYTATGAAGAAGTGATGTGGTCTGTGCAGCTGCTGCTTGCACAGTCACCCTCCTCCCAAAGCAGCAGCCTCCCAGCTGGATTAGGCTGGAGAGCTGGGGAGCGTGGGGTTTATATTACAGAGCACAGACTCCTCACAGCTCTGTTAAAAATGCAGCCTGACCTCTGTTCTAAAGCACTTTAGGGAATCTTTGTCCCAGAGCTTGAGGAAAAGGTAGAGCTATAAATTAAATTTGCATTAGTCGTTTCTTTGGTGGTCTGCAGAGCAGGCAGGAGAGGAGCTGGGAATTTTTTTTGCATTTATGAGAAGTTACAGCCCCAAATTATATGCAGTGCTTTAGCGTGGAAACACAGATGCACTAGAAAAATTTAAAATAACATTTAAGCACTGTATTGCTCAACAGAGAGGAATTGGCATTGCTGAAAGACCCAGTACATTAATTGCTGTTTCTAGCACTCCTGGAATTCTCYGTGTCTTTGTGATATCTACATAAAAGCACAAACCCCTCATTCTTTCTGAAACAATTCTTTCAATGCAGTTTCATATACGTGAAATGTACAAAATTTGGACACTTTTACTCATAGCTGCACTATTTCCAGGTGATTTCTTGGTAGTGCTTAGAGAGCTTTGATCTACTTTTAGCTTAAAATCAAGTTATATTCGACACATTGGTTTTATACTGAAGGGGTAGTCAGAAATTAATCCAGAAGCATTCTATTTTACTGCTTTTGCACTGTATTTCCTGTTTTAATGCTAGATTTTTTTGATGGAAGGTAGCAATCATTTAAACATTAAGAACAGTCATCTTGGGGACACAGTTGTCAGATTTAAGGATCAGAAATTATACAGGCAGCTGTAAAAGGATAGGAAGTGAATAGATCAATATTACGAGGTCCAGTAATTCTTTGAAGTATTAAAGTGAAATGGGGGAACCGTTTGCAGGAACAACTTGATTTAAGTTATGCAGCAGCTCCAGGGGCAGGTGAGGAGCAGGTAACAACCTTCTGCAGGGTCCTGAAAGGGTTAAGGACATCTTGATCAAACAGGGTTTTGCCCTGAAGCAAGGGCAGGCTAAGGAGGACTTGCAGTATGATCCCATTCTGGGCTGGAAAACAGAACAGCACTGGCAGCCACTTCATCTGCAGGACAGTCAGCAGGGGAGCATTTGTAGGGAACAGATCCCTGACATTCCAAACCCTTTGGAGGGTCCTGGCAGCACCCTCCGCATCTCTATTTACATGCAGGAAATGAGCAACCCATCAGTGAATTAATGTCCCATTTCCATCACACAGTTCAGCATGTTTATGAGGAAGCCCTGAGCACGCAGTGACATCCTGCTGGATAGCAGTCCTAAGAGAACCTGGCGTTGTTCGCAAGCATTTGGTCAATGGCTTTGTGCTGCTCGTTCTGCATGCAGAGGAGGAAGGAGCATCCCAACACAGTAACTACAACACGGGCTCCCCATAAGGATGTGGATATTTGAAAGCAAGCCCAGGATGCAGCGACCCCACCAGCTTGGAGATCTACTCAGAATTCAAATGAATTCAGGAGAAGGTACAGAGCTCACAGAGAAATGTGGCGAGACAGAGGAGACCAAAGCTCAGCTAAAAAAGCTGCACTTAGGGCAGGACAAARCTGGGTGTCCTATTCCACTTGGAATTTCAAGCAGAGACATGAGTGTCATTTTTTGTGTGGGAAGAGGGATCCAAATCCCATCATTATTCATCCCACCCAACTCTAAGGTCGCAGTACAGGTGAGTTAAATTCTTAATCTAAGGTGACTTTATGCATTTCACTGGGATTTCAAAATCCAGCCTGGAGACCTCAGCATTCCAGATGGGTCCAAAAAGCAGTTACTTGGCTTAGGGATTTTTCTGGGACACAGACATTTAAGTTGCAGCATAAAAGTTTAGAACCTCTAATATTTTTGTGGTTTTTTGAACATGACAAGGCAACTCCCCCTCATTGTGCAAGTCCAAGCCAACAATCCAGAATTCTCTTCCAGTCTGACTTGAGGATAAACTTAGCTAGACACACCTTTTTATCTGCTTTTGGAAGGTAATTTTCTATTAGCAAAAAAACCAAGCTAGTAAGATTATTTAGTGAATGAAGAAAACTGCTTTAGGTTGATTTTCTTGGTTCTATTATTTCCCAACAAGTCTTTGTTGACAGACCATAGCAGGGTCTAAGACCCTGGATTCTGATATGAATCCAAACAAATTTCAGCTCAGAGCACTCCTAAAGCAGGTGGGAATGTCCCAACCTCGTTCATTCATCCCGGATAACAGAGAGTACACTGGGAGGTGGAGATCAATTTAAGCAACAAACTCCTAGAGAAACAGCCATCCTGGTCATCCCAGTGAAGTAAAAATGCAGGATCATTGACCTCGCGTGCTTAGGCACTGCCTTTTGGTGCTCCAGAGCCTTGGGCCCATCTGAAATTCAAATTGGAAGCCTCTGATTTGAAAGGTTTGTCAATGACTGGGTCTGGTTCTCAGCAGTGCCGTTAGTCCCGACCAGATTTAGGGCAGCATTTGCAATTCAAAGCATCTCAAGGCATTGACATAATCCTTACAGGGAGCGGAAACCTTCCTCTCCTACATTTCCTAGCAGAAAATGGTATCCTAAATTAGCAAAACCAAGACAAAGTGTGGAAGGTTCCCATGGGAGAGAGGTTACCCTGCTTGTTTCAGATTTCAGCTACGAGGTTCCAGCACTAGGTAACCTCAGTTCCTGTGCTTCCTACGGAGTGAACACAGCAACTCCACCTGAGCTGGCTTCCAGGGATAACTCTCCTCACACTTTGCATAATGAGGTGCCATCTCTAGCCCCAGAAGTTGTTTAACCCCCAGCAGTGACTTATTCCAGGCTATCAGCCAAGTGAATGCCTAAGTGGAATATATGTAGCAATGATCATCACAGGCCTGTATTCATCTTGTCTCAGAAATTGTTTAGGGCAAAGAGGTTAAGAAGAATGGAGTGCAGGCTTAAAAAAGATTTGTTTCTAAGAGACATTTCGCTAGATTCATTCAATTTAGTGAAGAAACGAAGGTTAGGGGAATGCCTTTTAGGAACTATTGTCTCAGGGTAATTTAACACGTAGGTTTTCAAAAGAGGACAGCAGTTAAGAAAAGTTGCAGTTCAGCCAGAAGCAGCTCGCTCATTAGTATGGATTAGATCCAAACACCTTGGAATAGCTGTCAGTCTCTTTACAAGGCAGATCCTACACCCCTTCCCTTTAGGCTCTACAAGCCAAGCTACCCAGAGCTTTGAGGGGTCCTGTCACATCACAGACTCACCAACCAGTCTAAAAATACCCCTGAAAGTAAGGAGGGAAAGATGCTGATCTAGATAAGGCAATTAGAGCCRGCTTAAAGAAAACTCACTGATCAGACAGACACTGCTCACAGCAGGAAGCTTGTGAGTTCARCAAAAACCTGGAACAGCTGCACCCCATGCACAAGGACAGGCTGGGCCCCGAGTTTTTCCCTTGCAGGGAAGGACCTGGTGGTCCTGAGAGCAACAGAGTGAATGTGGAATTATTTGGCTGTAGACACACGGAAGCCAAGTGGCAAAACCCTCAGAAAGGAAAAGGAGCCACAYTTCACTGCAAGGGAAAGGGATAAGATATCCCAGGCAGCAATAACCCKGCCTCCCCCAATGTGCTCTGAGGAATTACAGAAACAAATAGCCCCAGAAGCAACATTTGCAGATAGGTCAGAGGTTCTGCCTTTGCTTTGGCTTTGTTTATATCCCATTTCCCATGCCCCGGGGCGACACGAGTGAGACAGAGACATTGTGACAACCCATCCACCCTCCAGAGAGGGAAAGGAGCACTTTGCCATCATTAGGACTCTCACGCTGTTCCTGCAGGAACCCAAACCCCTGGTTCCAGCACTGGCATCTTGGTGGTGCAGCAGCAGCAGCAAATAGCCCGTCCCTGGGGAGCTATTCCCTGCATAAATAGCTGCATAAACAGCTCTGCAGTGGCAGTCACAGTCTGGCTCTGGAGACTTTTATGTCTCCAGTTTCTAATGAGGACCGGTTTAATTTTTTTTTAACGTCCCGTCTCCCAATAAAAGTCGTCTCCGATGTGGAATTGGCTCTGAGAATTGCAGTTCCTTGATCGTAAGWGCTTACAAGTGATGTGGCACGGTGATCAACGTGAAGGTTGGATTAAGGTTTAGACTGCAGCTTTTGGGAGTCATACAAGTCACTAATTACACATAGAGCCCTCAGCACAGCAACGTGTAACACCACGGACTGCTTTAGGGAGGATTCAAAGAGAAATAACACACTTTAGCATTAAAGTAAGAAAGTTCCTGTAACATTAAAAAGCTGAATTTCCCTCCAAGCAGAGGTTTGTCTGTGCCTCCTGAGCTCTGTTAAAGCCCAGAGATGCCAACTCCTGCCCGTGCTGAAGAGCAGAGGCCAAGAGCTGGGGTCTGCAGAAGTCATCTTGTCACTGAATTTCCATTTGCCTCCCAAAACAGGGTCTTGGGCTGTAGAAAGCCCAAGAAGTGCTCATATTTCATGTAGCTAAAACGCTCCCACAGCCTCCTTGGGCAGGACAAAATGGAGCGAGAGTCATTATTGCTCCTCAGGTCTGAGAGTGAGATTAGATCTGCARTCAGGCACAGCTCAGCCCCACATCGCAGGCAGCAGGGCACACCCATACCGGATTTGTTTAGGAGTTTCTTTCATTTCACTGTCTTTGGATGTCTGACACCAGCCCAGACCAGCTGTGGAGTGCAGATATGACAGATGTGGCTTGAAAGAACCTGGGAAAGTGTGCAGCAGCCCGGGACTATTTTGTATTGAAGAGCAGAGATAATCTGGGACACAAAAAGAAGTTCAAGCTGCCTCGGCTCTGTCTGTTCTCCAGCCGTACACAGCTGCCACTCAGCACAAGGAAGAAACAGAGAAGAGAAACTGGGAATTTGACGCCTGCAGGATTCCTGGCTGTTTAGAGAATAAACAGTGCTTTGCACCTGTTTGCTTTTAGCACAACCAAGCCCAGATCTGAGGGGAAAATGAAAGGTAGGCACCGGTTCATTGCACCAATTTCTTCCCAGTCACAAGTGTTACTTTGCAGCACTAAAAGCATTTTAATAAAAAGCTGTTTGCATTCAAAAATAGCTTTTTAATCAGTAGCCTGGAAGACTTTCCAAAATGAAAAAAAAATTTTTAGTCTGTCTGGAAAACRTTCCTGATTTTCTGAAGTTATTTTGGATGTCTCAAAGAATGGTATCACAACAATCTCTAGCAAGTCATTGCCTAACAAGGTCAATTAAAAAAAATTCAGCCACGGTTTCAATTTCATTCTGAAGTATTCAAAGCTAAAATTTTCAATTAAAATTTTGGAAAAAAATCTTCCCCCAGCAAGCAGAAATGAAAAATTAATTTGGAAAATGTTTGCAACAAATCCCCCCAAAATATCTGTCAAGCTTTTATTTTCGATTTCCTTTGTTTTCCAAAATTAGGTGTCATCTTTCAATCAGCACCACCCTAGAGGATGAGATTTGTGTTCCCTACCCTGGCATGTGTAATGATGCCAGGATAATTCGCAGCAGATGTACATTTGGGGAGAAATTATTTTCCTCAGAATCTATTTGTGTGGGAGGATGAAGTATGGTTATAATGAAGGTGCTGTGGGAGCTGAATGACTTTGCATCTCAAGTACAGGTGCACTTGGGTGTAACTTAAACATAGTTTGCAATCTCTCTAAATGGAGCATTTATAGCCAATTACACTTGTCATTCACCTTGCAAATACCTCTATCTAATTTAACAGCATATGCAGCAAGCAGAAAAATAAAGGATATTATATTAGGTGACAGCAGAATAGAGGTGGAGGTACCAGTCCTGTGTCTAATACAGATTTCTGAACTGAAATAGAATGAATTCAGAGAGTGGCCTCCAATGCCCTTATTCTCCCTGCATCAGAAGCCTCCTGTCAAATGTAATTTCCTGCAGGAAGACATGTATCTAGCTGAGATTTTCCAAAACCTGTCCAAGTGATTTGGACACTCACTTCTCATTAGTATTAACAGCAAACGAGCATGAGCATCTCCTAAATGCCTTTGGAAATCTCTGACACATTTTTTTTTTGGTGGCTGTTAAATGACTCTTTGGGCAATCTGCACTAGAAATGACAAATTTCACATTTGTTCCCCTGCACTCAGATATTCCTAATGTCCATGTAGCAAATGTCAAGATTTTCCCTCAGAAAGACAGCTGAGATGTGGTCAGAGGGAGGGGAGAGACAGACTTTTGCCGTGTTCGGATTAAAGGACAAAGTTCACATTCCAAAACTGTCTCCTCCACAGAGGGCTGCATATACCAATTTTAGGATAATACCACACTCATTGTCATCTTTTTGTCACCGCCCCAGGCAGGGATGTCACYGCGATGGGAGCAGGGATGCAGAGCAGTTCCCTGGCTGGGTGTCACAGGCACTGAAGCACAGGCAGTGCCCTGGAGAATGCCAGCACGAGGCAAGGAAAGGTGGAGCTCCCTGGAACACCTGGGCTCATGCCCTGCAGAAGGGAACAGCTGC
This sequence comes from Amblyornis subalaris, assembly GCA_018881555.1. Taxonomy (NCBI): domain Eukaryota; kingdom Metazoa; phylum Chordata; class Aves; order Passeriformes; family Ptilonorhynchidae; genus Amblyornis; species Amblyornis subalaris. The sequence continues at coordinate 271,319 of JACAXG010000140.1, forward strand.
TSTTCTCCACATTTTCAGTGTTACTCCTCAGATCACATCCAGTCCCAGTTACTGTTCCAGGAAACACAAAAAATCCTCCTGTGCCTAAGAGGAAAATGGGAACTGAAGAACAGCAAACTCATTTTTAAACTGACAATATTCTCCCCTTTCCCCACCAAACTGAGGGACCAGAAAGAGGCTTGGAAGAGCTTGGAGCTGGTAGTAGCTTTTCCTTTCAAAGCTCTCCCTAACAAAGTCCATCTTACCAATGAACATAAACGCAAATAAGTGAGCAATATTGAGCTCTATAAATCCATATTCTTGATCTGTTATTTAACTGACATCCCTTTTCTCCAAATGTATTTCATGTATATATGTCTGTTTTCTATAATCTTTTCCATTTCTCTTATCACTTGTATTTTAATAAACCACATGTACAGATTCAGTATCTTCTTTAGCAGCCAGAGAGGGAGATATATTTATTCATTGGAGTTATTAAAATTCTAAATAGCTCCCTCCTTTTATTTGATTTTAGTGAGATTCCGGACATTTTCTCAATACCAAGAAGATTGGATTCATTGGAATACAACTCTGACAGAAGTCTTGCAAGGAAACTTTAATTTTAGTTAAGACTCCRTTAATTTATCCCTAGAAGATATGGACAAGGTGAACCTTTTTTTATGAACTATTTTCAACCCTAGTTTAAGATGAAGCTAAAATGGTTTTTTGCTTCTTAACACTGAGGAAAAAACCTTATAAGCAAAAATTGGGACCATTATTTTGCTTTCATATCTATTTTAACTCCTGACAGAACTCCTGATGGCTACTTGTCTTAAGCAAGGACAGACTTWAAGCTTTAAATTTGACTTTTTGGTCATTATCTCCCTGGCATTAGTGGAATAAACTACTTAAAACAGAGTTCTGCTTTCCTAGGGGCCTCTCTACTGGTCTGTCATTGCTGACTTTTACATAGAGAGCACATTATAAGAGGCTCAGCTCAGCAATTCCAGTATTTGCTACCAAGGGAGACTCCAGCAGTGATTTCTCCCTGATCCTTTGCRCAGCAGCAGAGATTTGTCTGCTGGTTTTCTCCCAGCTTTCTGTGAACTCAGTGTCCTGTGGTTTGGTGGATATATTCACTGGATATATTGMTCTACTCACAGCTGTTTGAAGGTACATCTGGCCACAGGGAGAGTTGGAGGAGTTTATTCCAATAAGACTGTGAAACCCAAAGTAATTTTAATTCCTCCCCTTGCACACAAAGCTTCCCACTCGGAATGAGAACAGTGGATGCACACTGCAACTTCAGGGGCAGAAAGTGCTTACAGGAAAAACTTAGGAGCAGTGACCAAAATCAGGGCCTGATGGGCTCCATGCCACTTGCAACCTTCCYATCACTTCCTGATGTCATCTCAGAGCTGTTAGCCACAAAAAAGATCAAACCAAACTGAAAGAGGATAGATTTACATTAGATATTGGGAAGAAATTGTTCCCTGTGAGGGTGGTGAGGGCCTGGCACAGGATGCCCAGAGAAGCTGTGGCTGCCCCATCCCTGGAAGTGTCCAAGGCCAGGTTGGACAGGGCTTGGAGCATCCTGGGATAGTGGAAGGTGTCCCTGACCATGGCAGGGGAGGGAACAAAATTGTCTTGAAGGTCCCTTCCAACCCAAACCATTCTGTGATTCTATGAAGAAGCACAGAAAGTTTCAACTTTCCACCAATTCCCTTGGAGCCACAGTGGAAAATCAGCAAAATTAATGCTCCAGACCGCAGAGTCTTCATCTCCATCGCTCAAGAGAAGGACAGCTGGAATTAGGAGTGCACCAGCTTTGCTGCTGTTATTCCCAGGCCTTTCCAAAGAAAGCAAACAGCAGTCGTGTGTGTTTCTCAGAGAGGAAATTTATCTGAAACTCCCAGTTTCTCGCGGCAGCGTTCTGCCACCTGCCTGTGCTCGCTGCATCTCACCACGGCCAGGTCATCCATCTCCAGTCTCTGCACCAGTCTCCGGAGGGGCAGCCTCCTACTCCACTCACCTGTCCACGCTGCCATCCAAACCCCCTCCACACTGCAAAGAGCCAAGAGCAATTAATTTTACCCTCACTGAAGCCTCTGGAACGTTCCCCTACTCATTGAAGACACTGCCTACTTTGGATCATTTTGCTGGCTTTTAGACAGGGGAAGTTAGGGAAGCAGATCCCACCACTGCCAGGTTGCTCAGCTGCCTTATTTAAACCTGATCAGGATGTGCTGCAGTGTCAGCCCTTGTCTTTCCATCCTTTTACCAGGCTCAAACACACACTGAGAGATCTCACCATGGTGCATGAACTCCCAGCAAGCTCTCTCTGCACACTGCACATCTTCACATCACAGCATCTGAACACCTCATCTTTACCTGGGGTTTATTGTTTTCTTCCCCTCTAAGATCCCAGTGTTCCTACAAACTGTCACTGCTGGTTCTATAAATAAATTCTCAATGGTGCATCTGTTTCAAAGCAATTTGAACTATTAAAAATTGAATCATATTAAACTCACACACATACCTTTAATCCAAGTCTGCCAAAYGCATGGTCCTGGAGTTGAATGCACTCGGCCAAAAATCTGGAGCATGGTGGTGGTCTGGGTGCCTTCCACATAAAGTCAGGAAGACGTCTCTGAATCCTTCTGCAATTCCTCTTCTGTGACTCAAAGCCCCAGTTGGATTCAGTTCGGGGAGATTGTTCCTTTCTTTTGTTTTGGGGTTTCCAACACTTCTGGGCTGTGAGGGACAGAAAGGTGATTTCCATCCTGAGATCATGGACTGAATGCATTGTCTGAGAGCAAACATTGCAGTGTAAAGTATTGCAAATGAATGCAGAATGTTCATAGCCAGATCTCAGTAATCAGAAATGACTATGTCAGATTTCATCCCAGTTTTGTGACTGGGTATAGTTGTTACATTCACTCACAGCTCCAAATAGTGTGGTTTGTGGAGCTGGAGTTTGATGTGCTGGGAAGAAGAGGAAGACTGCCTGCAGCTTGCTTTGCAACCAGCTGGAGGCCAGCAAAAAGACAGATATGTGACTGGTGAAGCAAATCCTTTACCTTATGTCTCACACTCTGCCTTTGAGGTACAGCAAAGTAGGGCAGAGATTTGGCCATGTCAACTTACACAGCATCCTTTTCCTGGATGAAGGCAGGAATCCTGCGGTGGTGTGTACAGCATCCATTCCAGCTTCCTCAGCAGCCTCCTGGCACAGCACAACAGCACTTCCATCAGGGAAACAGGGGTGGCTGCCACCAGCAGAGAGCCAACAGCTGGACTGCAGGTGTGTGCTCACCTGTACTGGGCTGAGGGGCTGTTCTCAGGGGCCTGGGGTGGTACAGCAGCACCTCAGGCCTGCACCAACACAGTGTGAGGGTCTGGGAGAGACAATTTGGGGGGGTCGTGTGATGGAGCAGCACTTCAGGCCTGTGCAGGTACAGTGTGCACTCACGGGGAGCCTGGGTTGAGGGCCAGGTGACGTGGCAGCACCTCAAACCCACACCAACAAGGCACAGCACTCCTGAAGGGCTGGTTTCATGAGGCTGGGGACCGGGCAGTGGCTCAGACCTGCACAAATACGGGGCAGAACTCTTGAAGGGACCATTTCTATGGGCAGGTGATCCAACAGTGCCTCAAAGCTGCACGGATATGGCAGAGCAGTCTTGGTGGCCGCTGTGGTGCAGCCAGGGATAGGGCATTCCCCCAGACCTACCTCAACTTGGTGCAGTGCTCTGGGAAAGCCAACTTTGGGAGGGAGGGACACGCAGGGTGCAGTGCTCCCGTGGATCCGTCCGTGTTGTGGGGACCAGCCATTGCCTCAGGGCACAGATTCAGTACTGCCTCAGGGCACAGATGCTCCACTGCCTCATGGCATGGACCAGATGCTACCTCAGGGCATGGACCATCCATCGCCTCATGGTGGGGAACTCTCTATTGACCCAGGGCACGGACTCAGGGCTGCCTCTGGGCACGGCCCCTCCATCGCCTCAGGCGCGATCCCAGTGCCACCTCAGGGCATGGACCATCCATCGCCTCAGGGTGGGGAACTCTCTATTGACCCAGGGCACGGACTCAGGGCTGCCTCTGGGCACGGCCCCTCCATCGCCTCAGGCGCAATCCCAGTGCCACCCCAGGGCATGGACTCTCCATCGCCTCAGGCGCGGTCCCAGTGCCGCCTCAGGGCACGGACTCTCCATGGCCTCAGGCACGGTCACGGTGCCACCCCCACAGCATGGACTCTCCATCCCCTCAGGCACGGTGCCGGTACCGCCCCACGGCACGGCCCCTCCATCGCCTCAGGCGCAATCCCAGTGCCACCCCAGGGCATGGACTCTCCATCGCCTCAGGCGCGGTCCCAGTGCCGCCTCAGCCGTGCCCAAGGCGGGAAAACGTTCCGGCGCGTGCTGGGGGCGGAGCAAGACTGGCGTGGGGCGTGGCCTGCGCGCTCGCCCGCCCCCCCGGCGGCTGTTCGGTGCGGAAGGGGCGGGGCCCGGCGCGGCGCGCGCGCGCGGCCCTACGGAAGCCGGGAGGGCGCGCTCGTGTCCCGGCGGCGGCGGCGGCCCCGGCCTGAGGGGCTGGGGAGGGTCCCGGGGGTCCGGACGGAGCCGGGGACGGGATGGCAGCACCGTGAGGAGCTCGGTGAGCGGCGGGGGACAGGGAGGCGGCCTGGGACCTGCGGCGGCGGCGGGAGGCGGCTGTTGGGCCGGGGCGGGCAGGGCGGGAAAGCGGCCTTGGGGGCGGGGCTGGTGCATGAGGGGAGAAGGGGCGGGAGGGGGCCCGAGAGTGTTGAGGGGGCTGGGGAGCGGGTCCCGGGCCGGGGGGAAAGGGTTGGGGCCGCTGAGGGGCTCCCGGCGGGCAGGGGGTGCTCAGTGTCTCCTCTGTGTCTCGCAGCACCGCCGGCGGAGACTGGATGCCCACGGGCAGCAGGACACTGTCGCACGCTGCCCGCGCTCTCGGCAGGGGCACAGCGCTGTTCTMCCCCCGCCCACAGCTCTCCTTGCCCAGACCCTTCTACTCTGTCAGAGTCAGCCCCAGTTATTGGTGCCAGCTGCTGTTCCAGCCTGTCTCCYTTCCACCCGCGGGCAGAAACCAGCGCGGCGGTGCCGGGGCTGTCCCTCTCTCCCTGCTTTTGAGCAGCTGGCTGCGCTCAGCCTGCACAGCCGCAGAGGACATGGCGGAGCAGAGGTACTGTGTGGACTATGCCAAGCGTGGCACCGCGGGATGCAAGAAGTGCAAGGAGAAGATCGTGAAGGGGATGGTCCGCATTGGGAAGATTGTTCCCAATCCTTTCACGGAGTCCGGAGGGGACATGAAGGAGTGGTACCATGTCAAGTGCATCTTTGAGAAGCTGGACAAGGCCCGGGCCACCACCAAGAAAATCGAAGATATCACAGACTTGGAGGGGTGGGAAGAGCTACAAGATGAGGAGAAAGAAATAATCAACAAGCACATCTCAGGTGAGACACGAGGCAGTGCCTGGCTCACTTTTCTCCTTACTTTCAAGTTATGCCACCCAGCTGTGCCTTTACCACGAAATCCTCATTTGTATGGCTTAGGAACAAAGTGTGTGGTGCTGCTCCAATCTCTGCCTCAGCCCTGTAGGAAAGGGAAGAAATAGTTCCTTCTACAGTGGCACTTGATTCATTTGTCACAACTGATTATGGAGAAGGCCTAGGTGATTTAATTCATGGGCAAATAAATCCCATGAGGAAGCATCAGTTATTCTCCATTTTTGACCGTTTTCCATGATCTTTTATAAATTACATATTCTTTTAACTTTTGTTATCTGGAAAAGTCCATTTTTTTTTCTCCTCCAATTCCCATTTCTTTGAAGACTTGCTTTGTATCATACATTATATGCTGAGGGATGAATGAGATTATTCCTGACTGCCTCTTTGAACCTTTCTGCTTTCCAGAAGCCAATTCCAAGGCTGGAAGTACCCCGAAGAAAAAGGTGATAGTGCAGGCAAAGCTCACTGCCACAGGACAGCTGACCACAAAAGATCCACCAAAGAAATTCTCTGGATTCACGGGTAAGAATTAAGAAACTGGTTCTGAGAAATCAGTTTCTTCTGAACTCAGCATCAGAGGGGGTTTCATCTTGGCTCAGATCAGTAGTTTTTGATCTATAGATTATTTAGTCTTAGTTTTTTAGAATTCTGGTTTGCCAGAAGCTGTCAGTGCTTTCTTAGGCTGTCAGTCTTGAAAGAACACCTTGAAAGATGTTGAAGTTTCCAGTATTCCCAGGGAAACAAAGGTGACCCACATTGTCAGGCTGATTCCATCTGCCTGTGTCCATTGGCTCATTCCACTCAAACAGAAGGTACAGGCAAAAGTTATCCCATGTGGAGCTCAAAATCTGGAAAAAGCTGGTGGTGAGGGATTCACTGTTGTGTTCATGGAAGGGAAAACTGTTAGACTTCAGCAGCTGCCAGTGGGACAGTCCCTGTGTGACCTCTGACTGACCTGACACTGCCCTGGAGCCACCAYACAGCCAAGGATATCACCTCCTGTAGGGGTGTTGGTGTTAGGAGAGAAAAGGGATTGGGACAGTTCTCCCTATTTTACAAATTATCTTAGGGAAACATCTTGCTGTGAAGGGCAAAAGCCTATAAAGTAGAAATAAAAGAGGGGCATCTGCCAGCAGGAATTCCTTTTCGCCATGGTTTAATCATATTTGGTAGAATTAAGATCCAGAAAATTCTGGTGTAATGTGAAGAGTAAAAATAGTCTAAAGGGTTTTTTTGAAAGTCACAAATTTTGGCACAGCACCCCTTGCTCASCTCTGAAGCTTTGCCAGCACACTGGGATTGTTCTCAGCCTGCCAAGCAGAGGTAGCTTCAACTTCAACATTTGCTCCGTATTGTTAAAAAAGCAACTTGTGATGTGTTTGATGCAGCCAAGCCAAAGAATTCAGAAGGTGCCCCTCCAAACTCTCCCCACAAGTCCAGCCTGTCTGCAACCAGGTGTGATCCCAAGCACAAGGACTGCCTGCTGCGGGAATTCCGGAAGCTCTGTGCCATGGTGGCTGAGAAGCCAAGCTACAACGTGAAAACACAGATCATCCAGGACTTCCTCAAGAAGGGATCTGCAGGAGGTATGGCTCCTGCTGGGAATTCTCAGCCCTCTCAAAATCAACTTCAAAGTCTAATTGCAAAAGGAAAGGTGAATTAAAATCTGATTGTTGAGTAGTCCCAGCCTTGTGCTGGGGTGATTTCTGAACTGTGGGGATAATCTTTGAAAAGTGAACTCTTTAAAYAGAAATTTCAGACAAGAATGTCTCACTGTGGTGTTGTAGGTGCTGCCAAATTTAGTGCTGAGATCAGATTTAGAGGCAAATTGTGGGTATTTCCCCTAAGGACTCCTTTTATGTGGAGCAAACGAAAGCCCCAGCTGTGGGGTTTATCCCCAGGGTTATGCAAATGGGCACAACCAACCAGAGCCTGAACGTGAAAATAAATCCTCACACTTATAATGGTCTGTGCTTTTTTTTCTCCAGATGGTTTTCATGGTGATGTATACCTGACCATTAAGCTGCTGTTACCAGGTGTCATTAAAATAGTTTACAACTTGAATGATAAGCAGATTGTAAAGCTGTTCAGTAGGATTTTTAACTGCAACCAGGAAGAAATGGTCCGGGACCTGGAACAGGTGAGTACAGACAGCAGTTCTCTTAATTTCTGCTCCTCAGTCCTTTGGTTATGGAAAATCTGTAATGTTTTGGGTTTTTTTACTCCTTAGCTTGACTGTTAGAATCATAGCTGGTGATTTATTTTGCTTTCCTTGGCTTTAGCAGTTTTCATAGCATTTTCTGCCATCTGGAACCTGTAGAAAATCATGTTTGAACAGAAAGCAAGATAAGCATTCACCTGCAAAGCTTTAAGAATGCAAGACTAAAATTATCTAGGCAAGGTGGGCWGCATCTGTTTGTCTAAACTGCTTTGTCTGGCACATTCCTACGGAACTGATTTATATTATTCTTTTTGTAACATCACATATCAGAACGTGGGATTCAATTAACAGACCTGTCACTGGGAGCTGCAGTTGGTTGATACAATTAAGCTGGTACAATTGCAAGTGCTCAGTTGTGCATTGAATCCCTGTGCACAGGAGTTGGTGATTGACTGTGCACCSTCTGATTCACTGCAAGGTGGAGGAAATGGGGGAATTAGATAATGAAGGTAATTCTTTCATCTCTGTTTATTGCCTTGCTGTATACTGCCTTCTACTGACATCACTAGCCTGTTCCATGTCCTTGGATTTGCAAGTGGATTCATCCTGAGGAAATAAAGGGTCTGTGCTGCTGCAGCAGTGAAAAATGGAGCCATGAGATGATTCTGGTGCTCTTAATTACCGTTTTTGGCAAATGAAATGGCTGAGCAGCTTTGTTATGTGTCATGGCAGCTTCCTTGAATATTTGATTCCAATTTCTTCACACAATCCCAGCATCATTCCTGTCCTTTATCCTCCTTCCTGGAACCACGTTGAGTCCCCAGTGGCATCCCCATTCTCTGGCCATGCCTCTCACCMACAGCCTGGTTTTGTTTCTGGAGACAGGGAGATGTTTCCGAGACCATACGGATCTTCTTCGAGCAGAGCAAGACTTGTCCTCCAGCAGCCAAGAGCCTCCTGACCATCCAGGAGGTCGATGAATTCCTAATCCAGCTTTCCAAGCTCACCAAGGAGGATGACCAGCAGAGTGTCCTGCACCAGATCAGTCGCAGGTGAGGGAAGGTTTGCCCTAACACTGGGAGTGGCTCTCTGTGGATCGCAAGCTGGAGCAGGTGGAAAATTAATCATAAGCAAGAGAGACTGAACTTAATTAGCACCTATAAGCTGCTGTTAGTGGTGTGGTTGAGACATCTGGACTGATGAGCAAWGGAGAACAGGTGTGGCTCCTGTTCATGCCAGAGAACTTCATCCCTGCCTGTTAGGACACTCCTCAGTCAGTACCAAACAAGTGACTTGCAGAACTACCCCAATGGTGTTTCCCTGTTAATTAAACTGCTGTTCTTAAGTTTGTTGGGAAAAGCCTTTGAGACATTTAGACAAAAATTCTCGGTCTGGCTCAGTTTGTGTTGATCTGAGGCTGAGTATTTTTACTATCAGTTATTCTTGATGCATTAATTAAGTAAATTTTGGAAGGTATGTCAACACTGAGGCTGAATTAATGTTGCCATAAAAATGCTGAAAAGCTGTTTGGATATTCTCTTGAGCCTCTGAGGTGTCACTATTAACATGTGTTCTCATTTGTGTTTAAACCCTCCACAAGGGGAGGACCTTTTTATTAAAGAGACCTGGATCAGTTTCTTCTTTTCAGCTGGAAAGTTGCTCAGTTAAATGCCCACCTTTGCTGCATCTTCTCTTCTTCAGGTGTACAGGCAACGACCTGAAATGCATCATCAGGCTGATTAAGCACGACTTGAAAATGAATGCCGGAGCAAAGCACGTGTAAGTCTTACTTTTCATGTGACATAACCCSAGAAATACTCATTTCCTAAGGCAGCAGCAGCAGACCCAAAGCTGATCAATGCTTCCCTCCTCTCCTGAATTTGCTGAAGGTTGGATGCTCTGGATCCCAACGCCTACGAGGCGTTCAAGGCGTCCAGGAACCTGCAGGACGTGGTGGAGCGAGTGCTGCAGAACCAGCAGGAGGCCGAGAAGGCGCCGGGGGTGAAGAGGACCCTGAGCGTGCAGGCCTCGCTCATGACCCCGGTGCAGCCCATGCTGGTAGGTTGGGTCCCCTCCAGCAGGGCAGGGATGGAGCAGAGATCCCCCCTTGGAAGGATCAGGAGCCAGGGAAGTGGCTTTGGCAGTGTGAGCTGACAGTGCAGGGCTGATCGTTGTTTAATGCCGTTTTAGAGAGTGTCTTCTACCACAAAGCCAAAATTCAGTATTCAGTGTACTCAGCACTTGCACCTTCAGTGCCATGGCCAAGCTAAAACCTTGACTTGCTTTCAGTGTTGCTGTCAATCTTTTATATTTGTTTGCTGTGATTGCAGTTGATCCTTTCTCTGGAAATAGTGTAAGCTTTCCRTTGGATTAGAGATTCAAATAAGTTTGGCTTTTTGTGTGAACAAATCAGAGTTAAATATTTGCTTCTGGGCTAAGCACACTTCTTCAAAAGGCACAGTGCACACTTCAAAGCATTTGGAGGAGATAAGCACTGAAAAGCTGTGATTATCTGGGCACGTGCAGATGATTCTAAGTAAATGAGTAATTAAGGAAAACTTGGACTCGCTGTCAGAGATTCTGGACAAGAAGGTCTACAAGGGAACTCAGTGTAGTTCATTCATGAATTTAGGTAAGAGTAGCTTTAATTTTCCGTGGATCACCTGAGTGTTTGGATCCTCTCTCCCCCCAAGGCTGAGGCCTGCAAGTCCATCGAGTATGCCATGAAGAAGTGTCCCAACGGGATGTACGCCGAGATCAAGTACGATGGCGAGCGCGTGCAGGTGCACAAGAACGGGGATCACTTCAGCTACTTCAGCAGGAGCCTCAAACCTGTGCTCCCACACAAGGTAAGCACCTGGGCACTGCCTCATCCCTTGTGCCAGCCCCTCAACTGCATTCCACAATAGTTTCTTTCATAGGCAAGGAGGATTCCTGCTCTGTAGATTTATTTCTAATTTATGTAGATGTGTAGAATATGGAAAAGCAACACTTAATATTGTAATCATTTCGTTTTGGTGCACATTAAGAGCTTGAAACTGAAGTTCAGCTATCTGCTGTAGAGTCCTCTTTATGCACTGCATTTTGGGAGCCCTGATGCCAGTTGGGTGACTTGGTTCTGTTCATTAAAGCCTCATTTTTGTGTTTGTAGACTGCTGTGTGTACCACAGTAGTGCAGATGTGCGCACATGTGTCTCAGACACTTGTGGAAAAAACACCTCCATTGGAGTGAATCTCTCTCTTCAGCCAATAGATTTAGTTTTCATTTTTTTTTCATTTCCCCAAGGTAGCCCATTTTAAGGACTTCATCCCCCAGGCTTTCCCTGGTGGGCAGAGCATGATCCTGGATTCAGAAGTTCTTCTGATTGACAATAAAACTGGCAAGCCACTTCCTTTTGGGACTCTTGGTGTGCACAAGGTAAAAAAAAAAAATTAAAATGCTTTGTTATATTTGCAGGCTGTTATTCAGCTGACTTAAACACAATCTATTGTCACAGGGTAATCTCAGAGCTCTGGTGCTTGTTAGAGCATCTGGGGAAAAAACAAGATCCCTGAGGAGGCTGATATTAAAAAGCTACTGCTCTATCACTGGCAGGACAGTCAGAAAACTTCAGCTCAGAATATTAATATTAAAATGATAATAAAATAATACTTTAAAATATTTGTAAAATCTTGCAATTCTGTCATTGTTCATCATGGCTTGAGCAATGTATGGCAGCCTGGGAGACCACAGTGGTGCAGTGTTTATTCCATGTAAGTGTTATGTAGTGCTTGTGTCTAGACTGAATGGGGGTGAGGAAGAGGACAGCAAAATGAAAATTAAACTATAACTGCTTAAGTTAAAAGTAGCCATTAATCTACTGTCTCTAGAAATGTGTTGGGGTTTGTTGCAGCAGTAGTGGCAGATGTTGCGTTGCCCAAAGTCATTAATATTTTTAGCATTATTTCCCCATTCCTAGGAAATGAACATGTTTTATCTTCTTAGCTTGTGCTTCGACACATTCACTCTAAATCTTAATTCTCAGAACACTTCTGTCTTTTAGAAGAGGCCTAAGCTTATCATAGCTGAAATACTATTGAGATAAAAATCAATCCTTTTGTTTTTTTGTTACTTCTCTAAAACTCTGTGTTGCTGCTTGCTGTGACTGCAGATTTCTTTTCATTGGTGTTCATTGTCTTTCAGAAAGCTGCTTTCCAAGATGCCAACGTTTGCCTCTTTGTGTTTGACTGCATCTACTTCAATGACATCAGCCTGATGGACAGGTGTGTCTCTGGCAGGGCTGACAGTGGCTGGACTGGTTTCCCAGCCTGAACTGACTGGGGAACAGCACCAGTGCAGTGGGACCAGTTCACTTTGGCTGTCAGACTGGGCACTCACCCTGTAAAATCCAGGCTGCATGGGAGGGTCCTTGCTGTGCCAAGGAGTTTCACTGTGGAGCTCCATCTTCCTTCCCAAAATATTGGGATTAGCTGCATCTCAGCTACTCATTTTATGTCCTCCAAACACACTATTAACACAGAATTTCTATTATAACTTCCTGGAGGAAGGTAAGAACTAGTTGTCCTCTCTGGAATTCTCTAGGATGAAACATTTAAGGACTTAAATAGCTTTTTTCACTGTTCACGTGCCTGGTGCTTGCTGTTGGAGCTGCTGCTTGTCCCTGATTATCCATGTCCTCCTTTAGGCCTCTGTGCGAGCGCCGCAAGTTCCTGCACGACAACATGGTGGAGATTCCCAACCGGATCCTGTTCTCGGAGATGAAACACGTCACGGTGAGTCCAGCGTTCCCTTGGAGCACTGCCCTGCTCCTCTGCCACRGGGCCTTCTTTGGGATTAAGTCTGCAAATTCACCGTGCCAAAATGGTTCTGCTGCTGCTCTGTGTGCAGGACTTCCTGAGCCAACATTGTGTTCCCATCATGTCCTGGCTCCAGCCCCTTCAGAGTGGTCTTAWCTTGCAGATCTCACGTTTTTTGGCTTGTTAATGATTTTCTAGCCATTGTCACTCTGACAGAGTTAGGAGGAGCTAAAGGCTGTTGTAACTGTGCAGTGCTGAGCTGTGACTGCAGTGTGATTGAAGGGAGCCAGACTGCTTCCACTTCCCAGACTGGCAGCTTCAAGTGCCACACAGCCCCAAGACATCCTGRCTGCTAAAACCTGCATTTAGGCAGCAGCATGCTGGGTTTGTCCTTTGATGATGCACAAGCCTGATGTCCCATTATTTTTCCTCATTGCTGCTGATTTCTGCAGCATCTTGGTTTTGGTGGAGAATGCTTGGACATTTTGGGCAGAAGGTTCATAGATCCCAAGGCAGTTGCATAGAGAAGGAAGCAGGCACTGCTRGCTGAGAAAACATGATATGAGATGTACTGGGACACAGTCTGGGGCAGCCACATCTCTGAGGGGTATTTTTTAGGTAGACAAACCTCTTCTTGGGACATACTCCCAGCTTAGTCACCAGATAGGCTGCAAAGAGAACATGTACAGGATCCTCCTTGGAAAGGTTCAGTGCACCACTGCTTGAAGACCTCAGCCCTTTGACAGCCCTGAGCTAACCATGATTCCTYCCCTTTCCAGAAAGCTTCAGATCTGGCAGACATGATCACCCGAGTCATCCGTGAGGGACTGGAAGGACTCGTGCTGAAAGATATAAAGGCAAGTTTACTTTTACTCTTTACTGGTGTGAGCTGGGAATTAGGGAATAGCAGGACAGAATCAGAGCTGAGCATTCTTGAAACACCTCTGGGTTCCTCTCAGTGCTGACATCCAGTCCAAGTTGCTCCTCCTGCTGAGCTGGGGAAAGGCCAGGGCTGTGTGAGGAGCTGCTGCTCACCAGGGGATCTCTCTGAGAGGTTCTGCCTTGCTTTGCACAGGGGAATTACGAACCAGGGAAGCGCCACTGGCTCAAAGTGAAGAAGGACTATCTCAACGAGGGGGCGATGGCTGACACAGCTGACCTGGTGGTGCTGGGGGCTTTCTACGGACAGGGCAGTAAAGGTAAGGCTGGAGTTGGCTTAAGTCACGGATCTGTCAGTTTAGGAAGTTCCCAAGGTTTTTCCTCCAGAATGAGAGTGGCTGGAGCAGTGATAATCTGCTGCAGCCCATCACATGCCAGGCTCTGGGTTTACTGTGGGTTGGTAGGTACAGCAGAGCTGTAGGTGTTGGCCTGGGCTGTTGCACAGTGCAGGGGCTCTGTTCAGCTTCGTGTGTGGGAGCTGATGCCCTGAAACCATCACAAGCCCAGGCCCCTTTGACTCCCTGGATGGAAGTCCTCCTCCAAAAGATGGAAAAGGCTTTTGGCTCTGATTTCTGAAAAGCTGTGGCTTGTCCTGTGGAAGGTGTGACCCACCCTGCTGTTCCCTGTGCAGGTGGGATGATGTCCATCTTCCTCATGGGCTGCTACGACCCCAAGAGTGAGAAGTGGTGCACTGTGACCAAGTGCTCCGGTGGCCACGATGACGCCACCCTGGCACGTCTGCAGACAGAGCTGGACATGGTGAAGATCAGCAAGGTGAGAGGGGGGAGCCAAGGGATGCTCAGCAAAGGGCTGAGCTCCTCAAGGTGCTGCTTCACTGCRGGGTTGAAGTGCTCTGCCAGGAATGAATAAGAGTTAAAGCAGATCAACCACTCTGACACAAGTGAGGTGGCAGTGCAGCCAGCTCCTGGATGAGGCACTGCCTGGGATTTGTACCCAGAGGCTGAGTGGGAAGCCAGGCACCATCTGTTTCCTGCTAAGACAAAGTTTTGTTGGGAASATACCAATTTTTTGTCGGGATTTTTGGGCATGTTGTGATTGGCAAAGGCAGTCACTAGATGGGGCTGTGGGAGGGAAGTGCTCAGTCAGGTCTGGTGGCTCCATAACCTCATGCTGGAGTTAAGACTTCTGTGAGTGACTTACCTTGCTTTTCAAGACTGGACAAATAAACAGAGAGCTGAATTTTAATATTTACTTGACATCTGAARGCCATTTGCATCAASGTTGTAGAATYTTAAAAAAAAATGGGTAGTTTTACRTGAATCACAATTGGAGGAACAGTAGTGGTGTTTCACATAGAGAAAGACAGGAACTGAGGACTGTTTCAGATAATATTTGTGATTTTCTAGATAAAAGAAAGTGCTGCAGATCAGTGCAAGTTTCATCCATGCAAAGGCAATGGATAAAACCTCTATGCTGATCTACTTCTAGATTATGTTTCAGCAGATTCTTTTGTAGAGGTTGGTTCATATATGATGATAAGTGTTACTCATTTTGGTTTTGTGTTTTTAATTAATAGGATCCTAGTAAAATTCCAAGGTGGCTAAAAATTAACAAAATCTACTACCCAGACTTCATTGTCCCAGATCCAAAGGTAAGTGCTCTCATAGTCATTTAACACTTCCCAGCCCTTATTCCACAATCTCCTATAAATCCTTTAGAAGGACAACTTAGAAGTAGTTGTCTCTGTTACAAAATTAATCTTCATACTTGGAATGGGAAATTAAGCACAAGTTTTTATCTCTCAATCTTGCAGGTGCATTTGAGGCTAAGAGCTTCATGAAGAAATCACACCTGCAGCAGTTTTGGGAAATATTCTTGTGCATTAAATCCCTTCCAGAAGTGAGCTTACTTTAAATTTCAGACATGAAAAAATCTGACTWAAAACGGTTGAAGCACAAAAGTTGCTATTGCTTTAGGAAGTGTGCCATGTATGCCTGAAAGAGAAGGTGATATTTAGAAATTGGCGTGTGTATTAGTGAAGAATCTCTGACTTAGTGAAAAAAGTAGTTTTTTTTAAATAAGGTGACCAAGGTGGTCAGTTTGTGTTTCTGGAACTCTGTGCTGGGGCGGGGAGCGAGCGGGGGCTTGTTGCACACAGACATTGGAGCTGGTTCCTGAGAGAACCCGGGAATGTGACGTGGCTTCCTCCCTGCTGTGTTTAGAAAGCCCCAGTGTGGGAGATCACAGGGGCCGAGTTCTCCAAGGCCGAAGCCCACACTGCCGATGGCATCTCCATCCGCTTCCCGCGCTGCACCCGCATCCGCGACGACAAGGACTGGCAGACAGCCACCAACCTGCAGCAGCTGAAGGTGGGTGAGCAGGGGATAGGGAGTTCTGGCCCCAAGCTGTGGTTCAAAGGCAAATTCAGACAGCAGGGAGGGATCTGCTGACTGCTGCCTGTGATGGCACATTCCATTTTCCCTTTATTCCAGGCTCAGGCTGGATTGTTTTGATGTGGAGGCCTCTCAGGTCTCTTGAACTGTTGTGGTGTTGTGCCCTGTCAGGAGAGTCTGTGCTGGCAGTTGGTTGTATCAGCTCTTGTTACATGCTGAGAAATTGCCTTCCTCAGAGGTGACCTTTATTCTCTTGATGGGCACTCGGTTTCCCGAGTTGCTGAGATTGGGAAAGGCATTTGGGAAGTGACTGTGGGTATCCTGGCCCAGTCCTGGACCCCTGGGCTGCACCCACCCCCTCTTCCTCCTGTGCTGATGGGAAGGGCCCGGTGCCAGCGAGCTCCAGGGAAGCTCTGTGCTCACAGGAGTTCCTGCAGTTCGGTGCTGGCAGCAGCTGCCAGGGCTTGTTGTGCCATGGAAAGCAGGAGTGATCCAGCCCCCCTGCTGTCCTGCAGCCTGTCGGGCTCCCTGTGGGGAAGACAAAGGTACAAACCCCTCTGCAGACAGGCTGTTCCTGGAAGGAGCAGTGGGCACTGCTCCTTTTTCAGGCTCTGATGAATCAGTCTTGCTCTGTAGCAGATGCTGTGGATGTGGCTTTTGTTCCTCCCTGTGTGGCTTCCCTTAATGCCAAGCAGAGGGGTGGAATGCAGGGAGCTTGGACAGAGTTGACAGGAAAATGACTGCAAAAAGGTGCAGGAAGAAAAAGCATCTGAGCAAACACTCCAGGGGGGAGAAAACAAGAGGAGCCTCTGCATCACAACTCGTGTCCAGTGTCACACATGATTAATGCTCTGTTCCTGCTGGGCAGGAGCTGTACCAGCTCTCCAAGGAAAAGGCTGATTTCAGTGTTGTTACGGGGGAGGACGATGAGTCCACAGCTGGCAGCAGTGGAGAGAATGATGGAAACTCCAGGTCTTCCACTCCTCACAGCAGTATTAAGAGTCCCCCAAGCAAGTCCCCTGCAAAGGCCCAGAAGGCAGAAGGTAAGGTGGTGCTTTCAGGAGGAGCCTGGGCTGTGTTCTCTSTGCTTGGGGCAGGCTGGCTCTGGGTCTTTGCCTTCTGTCAGAGGCTTCAAGATCCCACAGCAGCTTTCATGTGCATGGCAGGGCAAATGGGCAGAGTTCTTCAGCCCCTTGCTTTGGCCTGTGTTATTCCCAGCATAGATTGTGTAGCCACAGCGCTGAGGTGTCCTGGGGTTGGGAAAAGATGGATGGAAACAGCATTGAGGATGCTGTGTAAGTTGCTGTTCACTGCTGCCGTTCCTGCAGGTCACAGGACAKTGCTGGCCATGAGCCAGTATTTAATTTTATTTGGATGGAATTCATGCATGTAATGGGACACGTGGATGGAGGTAGTTTCCAGGTAAATTGAGCTGGAACATGAAGCARATTGCTGAGCAGTTTCACAAAGGACCAGGGTGGTGACAGCACGGAGGGCAGGTGGCAGCAGCATCCTGGAAATGAGGGCACAAGGATGCCCCACCCCATTTACAGTAGCAAAATGTGTCTTAGTAGTTACATTCTAATTCATGGATTTTCCAGAAAGAGAGGAAGAAACTTCTCCCTTTTACTCTCCTTACTCTGTCCCCCCACATTAATACACCACCAGTATCTGGACAGAGCACACACCTGAGCCAAGTTTTTGTTTTCAGAGAGCAAAGGAGTCTCTGGATCCCCTCAAAAATCCGAGGAGAAACGCGGGGAGAAGAGAAAAGCATCCGAGATGGAGGACAATGGAAAAAAGGTACAGCAACCACGGTGGGGTGGGAGGGAGCTGAGGCAGCTCAGTTCTCTGTTCCCTTCCATGTGGAAAGGAATGTTTGCCCAAGCTCTGCTGCTCCTTTCCCCCCTCAGCAGCCCCTGCTGGACATTTTCACGGGCGTGAGGCTCTACCTGCCCCCCTCCGTGAAGGATTTCGACAGAATCCGGCGCTACTTCATCGCCTACGACGGGGACCTGGTGGCAGAGTTTGACACGGCCTCGGCTACACACGTGATCGGGGACATTGACGACAATCCTGGTGCCAAGCGCGTGTCTCCCAGGTGGATCTGGGAGTGCATCCGGAAGCGCAGGCTGGTGGCCCCGTGCTAGCAGCGTGGGCAGTCCTGACACAGGAACAGCTCAGAACTTAGGTAGGTGGGAGGAATGGGAGATTCCTCYGTGGAGACGTGGATAGACATGAAATGCCCTCGGAGGTAGCTACAAAGATCCAGAGCATCCCTATGGAATTAATTAAAACAACTCTGAAGAAATGGCACTGCCGAATCCCATTTTCCTGCCCATACGGTAGACCACGGCACTTATCCAGGTGCTGGGWTAGTCTCCTTGGGTTTTTAAAGTTTGGGTATTTTTATAGATAAATAAAACTGAAGCAGCTTCTCCTTTGCTGTCAGGACTTATTTTCCAAAGGTTCTTCTCTTCCTGTTCAGGAAAACAAGACCAGCACCTCCACAGAGCTATTGGCTGTAGTGCCAAGGTAATTTGTGTTGGCAGGTAATTTTTTCCCCCTCAACCTCTTCTGTACCCCCCACTGACRACATTTAAGCCCCTCGGATCCCAATTTCTGGCTGAGGTTCAGCAGTAGCTGTAGGATCTCTGCTTGTAACAGAGTCAGAAACAAGGTTAACTAAATCACATTTCAACTTTATTATAAAATTATAAACCAAACTTCTGTACCAAAACTAGTCAGTTTAACCATCATAGTACCAAGAGGATTTAATAGTGAATAAACATGCCCTTTCAAGTAGAATATTAACTTTTAAAATCTTTAAACAATGTACAGTGTACATAAAGCACATAAATATTTCCATTTATTTTATTAGTTCAGAACATTATATTCCTTTGGATCATTAATCACTTTCCTCCAGACTTTGATTTTCCTTTCAAGACAACTCACTYGTATCCGTAAGCAGAGAATCTATTTTTACAAGGGAAAAAAGAGGAGTCCTCCCTTCAGAAAGCACATGTTGGAGTCACAGGGTGGGTGTATCTTCTCATCCCTAAAATTTCAGGCATTGATCTGCAACTTGACTTATCTGCTGTAGAAAATAAGCCTACCCTCTACAAGGAAAAGTACATATATCCACAGGGGAATAATAGTCTTCCTGCTAAATTCCCCCAGCCCTGAGTTTATTGAAAAATATGACAACATGAGTTTTCACAGTGAATTTACTGAATGAGGCTTTGTGTATTCCTGCACCTCCTCGCGGTCCCTGTGCCCTCTCCAGAGTAAACAAAGTCACTTCTTACCTGCCTTTCTTTGTAACACGATGCACTGGCTTCAGTTTGTTCTCATGCTGGGACCTGTTCAGCCTCAAGTCAAAGATTAAAGAACAACCTGACCAGGCAAAGAGGTAAACTCAGAATGCTGAGTTCAGTAAACTGCAGCAGCTGCTGTTTGTGTGGATTCTGAGACCACCTCACCAGAGCCTCCTGAGCCATGGACTTCTCATCTCAGGTGCTGAACTGGCTCCAGCTCCCAGAGCAAAGACCTTCCACTCCCTGCAGTTGAGCTGCTGCTCASGGAGCTGTCCCTGTTAAAGAACACACAAGGTGAACTTGCTGTTGACATTATTCCCACTTACTGCACAGGAGCTTTGGTGCTGTTCCTGTAGCTGCACTTCCAGGGCTCCAGGAGCTGTGAGGGGACACTGGGTTTGTGCTGTTCTCTGGGGCAGCCAGGCAGGGACTCTGTTTGAACACGGAGCCATCACCTCTCTCCCCAAAGCCAGACAGGAAAACTCTGCAGCAGGAGGGTCTCAGTTTCACAGCTGCCTGGGAATGAGGGTACAATCCCACGGTGATGGAAACTTAAGGCATCAGGATTCTGAAGCTTGGCTGTAGCAGCCAAATGCACTGGGATGCCTGCAGGCCACTGAGGGGAAAATACAATCCTCTCCAGCAAGAACTTTCAGACTTCTCCAGCAAGTCTCTTCCAACTGAACACGCGCCCCAGGAGAGCTGCAAGGGCCTGCAGCTGTCAGGATCAGGCACAGACTCTCCTGCCAACCCTYACCAGCAGGAAGTACAAAATAAGTTGCTTTTGATGAACAGTGGAAGGGAACAGAACTGAGCACAGGGGAGGATGGGGGAAGCAGATCTGCAGTGCAGATTGCTCATGGATTCAAGGGAGACAAAGGCTTTCTTCCATGATTCCCTTCTAAAAAGAAGTCACCTGTACTTAAATATGATTGTGTAGCAATGGAGTCCTCACTACTCTCCAGCTGTGTGGTTTCCTCACTAAACCCTGGGAAAACCTCAAGCCTTGGATTTGTAGCTCCTTCAGCAAGTGAGAGCAGTTCAGTTTGAACCCAGCCTCTGGCATGTGCTGGGAAGTCAAAGTCGACAAAACCAAACCAGAAACCTCCCTCCCACTGGCACAGAAACAAAAACCCACCACACAGGGCAAGGCTGAACCTTCCCAGCCTCCCTCCCCTGACAGTTTTCAATAATACAAAGGCAACCTTGATAAAAAATTACACATTTTTCCACAATTGCACKAGGCTGGAATTAGGGAAAGCAGAGGCGGTCTGCCTGTCCTGCAAGCATAACAATTCTACATTAAATTAAAAATAAAAGTAAAATTAACAAGCACAGTGACATTTTAATCTTTGAAAAATCAAGCTGTTGCTGGGTGTAGCCTGAGCAGCAAAACAAAGGACACTTTTTGAGACCCCAGTTCACTTTTTATTATTCAGAGGAAAATACAAAGCCTCTGGAGCTGATCTTCCTGGTGGAAAGCCGGGCATCCATCTGTCCTCAGCACTAGTGGCTCACATTATCCTAGGATGGAGGTGGTTAATGATTGCTGGCAATGAGCTCCAAGGAGTCCAGGCACTGTGGTGTAAAGCACGATGGTGGGAAGAGCAGAGTCGGGCATGGCTCGAGAGGAACAGTTTTCCCAGGCTTCATCCTTCCCTCCCTTCCGGCGGGGTCCATACGCTAATCTCCAAGGTAACTATTTGCAGGGATGTTGCCCCTTTSCCGAGGAGCACTGAGGCTTGAAGGCAGCAGAGCAGCCCTGCCCCAGAGCCACACTTAGGTCCTGAAGACGTGCACGGCCCTGATCACGTACTGGCGGCAGATGGGGCACTCGCTCATGCGCTTCCCGCACTTGGTGCACGTCACCATGTGCCCGCATTCCAGCAGCACACAGTCGATGGCAGCATCCATGCAGATCCTGCACAGGTTGTCCTCGCTGCTGGGGGGCCCGGCGCCACCTGGGGGAACGGGAGAGCACGGATTGGTGAGACAAAGGGAGGGGTGGTGGGTTTGTGCAATCCCAGTTGGCTCTACTGATGGAATTCCCTGAGGGACAAGGTCTGCAAAGGAATTCCGCTTGTGTCTGCTCCATCCATCGGCTGGCAAAGAGCAGGAAGTTTTAGCTTTTACACAGCAATTTTTGTGAGATTAACACAAATACCACTGAGATTCTCAGTGATGAAGCAACATGGGTTTCCCTTCCCGAGTAACAGTGACAGCACAAGAGGAAATGGCCTCAGGTTGTGCCAGGGAGGTTTAGATAGAAATTTTTCCTAATACCCATTTTCAGAAGGGTTGTCAAGCACTGGGACAGGCTGCTCCGGGCAGTGGTGGAATAAATAACCCTGGGGAGATTCAAAAGCCATGTGGATGTGACATTTGGGGACATGGATTAGTGGTGGCCTTGGCAGTGCTGGTTGGACTTAATCTTGGAGGGGTTTTCCCAATAAACAACTCCATGATTAAGGATATCACTCACCAGATTGATCGTCAGTGTCCAAAACTGCAAGAGAAGAAGAGAGTGTGACTTGGTGAGAATCAGAGAAGCTGGGACAGAAGTGTTACCGGGCAGGGGCTGAAAACCTTGAGGGAGTTGCTAAACTAAAACTGCTTTTTGCTGATCCCCACGGGAGCCTCAGGCTGGGGCTCTGATCAGGACAGGTCGAACAACTGGCAAGAAACTTTCTCCTGTACTGAGCTTACACAACAGCCAAAGCTTCCCAGGGATAAGGGATCCAAAAGGATGTCTCAATTTTTAAGACAGCCTCGGGATGTGTGCAGAGTTTGGCTTCCTAGTGCTGCACCTGCAGCAGCCCCTCATGCCAGTTTCTCTGGTGTTACACAATCACCAAATGGTTCAGCACAGACACACACAGTGAGTATGAGAAAAAGATAAATTGCCTCAAAAGCACAAGATACAATGAAAGAAGAATATAAACCCCAAGCTGGTGTCTTAAATCCTGTATCATCCATAGAGGACAAAGCCTAGAGAAATGTGGTTAAGAAAACACTACTTTGGACAGCACCGAGAAACAAATGTATGAAACCAAAGTATTAAGGTAAGTTTCTCTTGTGAGTAATTTACAAATACGTGTCTTTTTTAAGAAATCCACTAGAAGTGGAAACTGGCAGCTGAAAGTCAAGCCAGATACCTTCTCTATGCACCTGTGTCCCCTCACCAGCCACCTGTGCAGGCCCAGCACGTGCAGCAGGAACACTCTTGTGGTAAGAGAGTGAAACCCCAACTACCCACGGCTGTGGGAACCACTGCCCTCAGCACCTGCCCTGAACCTCCCAGCTGCTTTTGGGTGGTCGTTTCCTGCTTGGGTGGGGCATTTCCCTGCTGGCTTTGCCAGTCACCATGAGCCAAGAGATAAGAGCTCACCCCAGCATATCATGTTGAGTCAGCCATCAGCTGGTGTGTGGGTGAGGCAGAGCCCAGTGTGATCTGTCAGGGCCACGCACAGTCCCAAGGTGAAGGATGCACAACTCTCGTGTTGCTGCTACAGGGCAGTCCCTGTCCAGAGCTACCAGAACTCTCTCCTGAAACAACTACAAGGAGTGGTGACAGAGTTCAGCTCCTTTCACTCTACGTGCAAAACACTCCCTCCTTCCTCCTCGCTTTTCTGAACCAGAAACGTAAGGTAAGTTCCACTTCCTCGTACAGCTGTCCGTAAAAAGGGAAAACCTGGAAAACAGGCACACGTTTGCTAAGTTTCTCACCTAGATGTTGAAGGTCTTTCTCTCTGTAGAGACGAGTGACCCTCTCCAGCAGCTCCCACTTCTCACAGCAGCCCTTGTAGTTGACAAAGTTGCGCGCGAGGATCTCCTTCAGCTGCCGCACGGAGAGCGCGTTGATGTCCCCGATGCTCGTCAGGTCCGACAGGGAGGCCTTCCTCCCCAACACCAGGTTGTCCTCTGAGTCAGAAGACTGGGAGGGAACAAAGATGGGATCATTCTTGCCCTCAATACCTGGAACTACAGTTTCAATCAACTTTCAGCACGTGCATTAGCAGGAATCCAGGTTTGGATGTACAGGTAACTGTGAATTCCTCCATCAGAAACACAAGTCTTAAGAGAGAACTAAAGAATTTCTATTCTAGTGTCCAGGGGACACTGGTTCGTTCGGTATGTGGAGGACAAGATGATGCCACAGAAGGGGTTCATGGGGTTTGGCTGTGGTCAGCCTCAGTTACTGTTCAGCCACCCATCTCTGCAGTAACAACTCCATGGTAGCAAATACAGCCTAGGAAACCTGGTATTCCTTGTCACCCAATTCCAGGCCACACGAACCTGTGTCTCCTCCTCTGCTGCTGCTTCGTCTTCTTCTTCTGCTGCATCCTCAGCTGCTGTCTCACTGGCTGGGCTCGGCACATGACCATTGGCCTGGAAGAGGAAATAAAGCTTTCACCAGCTGGGGGTGTCCAGGGGGAAATCTGCTCCAGTGCAGTGGCACTGCAGTCCCTGACCACTGGCAGGACAAGGGCAGGACAAGGCACAGCCAGGCACACTCACAGAGGGTATTCCCAGTGCAGCACTTACAAGAAGTAACACTTTCTGAAGCCAAACATTTAAAGCCCCAGTACAGAACTTGTGCAGTAAAATCCCACATGATGCTCTCGTGAAGCTGGATCAGGAGGAGACCCAATTTATACACATAAATATATATGTATATATATGCAATCCTTCCCTGAGTGTCACACTGTGACATGGGGTGAGGTCAGAGTTTCCTGTGCAAGGCTCTGTATAATCCTCCTCTAACACAGCTCAGAGCCTACAGATCTTCACAGTAACCAAACAACTCCTCAGGTGGGTTCTGGAATGGGCAAACAGGAGACACTGAGTGAAAGACCAGCAGCAACAGAGCTGGAGAAAAAGAGCTGGGCAGTTTCTTTGGGCACTTGATGAAATGAGAAGTGTCATTTTAGCTGACTCACTCTCAGCAGCCATCATTCCCCTCTGGTTTTCCACTGACAAAGAGACTGTAATGTTACCATCCAACTCATCCAAGTGGGGACTTGTTAATGTTTACAGAGCACAGGAACAGCAATAAGGATCAAAGAGCCTGAACTGTCATGCAAGTCGAGACAAGAAGCTGAGATGTATCATGGGGCAGTAAGAGAAGACAGCAGAGCTGGTAAAAACTGGAAGGGCAATATCCAGAAAAACAGGGAATGAAAATGCCTTTTAATGATTTGTAAAAAACATTCTCCCATGGGAACTCTTCATTTGAACCAGATATATCTGCTGAGGAAGCAGAAGGTACACACATTTTCACAGCTCTGGTCCACAGGGAAATGAATACACCCATTAACTGTGTAACAGGACAAGGAGCAGATGTCAAACACTGAGTAAACTTCCCTTAGCAGAGAGCAGAAAGACAAACAAAGCAAGGTCAATAAAAAATAATTAAGCTCAAATGCCCTTGACAAGGTTCATCAGAACTGCAGGTTCATCATAAACCAAGACTTAGCAACAGACTCAGGGTTTGTCTTCTACTGACCTGAGTGCAGGAGACACCAAAAACCTCACCCACCTCCCATCATCTCTCTCATCAGTTCCAGCTCCAAAATTGCTTTAGACTGTGCTTGTTATCTGGCACAGGAATTAAACAACATCAACTATTTAATTATACCTACAAACAAGTGTCAGAAGTCATCAGCAAGTATCAAAGGAACCAGTCACTGGAGCATCTTGTGGCAATGCAAGTGTGGACCAGAGCACCAGAGAAAACACATCCCAGACCAGTGATGTTGTTCTGAGAGTGAATGCTTGATATATTCAGCACTGCCCACCGAACTCAACTCCACTAATGAAAGGCACATCAAAGTTAGTGACAGCAAGTCACAGCTTTACACACCAAAACCACGTGCAACATCTTAGCAGTTAATCCAAAAATATAGATGAATGAGTTTGCATTCTGTACCTGTTGCTGTTCCTGAGCTACTGAACTTGAGATGGCATCTGCAGACACTGAAGACTCATCTTGTGAGGTAGAAGAGGCCAGACTGGCTGGGGGGTGACTCACAAAGTCTTGCTGTCCAGAGGCACTGGTATTAAATGTGTTTATTCTTATCTGATCTTCCTGGGTAATTACAGGCTGCTGGCCAAGGATCAGGAATACCAGGTCCTCCTTTTCCCGGCAGAACTCTGTGGAGATCTCATGGAGTGCCAAATAATCTCGCAGATCCTTCACCTTCATCTTGATCAACTCCTCCCGCTGGAACGCCGTGGCTCGGAAGCGCTGGCACAGGTGGCAGAGCAGGGGCCCTCCTTCGGGCTGGCTTGAGCAGGACGTGCAAAAATTCTTCTTACAGTCCAAGCAGATGTGCTGGGAAAGAGAGGGGACAGGAATCAGACCGGCCCCGTGCCAGGGGGACACGGCGGCCGCAGGCAGCGCTGCCCTCCCGTCCAGAGCCAGAGGAAGCAGCAGCTGCTGTCAAAGCACAATCAGAACCTGCCAGTTCATGAGAAAGTGCCAAGTACATTACCCATGTTCCTAGAGGAGGAGAAGGATTGATCCCTGAGCAATCACCAGATTTCTCACACTTCTTAAAGAATTTACCCAGCATGAAACACAATATTCTTACAAGGTTCCCTCAAATGACAGGAATTTTCTGCACCTGCCCGTGCAGTTTAAGCCAGAGGAAATCAGGAGATTGAGGCAGCAGACGTGCAAGTGAATTCCAGCTCGTTGTGCATATTGCTCTGTGCAGTAAGCTCCAGCATTGGAGGGAAACTACTTTAAAACATTTCTCTTTAAGAAATTTAGTACCTGCTATGAATGACCTTCCTCCCCTGCTCTTTTTTCGCTGCAATCACTGAATGAATCTTTGTTTCACCACAAGAGGGAAAGGGAACAGCCAGGTCTAACAGACATCAAAGAATTCGACATTTATTTATAAAAAAGCAGCTTACTTTGAAAATACTACACTGGTAACTTTGTACCAGTTAGTGCTAGACAGAAAGTGTTGGAAGTTTTGGAAATATTATGCCCCAGACACTTAAAAACTTTACAGATTAAATTCTGTTGTTAAATGTTTATATTTGATACTGTTCTGGTCTTGTCAGTCAGGGCTTGATTTTCAGAAGTTCCAAGCACTCACAGTCTGTGCAGACTTCTGCAAAAACTTGACTGTTCCATTTTCCAGTAGGAAAGCAGCAGAACAGCCACTTTACATGCCTTTTAAAAATTCCTGAGGGAAGAAAGAAGTGGTTTCAGTGCTGGTTAAAAATGCACCTCCATGAAATCCTGACATCCTGATCCTTCAGAGCTGTGCAAGGAAAAATACACAGGTGGAGCTGGAGAAGCAACAAACACAAACTCTAAGACAAAAAAATTTTTATGAACTGCTTCTACTGATTAAAGAACTTCTCTAACTTCCCAGCTGAAAGAAAGCAGATGTTGCTCATGTTTTACAAGGTGTAAATACACTACTTGCTTATAAAAGTTCTTTCTGATCCCTTTTCCAGCCTGGAACCTCCCCTGCTCCCCATCCCCCTCACAATTAACACCAGCAGGCTTCTCATTTAGACCCTGTAACACACTGACAGTGAAAGTTACTGGAAAGAATCCCAATTTCCTGCTCAAGCATTTTAAGACATGAAAATTTCTACCACAGAGAGAAACTCTTGAAACCTTATCTCAAAATTGCTCTTTGGGGGCCTGCCAAGGAAAAGTGACTTTCATCAATAACAAAGCAAGGCAGGAAGAGCAATTTCCACAGAACATCCAGTTTTGGGAAGTTTTCCTTAACTTGAACACTATAAAAACCATTAATATGTAATTGACTTTTTGTGACCCTSTGATTGCAGGAGCAATCCTGTTTCTCGGGAAGTTTTCAGGGCAGAGACAGGAACTAATGCTTGTGTGTGCCTAGAGCAGGGGAACAAAACAAATCCACAAAGGCAGAGAAGTGGAAAATAACCCTCTTGGGAACAGTTGCACCCATCTCTGACAGGGGAGCAATGAGAACTGAGATGAAAAAAACCCAAACTATATTAAAAAAAAACCCACAACACCACAAAAAAAGCACAAAATGACCGAAAACCCCCAAAGAGCCTCACTTTTCTCTGCAGGGGAAGCCTCCCCATGCCCTGCAGATTGCCAAACTGGCTCCAAATCGAACCTCTGTATTGCCAAGGACCTTCCAGCCAGAAAACCCCTACTTGAGCACTCCCATCTTTAGGTATCACACAAGCAAGCACAGCACAAGGGCTGTTCTATCCAACATGTTTCCTGTAAGCAATTAACAGTAATAACAGCCTGCCTCAGTTATCAAATGATACATTTGGCAAGTCAAAATAAACCCAGGCATGTCTCTGACTTATCAGCTAAGCACTAAGATTTATATTCAAAGAAAAAAAATCCCCAGCCTGTATCTGAGCACCGAGAGTTTAAACATGCACATTTTGGCCACATCTCAGCATCAAGCAGCTTTTACAACTTCAGTGAACTCTGACTGAAAGGGCAGTGATGCAAGGCACTGGTCTCTTCAGAAGGATTCGTTTCAAATGTTGTTGTAAATTAAAACTTGTTCCTAAAAGGTCAGGCCACGTCTGACTGATGCTGACAGCACAGTCAGGACAGCCCTGAAATGCTTTACATGGGGTTGKTTGTTTGTTGGGTTTGTGGTTTTTTAAAGCAAATCTAGGTTATCCTTATGGTCACCAGTGCAGAAGGAATTAATTTTTATCCGTTGTATTTCAGAATAAACATTAACTGGACACTAGAGTTCCAAGGTGCTGCCTCTCCCAGGAGAGAATGCAGTCCTCCATGCTCTCCTTGCAGCACAGTGAGATTTCATCCACTCCTCCCTCCTTAGCAACAGCACTACAGAACTACCATGGCTTACAAACACATCAGTGTGTTCTGAGTGATGAGTGCAGTTCCCTCTGGAGACCGAGCCTGATGGATGAGCTCTGGCAGCCCCTCCTGCAGCTGTTCCAGCATTCCCACCTGCAGCCATCGGGCTCCAGGCACTCCCAGGATCACTGCTCGGGAGCTGGGGCAGGAGGAAGGTGGGATGGGGAGCCCCCTTTGGAATACAGAGTATAAACCTCAGACTGTTTCACTGACAGACTGRAGTGGGAGCAGCCCACAAGCACAGGTACAGACACCAGCTCCCACAGGAAAATGGGAAGCTGCTGGGGGCAGGAATGTTTTCAACAGCTGTAGCAGATCCTCTACAATTTGTGCACCAGAGCTTTCCCTCCCCCTGATCAGAGAGTTCACCTGGAGGCAGTGATGGCCCTGTCCAAGATACTGTTCTAGAGGCAGCTCATACAGGACAGGTATTTTAGGAGACACTGGGGAAAACAGGGCTGTGGTTCTGCTGTTGAGTGCACAGTGGACTGGCTGAAATGGTTTCACTTCAGCAGCAGAATTATCTCCATCCCCTATTTGCTATCATGCACAACAGCAGGTGCTGGGTCCAGGATAACTCTCTCTCCACAAGGATTTGTGAGGACAYGTGGCATTAACGAGGACAATGTCAAAGACAACACTCCAGAGTCACGAGCGTGACGGCCCCATTCCAGCTGAGCCAGCACCAGGAAAAGTCTAAGCACACTTACACACCCCAAAATACATCACCAGAGTTTGAATTCCCACTGATTCCTGAAGCAACAACACTTCCCAGTGCAAAAATGCATCGACATCCCTCTTGTCCTGTGAGTAGAAAGCAACAGCTCTGCCAAGACTCACCATTCCTCAGATGTGTGTCCTCATGCATGAGTAAAGAGGTGCAAGGAAAACCAATTTATGAACTTTCCCACATAATCTAAAAGGGCTGTGGCCAAAATTCACCATTATTTTTAAATTCTTACATTCTCAAGTTCAGTAACTATAGATGAGATACTTCTTAAGCCACAGAGTGTGGACACAGAACAATTTGCCTTGCTGGAACATTTTCAAGCAGCATTAAAGGACCCACCATGTCGAAATAATGCCCCAGGCAGGGTTTGCTGTCAAATTAGAAGTCTTGTGGCAGCAATTATTTTGGCATTTATATACCCACAAATGAAGCTTACAGTCAAGATAAAATAGATTTGGGTTTGGTTTGGGGCTAGTTTTGCTCACTAGTTCTACACGCACCCTCAAAAAAACTGCACTGGCTTTTTAGTTTGAGCAACAGTAATTTGAGAAAGAGGCAGGCAAATCTTCCTTTATTGAAAGCACAAAYATTATTAAACTTCTTGCCACAAGTCACATATTTATTTTTAAAGGACAGTAGTGTTTTTAAAAAACAAATTTAATAACTCATGTTCAAGTTAATACTCTCTTAACTGGTTATCAGCAGTTTGGCTTTCTTCATTCAGATCTGGGAAAGCCAGGTCCACTGAAGGTTCAGTATTTCCACATTAATGATGGCTGTTAATTSTGAAAGAATGACTGAAGATCCAGAACCAAGGAGAGCTGTCTTCTCCCATATGGAACATCCTCAAATCAGAGGATACATGTGTATAATGTGTGTCTGTGCCTTTGCTAATTGATTCTCTGTAATTAAATGAAGTCAGCTRCCCCTGCCAGGGCAGGCACTGGACTCACCTTCCTGGAGGAGCTGTCGAAGTGCATCCCACAGGCCTTGCAGCTCTGTTCAGAAGCAGTGGGAGAGGGGAAGGAGCTGTAGCCAGGGTTGGAATAGGCCTGGGGTCGGGCTGCTGGCTCGGGCTGCATCTCCTCAGGGGAGCCATCCACGCAGAACCAGTTACAGCAGCCCGCCCACATAGTAACTGCAAGGGAAAACCACACGTGAGAGGTGACACGGGACACCATCTGCCAGCCGAGGTGACAACAAAGCATGAAATGCAGTAAAATTGCTCATCACTCATTTTAACTGTGTGTTTGTAAGTTTTGATCCTTCCTCTGACAAGTGCACACAAACCCCACACRCCCAGTCCAGCGTGATGTGCCTTGGTGAAAAGGGACAAATAAAGTTCAGCACAGTTACTGCTAGAATTGCACAGAGTTAAGAGATTACAGTGAAGATAAGATAAATTTTATGTTCCACTTGGCTGTATCAGATTCTAAGTTTGCTGTAACAGGCTGTCTCTATTTCACATAAGCTGTAATACTTTGTTTTTGTGCATCAGGAAAAGAACACGAGCTCAAATTATATGGCATATTTTTTATAGAGCAGTTAAATRAAAGCAGCAGCAGGATCATAGATGGCTCTTCTTCAGCTTTATCCTAAATCCCTCTACAGATTTACAGCTACTAATCTAAAAAGATAAAATAAAAGCAAGGACAGTGGAGCYCCTGATTTCACATATTGCAGTTCTCAGCTGAATTCACAGCATTACAAGGCTAAATCATCACACAGCAGGTCAATGTCAGTAATGTAAGAAAAATCAAATACTGGCTTCAATAACTTGCTTGGAGAAACAATTGCATCTGAGACACAAAATCACTTGTTTATTTTTTCAAGTCATATTATACATATATATATACACACACACACATACACACACTCTCTCTTACCAAAAATCCTAGCACAGTCCATTGCAAATGCTCAGTTTTGAAGCCTTCCAAGACCACCTCTGCAGCAATGTTCCAGAAATACACTGCTATAAACTTGCTTTGGGGAGTTTACAAAGAAATCTGAATTCATCTGGGCATTCAGTTTCTGGAGCACACACCATGTGTCATCACTTACAGCTAAACTGAATACAAATTGCCTCCTCTGCATTTCTGCTCTCACATGGGAGTTCCTGAACTATGTTTCTTTTATGTCTTAAAAATAAGGTCCCTCACTGATAGCKCAGCAACTGCTTAATTTTATAAACTCCTGGAAATAAAACATCTCTCAGCTGCACAGCCAATTCACTGCTTTTTACTCGGTGAGTATTGCCACTGTGAAACTCCACATTCCCAAGGGAACGGGGCTGGTATGAATCCTRAAGGTTATTGGGTATAATATACCAACACACTGTTCTGTTCTTTTTTTCAAGCTGTGCTAAATCTTTGGGGCTGATGTACTTGAATTGGGAAGCTTTTGCACTCTGGTGCTGTTCCAGTATCTGTTGCTTTAGTGGCATCTTTAATCCTTTCAAACTCTGGCTGAATTTGGCTCGTCAGAGTTCCCACTGTCCTGGACAGATGCCTTTCAAATCCCACAGTGTGAGCTCACCCGGGAGCCCTCCCTGCAGGCTCAGCACATTTCAGTGTTTAAGTGAAAATCTACACATTCATGACATCAATTCGTGGTGTAACTGATGTGCACATTGYTGCAGTGGAAATTACACTGGGGCTGGCAACCAGATCTCAATAAATGGTGTGGATTGCACTTAGGCTGGCAATGAGATCCCAATAAATACATGGAGGAAAGCACTGCACGAACAGAAATAACGTATCATCCATCTGTATTAGCTTTGCCCTGCAATCAAACACACACTTTAGATGGCACAGATAAAAGAAACAATTACCCTGTTCCCTCTGCACATTCATTTTCAACCTCTCAGTCCCACACTCAGAAGTTAACAGAGCCTTTCTATTGCAAAAACACAGAATTTTTTCTTTAAATTATGCTCTTTGGAGGTTTAATTTGTTCCGAGGAATCAGAAATCTGAATAGCATGAAAGCTGCACAAACAAGCATTCAGAGCCTCCACAGYAGTGGAAAACTGTGTCCAGAGTTAAGCTCCCTTCCTGTTCCAAGGACCCCTGCAAGCTGAAGGCCACCCACGGTAACAGAATACACAAATGCTACTGCCTGCCCCCAAAAACTTTGTTTTCCTAAAAAAAGACAGCCTACTAATCCACTCTGGAACATTGCAACATGTCAAACGTTGGGAGGAAAAACACAAGGCAGTGCACAAACCGGGAGAAAGTAAGACAGAGCTCAGCATTCAGCTGGGGTTGTAGCTCTGTGATTGCCAGGAATTACAAGGCCAACAAAAGGCTGAGATGTTGCTTTAGAAGAACCTTAATCCTGCTCAACTACGAAAGCACRGAAGGGAAACGTCCATAAACAAACAACTAACAACCAGGACCCTCCTCTGATCTGTAACATTGTTCCAAAGGTATTTCTGTTTTTGAATAGAAAGGAGCACACATTTCTAGAACACCTATACCTTGCCTAGAGCTGCACTAAGACAACAACAAGAAATACAGGTAAGATCCAGCAGCTGCTCCAAGAAGGATTTTTCCACTGTTCTGTACAGGATCAACTTTAGAACCAAGGAAATAAGCACTGCCACTGGAAGATGACTCATAGTAGCAAGCAGAATTCCATAGCGAAATTTCAGGATGACAATTTCCTTGGTAACTCCACAATGTCTGCTACAGCCAAATGATTCCTTTGTTTATTTTGTTACCCATCCAGAGGTACGCGGTCAGCACCATCCAGGAACTGCTCATTCCCCCAGGCGATGCATGGATGGATGGATAGATGGATGGGTGGATGTTACAGACATGGCAGAGTCTGAGGGTCAACACCAGACAGCCCTTCCCTGTGCAAAGCCTGTCAGCCCTCTGCAAATGAGGTGCTGTTCTGCACCAAAAGAGCTCCACTGAAATGACAAATTAATGCCCAGTGGAAAGAGCTACCTCTCTGTTGTGCTGCAGGGCTGGGTAAATAGTTACAGTAACTTGACTAATGACAGTGTGACAGCTCAGAAAAGTTAATGACGCGTGGAGTTCACGAATTCTCAAGGAACATCCTGAATAAAAGATGCTGACTTCGCGGCATGACTGACATTACAGGCACTACTGACACCAGCATTACCTTTGGTCAAGGTGCTTGCACTGGCTAATGGAGCCACAGAAAGAACTGTTTGAGCCACGCAGCCGAGCCTGGGTTTGGCAAACTGGAAGCTCCATGGCAGGCACCCAACAGCCACAAACCACCTGCCCTAAATCCTAAGTGCATGTTGTGCTCGGAGCATCTGCCAGGGCAAAGGGAGAGGGAGTTTCAGCAAGGGTGGAGACGCAAGATCAAACAGTCCATCCCGGACTTGCAAACACATCCACCCACACGGCAATCAGCACCTTGGGAAGGGGGGTGTTTCATCTTCTGTCCTCAGYTGCTTTAAGGAAAGCCAGAAGAGATCCAGTAAATAGTGGCAGGGAGTTGCTTGCCATGGGCAAAGTGGTGCCAGCACTCCACCATGCTCTGCTGGGCTGCTGTTATTTTTTTTTTTTTCACTGAATTTAAACAGAAGAGATGAAATTAATTTCATCACCTGTTCATTAACACGTTCTACACAATGCCATGAGTTCTGTATTAATTTGCAAGCATGATTTAAGTCTGAAGGAAACACCAGTGATGTCAAAGTTTCCTCCCATATACAGTTGAAGACAGGACTCACAATGCGTGCCCTGGATTCTTACACTTTCCATCTTCATTAAAAAGTGTTTGAACTCAGGTTCCTCACTCTATATGCAATATTGCTGCCATAACCTTGCTAGCTGGACTATCAGAGATCAAATCCTTCACATAGGATTTATTACACATGTGATTTGGATTTCATCAAAGGGTAGGCTGTGGCTGTAGAGAGAAACTGTGGTTTATGTTTGAATATAAATCYTGCCTTTATTTTCCTAAGAGTACAAACAACAAGGGACGAGAGCAAGCAAAAGGAACATCTCGGAATCAATGAGCTTTCAGCTCTGTATAATAAAGCTCTCAAGGACTGGGCCTGGCTCCTTTTCGTGACTGCTCAGGAATTCAGCAGCTGGAATGCAGTAGCACCAACGAGACACTTGAATTAAGGGATCAAAAGGAACTGAGCTCCCAGCAGCAGCCGATTTTACTCCCACACGAGGAGAAACCACAGCAACAAGTACTTCTGCTCCTGAGAGGCCTTTAACCGCTGGAACTCCAGGGCTGATGACCCTTGAGGCTACTGCAGATGGAGCTGGGTGCCAAAAGGGGAGGGAGATGCAAGAGAGCAGCTCTGCCAGGGCCTGCTCCCCTGCAGTGGTGTTTGCTCATCAGCCCCAAGAGCTGCCCTCGTACCTCCTCATCTACACAGAACCCTGTTCACCACCGTGAGCTGCC
Source organism: Amblyornis subalaris (assembly GCA_018881555.1). NCBI lineage: Eukaryota > Metazoa > Chordata > Aves > Passeriformes > Ptilonorhynchidae > Amblyornis > Amblyornis subalaris. The sequence continues at coordinate 305,401 of JACAXG010000140.1, forward strand.
TTTCCATCAGCTCCCTGAACCATCCAGCTCCTCYTTCCCCCTCATCCATCGAGAGACCACCCTCCCTGCTCCTTCAGAATCTGCTGTGATCAACTACAGATGCTCTGCAACAACACACATCCAACCTGGCATCCGCAGGGGGGTGTGTGTCCTCCACAGCAGCAAAGCCACAAGCATTGGTACAACCCAACTTTYAAGGCAACACACCAGTACTGGGATAATGCTGTTCACAAAATCGTTAGTTCCTGCCACTTCTASAAACTTGAAGATCAAGGAAATCAGTTCAGGATGTAGCCCCTCCAAAATGAATAACATCTCACTTTGATGAATGCTGTTTTGAAATGGTTGAAGTATTTAATGTGTTAACCACCTTGGTGCCYCATTAATAGTGTTGCACAATCGCTCATTGTTACAATTTACTACTTTTTTTATTTCAATAAACCTGCACTGATAAGAAATGCCTTGCTAAAATTAGTTTCACTAATGACCTACCACTTACAAACTGAAGTCAGAGTTAGGTCAAAAAATAGTATTTACTTGATARCAGAGCTCTATAGATTATAGAATTACAGAATAATCTGCTCAAATGCCATTTATGCATGAAGTATTATTCTTATCGGCCTGTGTCCCAGGCACAGACCTGAATTATGATAAATGGGAGCAGCCATATGTTGGGACAGCTGGAAAAGTCAACAAACGAGCCACTCACAGGAGGGACAAGGGAAGGAAGCAGGTTGCCACTCTGAGCATGACATTTGCAGACATGGTGTCTCAACCAGTATAGAGCATGAGAAAAGGAAGAGATGGGACCAGCCCAAGCTGTCTATCACAAAGAATGTACATTTAATTTGCTGTATAAAATTACTGGATTGAGCACACTGGATTTTTATGTAGGGATAGGAAGAAATGTGCTTGTGAGTAAAGGTACAAGTTCACCTGTGCCCAAGGTGACAGCATGCACACCTCRGCAAAATGAGTAAATAAATATCAGCACTGGATCACAGCTAGAAACAGGAGTGTTCCGGTGGGASAATCCCAAGAAATTGTGTTTTGAAGGGAGGAGTAATTTTTCCATTTTGTTCTGTGCCTTCCAAAAGTCTGGAGACAATTCCCACCTCTAATCATCTAAGTATRCAACAGCAATAATCTTTACAAAGACAAATACTTAATTGCTCACCAGTCCAATCAGCAACTTTGATGTCAGTCTAAAACTTTTCAGGTGAGACCCTGGTCAGCTACAAGGGCAGAGTGTCCAGGTCAATCCGCTCCAAGCACAGTCAGAACCGAGTATCCAGGATTTCTGTGGCCCCTTGGTTGGGATTCTGTGCATCCAGGAGTGCCCGTGCTGCCAGGCACATCAGGGTGAGCCCTTGAAMAGCATCCACATCCTCACGTCCACCGGCTGCTTCCGATGGCCAGAGCAGGCTGGCACTGGCAGCCCATTCCAACAGCTGGCTACACCTTCTCCGTGGGATGCGGACAATCCATGGCTGCAAGCGCAGCTTCTTCCCTCTGGCAATAATCCATCTTCAGACCCTCTTCAATACAGCTCCACCTGTGCTTCTCCACCTCGGAGATGCCTCCTAAAGCCTCTGTGTGTGGGCTCAGGCACCTCGGCAGGCTCAGCAGATCCCAACAATCCAGCCAGGAGCAGATCCAGGAGCGTGGCACACAGCTGGATTCGGCAGCGCCGCCGCTCCGAGCGTGCGAGCCCAAAGGAGGGGAATCTGGCCACGCACCAGCATTTTAATGAAGGAAGTGACATCCATTTACCACAGAGCAGAGAGTAAACAGGGCAGCCCGCTGGGGCAGGGTGCAAGGCAGAGCAGGAAAAAGCTGGAACGGGGCCACGGGCGTTCAGCACAGCCCCACACAGCCCTGCTGAAACGCCATCGCCTTCAATTACTGCTGAGCCCAGAGAAGCACCGAAAGTCACTTCCCGCTTGGAATAGAGGAAACCATCGTGCAGACAAAGCCCTTTTTATGCTGCTATAACCTGGTTTACATTGAGCAAACCACTTGCCAGGTAAGCCCTTGGAAAACTAGCTTAGCTGAGAGGAAAATTAGGAGTTCTTAAATACAGGAGAAAAATCCAGCAGGTATTCCAAGAGCATTTTGCAGCTGTATCAGTGCTTATCAGCAGGCTCTGAGCAATTTGCAAACCTTCTCCCAGCAACGCTTGATGCTGTTTGGGAGGTTTCCAGACAGATCTCCACCTGAAACCCCACCAGCACCGTTACAAGCACAAAGGATCTCAGCTTCAAGCACCTGTTTGAAACTACAGAGCTGCAATTCCCATTTGAAAATTATGGTTTTAGAAAGCCGTGGGATTTATAGAGTGTTGCCCAGAGAGCTAATTCCAAAATGGACACACTCACTTGACTCTCAGCTTTGCACCTGGAATTCCAAACCCAACACTCAGCCTCTTTCCCTCTCCTCTGTAGCACAAGTAACACCAAATTTTCTCCATTTTAACATGAGAMGCTTGGAAATCCTGTTTTGTAAGAAACTGGATACCTGGGCTGAGTATTATTTCAATATAAACTGTTTATTTTGACCCAAAGTTGCATTTTATACATTGAAAAATATTTAGATAAAAAGCTCTTCTTGCTATTAACTGTAATTAGGTCTCAAGACATCTGCCAAGATGGAAAGTCAACTGCCTTTTTCCTTTGCAAGTCAGTGACATTCTTCCAGCAAGTTACCACACAACAAAACAAAGTGATTAATGAAATCATGTGACTAGTTTTAGAAAATTATTTATCTTACCCAGTCTATCTCAATTCCTTAGTCCCATACCTCTTCCCAAGGAATGTGCTGTGACCTCGGACAGACTTATCTCCCTTCCACTCTCCTGCTATGCTGAAAAACAATTCAAAAAGCTGCCGTGCTCCTTCACACTAGTTTGATATTCATCAGCAAGACTGAATTAAGTCAGTTGTRATTAAGTCAGGAAGAGAAGAAAGGAAACTCTGGAGAAGTAAGATTCCAGAGTACTCTGKTTTGGTACCATTCCCAGCATCCTCCATGGGTGTGTGTGTGTCTCTATCCCTTGTCCTACACCCAAAACTACCAGTGAAAGTGGAAGGTCTCCATCAAAAATTCAGCAAGGAGCAGTCCAGGAATCCTAGACTATCCCCTCCCAACTCCACCAGTCCTTTTCATTATGGAGAAAAAGGTCCATGCTGGCTTTTTCTCTCTGTTAATTCCTGTCCTCAGGGGTCTTCTTGAATTCAGCTGCGGCGTGTCACTGCTAAAATTGTAATTGCAACATGTAGCAATAAACCGCTCGGTGAAAACCAGAACATTTCAATAACTATGTAGCTTCCTTAACCAGCTCTATTCCAGGAAGGGTCATCATTTCACACTCTCCAGATTTAATCTCAAAACCCACCCAGCCCATTCCTCCATGACAGCCACAGCAATAGCTGGAAGAGGTTTCCCAGGTCTGTGCCCACCTAGAAGCCAGAAAATGGCTCCAAAGGCACAGCAGRAGCTTTCAGGGAGTCCTCCTCCTCCTCCTCTCAACACTACAAATACCTCCCTCTCTCAGCAGATTTTACAATGCCCAGAATAGAAAGTTGCTGAAAATAAGTTTCTGCTGTGCTGCAAAACACTGCTGTGGACTAAGCGACTTCCGTGTTTGGGTATTGCAAACAAACAGGAGCACATCCACAGTTTAACCAGGGACATCCTGGGAACAGCTTTGCATCACCTCCACTGTCAGATGGCTTTAATGATACTCTTCTCCTAAAAGGGGAATGCAAGGAGCTGGAGAAAAAAGGCAGGAGAAAGGACATCAATTTGCATTTTCATCACACCACTAGAGTTCCCACTTCAGGTAAAAAGAGATCAAGCTATTCCATTGAAATCCTTGGCCCCAGAGGCCCATGGTGACAACTACACATCTTGTTTCATTGTGACAGGTTTCCCTCCAACTGGATAAATTACATATTCATCMAAGTTCAGCTTTGGAATGAAGCACAGGCAAACGGGGGCAGCAGAAGGGAGAAGAAAGAGGTGCATTATCCCAGATACAGCCCCTCGAGCAGGAGGTGGGACAGGATCAGACAGAATTACATTAAGTTTCCCTGAAACTGGGATTTCAGTTGGCACTAAAGCTGCACAGACTCCAGGCTATCACTGTGTCTCAGGTACCCAGAATCAAGTGTTTGCTGATAAACTACAACAYCAGTTGGAAATCCTGGAAATTACCTGTCATGCCAAGCTTCAGGTTTATTTTTAAACAGTAAACTTCTGAACTTCCCTTGCCCCAGAATGAAAATACAGTCTCAAAATTCCTCGTACACCAAACCTACTCTTCTCCCCTACTCTGCTCCCTTATTCCAGGAGCTCTTGGTAGAAAATCAACCTAAACCCCATGGAATTTATACAAGTGGAAAAGTGTACGTGCAGTAAGACTGGAGGCACCAAAGCTCTGTGCAGACTGGCAGGCAACCTCTAACCTATTTAACTGGAGCCTGAAAAAAGATAATTTTTATTTGGCTGGACTGAAGCAGATCTGGATGTATATAACTGAGGCACATCATAACACATACAAACTGCAGACTCATCTCATAGCTATGCCTATTCCAAATGAATCTGAATTCAAATCCAAACTAGGTGCTGAAATAGAACAAAATGCAGCTGCAGATCTTCTCCTTCAGCAGACACGTACAAAGACCAGCACAGACGTCACATCCTACACGCTGTGGGAAGCTCTGCCCTCCCAGACTGCAGAAATACCCACGAATTAGTCAGCAGTTAAAAAAAGGTCCAGGGTGTTGAACACAAACCTGAAGACTGGTTTTGTTACTGAGACAACAGAAGATAGCACACTGAAAAAGAGAGTTTATTTATGAGGTTTAGTCACGTCATCCGTGGACAAGGAAAAATACCCCAGTCTCATCTGAAGGAAGTTAATACAGGTGGAACTTTGAGAAGGCCTTTGAAGTTGTACTCTTAAAGCGTTTCTGTAAATATTATCTCTGTGCCAATCTCCATCTAGCACAGAAGCATCTGAAATTCAGAATTACTTACATGCAGTCCTGGGTAAGAGTTCAAAAACTGAGGGAAAGTTCAAGCCTCACCACCCACTGTCTGCCAGCAGGACAAGCATGAACTCTTTACAGCATTCATGGGACAGATGTTGTGGCAAAGTCCATTTCCAACCATCTACAGTGTTTGTTTCTAGGGCTGAAAGATTATAAATTGGTTCCTTTACCATCATCCATGTTCGACTGCTGTGCCTCTCTCCTTCCAGCCTCAGTCTCTGCAGCACATTAAGGRCCAAGAAATCCAAACCAAAGCAGCCTCAAATCTGGGCTTTATTCAAACTGAAATATGAASAAACCCAAGAGCCACCTGGTCCCATGGTTTTGGTTACTGAGTTGAGGAGTCACATCCCGAGGAGATTCTGCAAGAGCTCGCACAGGAGCTCACAAACCATTCAAGTAAACATTTGTCTCCGGGAGCTAAAGCCATGATCCAAAAAAGGTCATTCTCCTTTTTTGCCACATCTCTCTCTCTATATATATTGTGGCAGAACATTCAAGTTCTTTGTCAAGCCTTTTAATCACCTGCATGAAGCACCAACACAGGCAGGATGGGCACCCTTTGATGGCAGACCTCACCTAAACCCACCCAACTCATGGGATCAAACAAAGAGTGCTGAATACAGAATCCTTGTGGGATCCAACCTGCAGAGAATGTATTTTTCCAAAAGGCTGAAAGGACAGGAGGTAATGAAAGCTTCAGAGAGGGACCTGCATCTCCTGGATTCCCTACCTTTGTCACAGAGAAGAAATTTCCCATATATGGCTCAAGCTGACAGGGTCACATTTCAGTGCAGGCTTTTGGCAAGCCCAGACATTCAGGCATCATGAGTCAGTGCTCCAGAAATCATTAGGTCTTATAAACCAATAAATCTACTTCATTTTAGTCGGTTTTTTTAATTCACCTTGGGTTTGTTGAGGGGGTTTTCTCAACCTCTGCAGTACACAGGGCATGATGACATTTTCATTTTGTTTCCCCATAACTGGGAGAAGCATTTCTTTCCATTCTGGGGCATTTTTTGCTTTGTAAAATGACAAGCAAGATTTTCATATTAGACTAAATCCCGGTGTTGGGGCATGAAGAATAAAACCAGACCAACTATCATGGAGGTTGGGAACAGATACTAAGCTGTCTTGTACTTTCACACAGCCCTTTAACAACAAAGTATACTTATTTTTTAAATAAARCCTCAAAACATCTTCACCTCTGTCCTCAGACCCCAAACGAAAACCAACTTATCTGGCATTTCAGCAGAAGCAGACACAACTGCTGCCACTAAAAAGCTCCCTGTGACACAATCTTTTCCACCACTGACCTGATAACATCAACATGACCTTTCTACTCTTTGGAGCTCTACGTTTCTCAGTTCAAAGGTCCAGCAGAAACTGACCCCTTTCTGATTACACAAACAAAATCAGATACCAAATACTCCTATTAAAAAAACAAAAAAAAAAGTCTGAATTTTAAGAAATCCCATTAGGTAATTATTTTCAGATTAGTAATGGGGTAAATAATACAGGACAATCAAAGGTGAGGATTTTTGCTTTCAGTTTCTGGTTCTGTTACGGAYACTCTGGGCATCTGGGCCACTTCAGTTCTCTGTGCTTCAGTCTTCCATAAGTAAAATACAGATAATGCCCCATCAGGGAATGGAATCAAGTTAATATTTCATTTCTTGAAGGCAGCACTGTACTCATAATGGAGTTAAATACTTTCAGAGAACTACACAGCTCACAGAAGTGAAGCCATTCTGGGAAGAAATGCTGAGAGTGAACGACCTCCTTGCACTTCTGGAGGTAACCAAAATTATGGCTAACATGCAGAACAAAATATTGCTCAAAAAGCTTGGTTTTACTTAAAAGGGCATTTCAACTTTAAAATAAAAACCTTACTGACAAATGTGGCCTTGTAAAAAAAATCCACACAAAACAAAGTAAGTATACAAAAAAGACAAACATTCTTGGGACTTGTGACAAGGTGTGAAGGAGGCAGCATGGTATCAAACTGCTGGTTAGGAAAACATCTARGATTTTAGACTTCAAATCTTTTGTGCATGTTGTAAAACTCCCTCTTACTTAGAAGTTCAGAAAGTTCAATAAATATTTTTAGACCGTTTCCTCCATAWTCAAGGATTAAGGTTGATCAGCCAAGCACACAGTAGAGAGTAGTAGTTTATGCCCTTTTCTTCACATTTACTTTTATTAGGGGAATTTTTAAGAAACACCACCATGGATKAGATTTAATTTCAAGCCTGCATCTGTTATTTCTGCCAGAGCAATGAAAGCTTTAGCTCATGTTATTAAAAGCCACACGCAGAAGTAAAAAAGCAAGCTCAGGCCTCCAGAACAATGTCTTCCCAAGTTACTCCAGCTTTGGGCAGAGCAGCACTGAGGGAGACAGGCCTCATTCCCAGAACGATCATCTTACTTCCCTCAGACAAAGTAAAGCCTTTCACGAACCAGGCTGGGCTTTGGCCTACATTCTGTTGTATGAAAAGGCTTCRTTATATCCAGTTGAACACATTGTTTGAAAACGTGATATAAACGGCATTAAACGCTGCAAGAGCTAACAAACTGAAATCGTTTCATGTTAAGGGTTCCAAGGGACCAAAACGGCAAAACTGTGTTGTGTGTTATCTCRAAAACACACACAGCTTAAACCTTGAAATAGGCTTTCCCCCACGGCAGAGTTCAGAGATGGTATCAGCACCGTTCAGCGTGATCAGATAAGGTTATTTCCAGATTTAAGGTGTTTCTGAAGGCAGGCGCCCGGCAGATAAAAAGAAATGCTGCAAGTGCTTTGTTTCTAAGTGTGTTAYTCTGCCGTACACAGCCAGTCATTTACTGGTGCTTTGAATTCCAGCTGCACTCTCCAGTGCACACCTCCYAGGCATTCCAAGCCACTCCTGGAGCCCAGCAGCGAGCCGAACAACATATTTCGATTCTTTCCAGGAATTCCATCACTCAGAATGACATTCCTGACTTAAGTATTTTCATTCCAAAAATCTGTCTGTGATTTGTCTGCAAGTCAGAGGAGCAAGTAACAAATAGCATAAATAACGGCGGGAATAGAAAGAAGCAGTTTGCCAAAAAAGACGCTGATGGCTTGGGGTTTATTTTTATTAAATACATTTTCAACTCCCTCTCGTTTCTCTTCTGCATAAGAGACAAGATCTTGCTCCTCCTACCCCAGAAGATGCACAGTGACAGATCAGATTTGGCTGAGCTGACAAGGAACTCCACGAGCCCCTGCAACGACTGATAAGCCTTTCCAGCCGAGAAACATAAGGGATGAATTATGCAAGTATCAGCCTCTGTCTGACTGGCAGAAACCTGGGCCCTGAGCTCCRCGAGCATGAAACAGCCCCTACATAAAAACCAGCTTCCATTTCTACTTTTTGGATTATACAGTCAAAGGGGACTTTGAAATCTACGCTTTGCTTGGAATCTGAAAAATAAACTGTTTCCAAACTACCCTGCAATGCTTGTGCAACGGCCTCAAGACAGCCAGGGAKCTGGCCAGCTGTGCCACCAGCCACAGAAGCTGCATTTTAGAACTCGCCCTTCTCTGGAAYAATTGCAACTTTCTCCAGGCCGAAGTCCACACACAGAGCTCAGTGTTTCCCTGCAAGCACACAACAGCCCCATTATTGTTTAACTACCAAAAACCAGCTCCAACAATCCATCAAGCTCGACATTTTATCCGTCTCTGCTGCTAGCCCAGACTACTGGGTGTACATATAGAAAGAGGTTCATGGATTCAATAAAAAAAGTTATTTTGTTAATCTAAACAGAGATTTSCCTCCTTTTAACCATTAATTTGCCRCTYTTAAAACYGTTCAGGAACCCAGAGGCCTGTTTGTTCTCCAGATTATCAAACTCAAGTGTCTGTAAAGAAATCTATTCCACCAGATGAATAAAAGCTCTTTTTAGGATAAGTATAAAACAAATTCAAAGGCAAACCCACGGGGAAGGAACTCCTCACTGCCTCAGAGCTGCAGTACCAGTTGTGGTTCCAGCCTGACCATGGTCATTTTAACACCAAACAGGCAGCAGGTTAATGCTCTGCTGTAATCACCCTCTGTGCCCAGGAACGGCACTGCTCAGCAGTTTTCCAATTCATGGCTCGRGCAAAGTCCTAAGAAACATCAACACCATGGAAGAAAACTTATCAATGCACGCTGCAACCACGTGGAGGAGTACCTCAAACACAGGAATTACTCATCGGAGTGACTCCCAACAATCCAACTCACTGGGCTGAAGGACACCTGGGAGCAATCCACTGATGCTAGCATTCATTTTTCTCTGAGCAAGGTATTTTGATATCCACAAAAAGCACCATCACATGAGTTTCAGTCTGGAATTCTGTGGGATGCAGTGTTATGGTTCCTGACTCGTTTGGGGAAAAGCCAAACCAATAAAAGCTCGTGCACGTACCAAGTGGTGTGGATTCAGTGATGCCACCTGTGACACTGCAATTTGAAATTATCCATGTGTATATATAGAATATATAATGCCCAAAGGAACCATCCTTCTGCAGCAGAGGTTGCCATGCAACAAGCTACTCTCAAAAGAGAGTATTTTTAATTTAAATTACATTTAATGAGTTAAAAATCTCACTTAACATCAGCCTAAACTAAAAGATTCAAAGCATATGCTCCTGAAGTATATTCTTGTAAGCACATCCCACAACCTCCTGAATATAAGTAAAAAGGTGGCAGCATTAAAAAAAGCTGATGTTTAATGAATATTTTACTCTCCACTGAAACTGAATGTGGAAATTCCTATTCTGAGACTATTTGGCAGAGGAGCCAGAGGACATTAGACAAAGAAGCCTGATTAATATTTTTGAGTAAACTGAAAACCTCAAGAGCAATTAATGTGAAGAATTTTTRGATTTTACAGACACTGAGAAGAATTAACAGCGTCTCAGAAAACAACAATTCTTTCTAAAGGAAGTCCCTTATGGGAACATAAATTTAACAAGCCAAAAAGGCCTTTCAGAGGTTAGAATAAACCATCTCACTTCTGAGGAAACCAGCTGAGAAAATGGAAGAAACAAATACAAAATCTGAATTCTTGATCTGACAGTCACACTCTTGGTTTCTTAAAGAAAAGGATAATTTTTCAACCTCGYAATGTTGTTTGAAAACTAAATAATCAACTTTAGAGGCACCTACCACCTGGGGGTTAGAAACCTTTGCATGCAGGTGAGTCCCGGTCCTGACATCAGCTCAGCAGTGACAGGATTGTCCCCACCTGTGAAACAGAGGTTACACTTATTCACCCTGCAAAGCATTCCCTCCTCCCTGAATGCCAGCTCATGGAACTCCACACCACTCATTTCTGGCTTCTTGTAAGGACAGTCCCTGGGAAGGGGAGGAAAACAGGCTTGATGGGGAGCCACAGTCAAGGCTAATGACTGGAATTGCTTTGGGGAGCTGGGGTTTTGCAATGGGCAATCAGGGGAAGGCTGGGGAAACATTTGAACTACGTGAGGACATGGAAGTGCAGAGCACAAAGCACCAGCAGGTGAACAGCAGCAGCATCACAGACCTCACCAGGGCTCTGGCTGTACCTCTTCCAGAGCTCAATCCAGACTCAAGTATCCAGCCCACCCCAGACTGCTACAACCAGGTAATTTAAAGCCAGGTTATGCCTGTAGTCAGAGCTCACGTTAGAGAAGAACCAAGTTCCCTTATKTTTTACCACCAGGTACCCCGAGGTCTGTCTCCCTGCTCAGCAGCAGGTCACACACAGCTGTGTCCAAAAGTGTGCACGCACCTTTCTGCCTCTCACATTACCCTTGTGCCCACAACGAGTGTCATTAAGCACCAAGGACTTGGTTCAATGTAATTTCTGATTTCTTATCTTCAGCTCAGGCTCTGTATAGCTCAGGAGTGGTCAGAGGGTTTAGAGAAGAGATGGAGCTACATGATCTTTAATTAGAAGCAGGTGATCTTTAAGGTCCTTTCCAACCCAATCCATTCTRTGATCCTATATCCTACAAAAACACACTCGAAGGGATGGGAAGTAGCCTAGTCCTAATTAAACACAACTTTTCCTACRTGTACTACAGTAAAACCAACACACACTGGGTGAGGAAAGCATTTTACCTGGCTAGACTTGAGGACACAAACTGCAGTGCTGGGTCAGACACAGCCTGCCCAGYTCCACTGTCCCCTCTGTGCCAGCCGAGGAGAGCCAGAGGAGCAGCAGGCACACAGAGCAAACCATGGAAATGTGATTCCTCCCTTCCAGGCAAAAACTGGCTCAAAGTYCAAACTACAGGTTTAATAACCTTTCTGTGGACAGCACTGGCAGTTCAGCTCAGATCATGCTCCAGCCTGACTGAAGCGTTCACAATCTCAATTGTTATTAAAAACAAACCGTGGTGCAAAGTTGCACAAGAAGTGCAAATTACACCATTTGACAAACAAACAAAACAACACAAACCCACMCAGAAGTCAACAACAATAAAGAGAAAACTTAAGATGTGAAGAAAAGAGATTTCAGTCATAAACTCAGCTAGTGACCACCAACCTCCCAAAAATTCATATGTATCTTTCCTTTGTACTCTCAGTGTGTTGGAAATGATACAACTTTTAAAAATTTTTAACCGACTTTAGTCAGGGGTTTTATTCCTCTTTGCCCGAGGGAAAGGAATTGGAAGTTTCTTTTCAGAAGACTTTGTTCCCTGGGCGAGGCCTGATGAGTTTAACATCTCCATAGATTGGGAGTAACGAGAAGATGCACAGGAGATAAGTGACCATTAACGAACATTAACGAACATCAGCTCCAAACATCACCCCCTGGCATGGTCGGAGACACCTGGTCTGGCAAAGACTGATAAGAGAACCGAAGAAGGAGGACCAAATTAGCACCGAAGGCAAAAGGATCAACAACCAATAGGAAATTGAATACTAAGAATTGTGTAATTTAAGACCAATGAAGTAAAATTTCTTAGGTTTTGTCTGGATAAATATGGCAAGGCGTGGATGAAATTATTTCTATTGCACATCCTGGCCAGAATAAAGTAATGCCTTAATTCTCTAACACTAAAAAGATGTTGGAGAGTTTTTGTTTTTCCYGCAGTTTCGGTGACAAGTGCAGAGTATTGCATTAGGCTCTCATTTTAGGAGCCAAATCACACGTACCTGYCAAGGAGAAAAACTGAGCTTCACCSAAAGCCACCCTACTTTTTCTACCCTACAATTAAACACAATACTTAAATGATGGCTTTAAAACTAACCCAATTCAACAAAAACTGGAGCAATTAAGCATTAACCCATGAGCACCACTGTCAAGGCAATCAGCCTTTAATTAAAAGTTCAGTTGCTACAGCTGAGTGGATCTTCAGACAGCGATTCCTAGCCCAGAATGGGAAACACAACAGCCAAAGGTGATTGTTTTGTTTCATTAAACCCAATTGTGCCACCAAAAGCAATTATGATTACAGAGAATGACTACAAGATCCCCCTCCSCATCGCTGTGGGCACAAACGTGTTAAGGAGATTCAGTATTCGATGGGTGTGGGTAGGTAAATCCAAGGATCTGGAATTTGTAAGAAACACTTAAAGCTCACAGCTTTCTGCTCCACTTGTCAGCTGTGGAAAAACGAGGTAACAGTGGGAAGACAAAGGGTTAAAACTCTTTTTGTTTACGTAAGCATGTCTATGCCTTAATGATCATCTATCTTAAAATCTGAGCTTCCAAGTTTTGAAATACAACCCACTACAGTGTAAACACAATAAAATGCCAACTTATAATGCACCTGTCATTTCCCATTCTAACTACACGCAGGGCTAAAAAAGCTTTTTTGTAGATCCACTAAATTCTTAACCAATTCCATAATCAGGTTAGAAAGAACAGAAAACTGCCACAAGTCCCTGCACTACTGTGAAACAGTTCTCCCAAAGCAACATCCAAGGTTACATCTTGTGCTCCTCAGGGAAGACACATCATGTGTCAGAGAAGAGGAAGTGAGCTCAAATGAAACACAGAAATAAAACCCTTCTGTCTCAGCCAATTAAACGTTACCCTGAGCACAGCTTAATCTAAGAAACATAAAATTAAACCATTACTATCTACCTTTAATGTTATACTTGGCTAAGTACACCCGGCTGTCCTTGCAGTGTTGGGAAACACGTGAGKTTTTGGAGTGAGTTTCTTCTGGAGCGCAACTGCTTCTTTATCACTCAGTCAAACCCTGCGCCTGTCCATCCTCAGCCTTTTAACCTGAGSAGACTCAGACAGGACCCTGTGCACGTTCTCACGGCAGAGCTGACATTTATTAACCTGCAGACACTGAAATTCTGCTAAGAAACCAGAGAATGAGTCAATACTTTCCCCACAGGAAACACCTTGACCGGCTTACAGGAACAAACTGCTCGGAAGGACACTCGAGTACTTTAATTTTCTGAACAACTTTTGCTTTCTGCAGCACAGGAAGGACTTGCTCAGCTTTCACTTTGCTGTACGCCCCCAGTTTTCACCAGAGAAGGAAATAACTTGGGTCCTTAACACCAAATTACACTTTAGACATGCTAAAACGCAAAGACACAATAATTTAAGCAAAGAGCTCTACAGGAGGCTGGTGTTTATCCAGAATTCCTCAGCTCTCTTAGCAATTTAAGCAGAATAACCTACTGAACTCCAGAGTGCCTCTGGGAGTAGAACTCAGAAAAGGAAGAGTTGCTCAACGGCACTTTTTAAACAAGAAAAGAGGTTGCACCAAAGTCCCACTCACCCTAATTAGGGAAACCCTGCAAGTGCTCCCTCTGAGGGAGCCCCTTGACCGCATCTCCCCAAAACTAAATTCAGGTGCTGCCCCAGCCCAAGCAGTCACATCCCCCCGCCCCAAAAGTCCTGGCAGCCCCTCCTGTCCCCTGTCCCTCCACATTTGCCAACACCCCAACCAAGAGCCATTCCCTTATCCCACAGTCCCTAGATAACCTTCAGGGACAACCCCACGACCTCGTGCCTCCCCCATTTACCTGCCCCCCTTACCCCGTCCACCCTTCTCTACCCTGGCAGCCCCCCCCGCCCCACACCCTCAAACTTTAGCAGAACCCTTTAAAGTCTCACACACACAAACAACCCCCCTAACCCTGGCAGCCCTCTCAGTGCCCCACTACCCCAAACCCTGGCAGCCCCTCTAAAGCCTCACACCCCCTCCTCCAAACCCTGGCAGGCCCCTCAATGCCTCGCACACGTCCCTAAAGCTGCCAGCCCTCTCAGTACCCCAATGCTCCACACCCCGAAACCTGGCAGCCTCGCAGTGCCCCACACCCCCAAACCCTGGCAGCCCCCTCAGTGCCCCACACCCCCAAACCCTGGCAGCTCCCCCGAGGCCTCACGCACACCCCTACCCACCTCACACCCGGCAGTCCCCTCCCGGCCCCAAGCCCCCGCAGCCCCCCCGAACACCGGCAGCGCCCCAAGCGCCTCACCTTCCCCCTCCGGAGCCGCGTCCCGGGCGGCGGCGGGGCCGGCGGGCCTGGAGCGGGCGGTCCCGGACCGGTGGCTGCGCTCGGCGGCGGCGGCGCTATGGCAACTGCCCGCGGGGCCGGCGGGGCGGAGCGCACCCGSGGGCGCCGGGCGGGGCACCAGCGCCCCTGGCGGCGCGGAGGACTCGGCGCCGCCCGCGGCCCCTGTGAGGGACGCGGGTTCGAGACCCGCTCCGGGCAGCTGGGAASAGGAGGGGACACCGCGGGGTCCCCTGGGAGTGTCGGCGTTGCACGGGAAGTGAACGGATCGCAGAGTCAATCAGCCTGGAAAACGCCTGTGAGATCACCGAGTCCGGTGATCCATCCCCGCCTCGTCACCCAGACCAGAGCACCGAGTGCCATGTCCAGCCTTTCCTTGAACACGTCCACAGATGCTGACTCCACCACCTCCCAGGGCAGCCCATTCCAACGTTTAATCACCTTTTCTTCCTCCTAATGCCTAACCTGAACCTCTCCTGGCACCGCTTGAGACTCTTGTCCTGTCATCCTGAGATACACCCACAGAGACAGACAAGTACACGCACCCCCACATACATACACACACATACATGCACACAATACATACAAACACACACTTATATGTGTATTTTATACATATCCAGGGCAAACAAGCCCTTAGTGCCCAAAGGCATCCCTGCTGCTTGGAGTGGGAGGTGCCCTGTCTGCCCTGGGATGGGTTTCATTGCCCTGCTCCAAGCCTTTCCAGCTGTTTCGGGCAAGGGGAAGAGGCAGGGAGAAGGGACATCCCAAGCTCTGCTTTACAGGGCTACAGCAGTGCCTGTCTGATCATGGAAGAGAAAGGCTGAATTAGAATATTCAGGTCAGAAACATTCCTAAGCCTAATTTTACTATGCAAATTTAGGGCAAATGAGCTTGAGTAAGAAGTCAGGCTTTTCCAGATGGGGTAATAGATTCCCATGACCTGAACCCTCCTGCTGTCCCCACAGCATGCAATAACCAGCACCCACAGTGACACCGTCCCTGCAGCAACACAGCCAGAAATTCAGGACATCCCCGTGACCTCAGAGCACACTCAGGAGCAGAGGAGCTGTCACACCAAGCCCACCGAAGGCCCCAAATCACACCACCCTCCCCAACCCACCCAGATGTCTCCCAGGAGGGCATAAAACTCCCACAGCCGCAATTAGGTGAATGCCAAGGAGAGAAAACCCCCCCCCAGTCACGACTATGCCAATGAAAGGTGGGATGGGGAGCTCTGGAGGAGCACAGACTTCCCACCATCACCTTTCCTGACAAACTGGCAGTGTCCCTGTTGAATCATCACCCCATGACTCCCTGGTGACTGAGTGCAAGAGTGGAATTTCTTCTGTCATTTCTCAGGGATCAMGGGGAAGATGCACACTGGGTGCATCGTGTTGTTCCCCTTCTCATCCTGCTGGTTTGGGGAAGGAAAYATGTGGAAAGCTCTCTTTGTTCAAATATAATGCCAGATGCTTCTATTTGGCTCTTCCCTGCTCCACACTCCCACTACAGAACCTCAGGCAGAGAGATAAATTAGTAACTGAAATTTGTGTGTACCAGCTCTTCAGCCACAGCTCCAAGGAGCCAACAAGCTAATTAACTAGCTAGAAATTAGCCAGAAAGCTTAATTTTTGCTTGTAAGGACCAGCCAAGTCAGCACTGGTCTCCAGCAGGCATGAAAACCACCCTCCTCCTCACCTCAGCCAGCCAGGCTGCAGTCCCCAGGCCAAACCTCCCCTCCTGAGCTCGGAGAGCCCAGAAACACAAATAAATACACAACTTTCAGTAGTTTTAGGTTAAAATTATGTATTTTATGTGCCAAGCACAGCCTTAGAGAGCTGCAGGAGCTCTGCTGCTGTGTTATTAGTTTAATGAGCATGCCCTGATTASTCCCAGCCCCCAAATCAACATCAGCAGCCTTGCAGTGCAAGCCATGGCTCAGCTCACCTGCCAAGGAGGTCTTATTAGGCAGAGGATGAGGGTGTCTGAGACATCTGGGATGAAGAAGAAACACCACATCCCAGCCTCCCCTCTCCTCAGGAGGTTGCCCAGAGMAGGCAAGAGCAGCTGGGAAGCACTGGAGCAGGGAGAGATTATTTTAAACATCATCACATGCAACTGAATAGGTCCTTGAGCATCAAGCAGGGCCAGCTGGTGCCAGCCAGGCCCCATCTGGCCCAGCTGATCCAGATCAGAACCTCCAGCAAGTCTACACAGCCCAGAAGTGCCCCAAAAACACCAGCAGGTCCCCACAGGGCCTGGTGTTACCCTGGGGAGAAGGTAGGATCAAGCATCTGATTATGGCCCTGCTCATCAGCAGCCTGTCCCCACCCCAGTCCTGCTGGGGACTAAAGCTCAACATATTAATTAGGTTCAGAGCAGCTGTCATTAATTGAATTCCAGCTCTCTACAACCACAGCAACGTGCAACAGCTTTTTTTTTTCTTTTATTTCTGAACCAAGCCCGCTGTGGGCCCAAGGATGATCAGAACTCCATGAGGGGAGGGCAGCGAGCCACAGGAGGAACAAAACCAGCACAAGGAGTCGTGGGTTTGTGCAGGGACAAGGCAGCTGCTCCCAGCCAACCCCTGGGGTCAGGGCTGGCTCTGGGGGGAGAAGAAAAGCCTGCAGCAGAGGACAGGACCTGGCTGTCCTGCTGCCCACTGCAGGCAGCATCTGCTGGGCACAGAGGATCTCTGGGGAACCCAACACTCAGTTTCTCCACAGGCCAGAACAACAAGAGCTTCTTCATGTAGGTCCTTCCCAGAGCTACAGGACTCTGAGTCAGTCTGTAAAACCTTCAGTGCTTGCCTGCTTTTGTGCAGCTCTCTTGGAGCTTGACATTTGCTCTTCCATCACATCACATCACAGCCCCTGTGTGGGTGTCACCCGGCTCGGTTCCAACACATCACCATTCCCAATGTCCAGCTCCACCTGTATCCCTGTTGGCTGCAAGGAGAGACAGAGAAGCTGAACCTCCCACTGCTTGGGCTCTACATCCCTCCTTCACCTGTCTCAGAGCCAAAAATCCCAATTACATCCCCCTGAGGATCTCTTTCTGCTGGTGCCCGTTTTAACTGGGTCTGCCGAGCGCAGAGATACAAATAGACAATGCAATTGAGCAAAGAAAGAACATCTTGCTCTGAGACATCCCCAGACACACCATTATTTAGCACATCCAGGGTGCATTTCGCTGCCTAGCACACCAYCAACCATATCCAAATTTGTTTGGATCAAGCAGCAGAGCAGGCTCAGAGCCAGGAGGCTCAGGCAGTGCTGCCTGTGCACAGGCAGGATTCAAGCTGAAGTCAGAGCCATTTTCACAGGACCCTCACTGCCCACACACCACCAGGAGAGTGAGACCAACATCAGGAACACAGCGACCTGGATTGGAAGTGCTGCCACTCATTTATCCTGCCTATAAATACAAGCCCAGGCTGCAGGGAACAGATGCTCTTCTCTTCCACAGCTCTTGCCAGGCTGCACGAGCTCCTCTCCCAGTGCCACGGCTCACCCAGGGAGGCTGGATCCTGCCYCGCTCCCACGGGAGCCAGGGCCACGTCACACAGCTGCTCCTCCTTTCCCAGAGGGATGGATCCAGGGAACCTCACCTGTCGGGGTGACTTTGCCAAGGAGGCAACCCGTTGTGGGGTGGCTTTCTCCCAGGTGGCTTCTCTGCTCTCCAGCAGCACCCGGGTGCTGGGCACGAAACTCCAGGAGCGGCCGAGGGCTGGCTTCAGTAGGCCAGTGCTGCTGTCCCTTGTCACCTGGTTGGTCACCTGCAGCACAAACAGACTTATCAGTGCCTGGGAAAAGCAGTGCCACTCGGTGTAATGGAACGCTGGAGGTCACCAGGAAATCCTGGCCAGGCTGCTCCTTCTAGGAAGGTTTTTCCTTCTCCATCCTGAGCGCTCCTTGAGCTCCTCTGCCATCCCCTCTAAACACAGCCCAGGTAATTGTCCCAGACAGGTACTCAGGGAGCTCATTCCTGTGAGCTGCATCACTCCTGGTGCTGAAATCACCCACAAAGTTTAATGTGGAGGCTCCAAGTGTCCTTCCAAAGACACCCTGTCCTTGTCACTTTATCAGAATGAAGGGCAGGACTGTCTCAACACCTTCCAGTGCCAGGCTCAGCAGACCACCATCTTCTGTTGTGGCCTTCCCAGTTCAGRCACATTAATTGTGGTCCCACCAACCTGTCTGGGTGCACTGGCAAATGCAATTGCTTGGCCAAGAGCTGGGGAACACTAGAGCAGGGCTCCTTCCAGCTCCCTTGGGGTGATGCAATGCCCTGCAGTTCCTCCAAGGTAACTAAGAGGTCACCCAGGAAGCTGGCCAGCCCCTKAAATGAACGGTGTTCTATCAAAAATAAACACAACCAGCCTTTCAATCTCCCTGAACTTAATTCTGCCTTGCTCAATCCAGCGAACACCAGGTTGGCTGAGGACATCAAGAGCAGGAGGCAGCCCAGGTCTTGCTCCATGTCTGGAACAAGACATCTGCAGGCTGCAGAGATGTCAGGGAGCAGGGCACCGTGGGGTTCAGGCCTCTTGCTCCTGCTTAGCTGGGAGWGGGGTCCCCTCTCCCAGGGGCTCCAAAGCCTTTCCATGGCTCCTCACCAGCACACAAAGGGCAAAGTGCAGCAACACTCACCACAACRGCAAGACTGAACTCCCTGGCCAGGGTCTTCAGCTCCCTGGAGAGCTGCATCATGAGGGCCAAACCTGCAGCAGGACAAAGCATTTATCTGTCTGGGGATCAGCCCCCAAAGTGCATCTTGGAAGCAGCTGACATCTGGATTTGCATGAGCCAGTGTCAGTGCTTGTGTTCATGGACACCTTCACTGGATSATTCCTATCTTAGAAGCCCCAAGGCCAAAAAAATCCTACAAAAGCACCAGGGGCTCCAGACAAAGCTGGCCACRTTGATTTAACAGGTACAGGACTCATCTCCCCAGCTCACTGCTTCATTTCCTACAGCCCATGGCTGTGAGGGGACCCCCTGTGATAGCACTGGCTGTGCAAGACCCTCTGGGAGGTGTTTGGGAGGCCTCCTTGGTATCCTCACTCCTGATTTTATGGTCCTTTCTGGCAGAAGGAGCCTCAGGGGAGCTCTGCAAACTSTGAGAACAACCATGATGTGTCTATGACACTGTAAGGGAAGTTTAAATTTGTGGGCAAACAGTTCAGTGCCTCCCCTGGATGGGTTTCAGACCACTGCCACGAGTGTGCATGGCCACAGCCAGCTGGAGTATTTGCTAACACTGCAAACAGACTCCCCTKTTGTCCAGTCCCAAAGGAGAAGCTGGGAGCAGTCACATCCACACCTGTCCTGCCCCAGCCCCACTCCAAGCACAGCACACATGGGTGGGAAATGCTTTTCAGGRTGAGCACAGAGCTCTGCAGCCTCCTGGCACATATAACAACCATATAACAACGCAGCTCACCCTCAGACTGCCTGCCACCCAGCAGAGGGGAAATCACAGCCGACACAGAGTCCATCAGCACCACCTTGAGAGGTCCCACGGCGCTCACAACCTGCAAGGAGGCCCCACGTGCAAGGAAGAATAACAAATCCAGCACTTTGGCAGGTTGTGAGCTGCACAGAGGCTCCAGCGTGCCCAGGATGAGGTGATCTGGAGTCACCTGCCAGGCACACAGGCCCTGCTGCCCTCCCTGCAGCTCTGGGGAAGGGAGGGGGGTCCAGAGCCTCTCTCCTACCTGCTGGGAGAGGCGATCCCGCAGCTCCTGCAGGGCACTCAGCAGCTCGTAGATGTTGAACACACGGAGCACCTGGATCCGCTGCAGAGCCTCCACCTGTGGCACAAAGTGGCATCACCAACAGCCTCAGCCTCCCCAGCTCTTGTCCTATTCCTCCTGCCCCAGCTGCCACCAGCTCTCTGCAYTCACACCATGCCACGGAGCCAGGGACCCTTATTCTTCCACATCTGCCTCCACCCCATGAACACCACTSTCCCCATTGCACTGATGGAAGAAGCAACATGGATTGAGCTCAGGGAGAAAAAGTGTGAGCAACGACACCAAGTCCCTCCCTTCTCCCAAGAAAAACAACAAAGAGCAATGTCTGTCCTGAGCATGGCACCCACCAGGCCATGGAAGGAAGGGTTTGGACCCAAAAAAGCCCATGGGTACAAAGGCAGAGCTGGAGAGACAAACCATCTCTGGGGTATTCTGCAGGCAAGAGCAAAGGCAGTTTTAGAGAGAGCAGAGGGAGCAGCTCCAGGGGAACTTGCCTGCTCTTCCTCATCCTCTGTCTGGGCTTGGAGCATCTGGTAGAGGCGGGAGGCAGTGAAACCCCCCGTGGAGTCGAGGAACAGCACATGCTGCTYGAGGCTGAGAGACACGCTGGCTGCAATGCCCAGGCACACCTAGGGGAACAGGGACAGGGTCTCACGTGTCCCTCTGCTTCACGTGCCTGATGSCATCATCTTCACCCTACCTGTCCTCTCCCCTCCCCCGGATCCCACTCACCTGCGTCTTCCCGCTGCCCGGCGCTCCCATGAGCTCCGTCACTTCCCCCGTGTACAGCCCAGAGTCCAGCAGCTGGTCCAGGCTACAGGGTGGGATTATCAACACCCCTTCAGCCAGAATGGCAGGGGCACCACGAGGCAGCAGTCCCCAGAGTCCCTAGAGTCCCCTTCCCAAATGCACACAAGTGCCTGGGGATGGTTTGGAGACCACCAAACCTGCTCAGGGTGTCCCCACACTGAAATTCAATGCCTGTGCTGGTAGCCACAGCCTCGTGCAGCAAGCCCAGCCCCGGGCAGAGCTGGGGGGTGAGGTACCCACCTTGGGCTGCCAGTGGGCAGGATGGCTGTGGAGCTCTTGAGCTCCTCGTAGAGGTCTGCTCCGTTGGCAGGGAAGGCAGAGAACTGGGCCAGGAGCACACGTCTCACTGCAACCAGTGCCTGGCGGGCAGAGGGATGTCTGGAAATGGGACTGAGCCAGTCCAGGGCCAACATCTGCTGCAGAAGGTCTCTGCAGACAAGCCCATCCTTTTCCATGTGCTCTGAGCTCCCTGGTTAACATAGCAGGATTTAGGAGTCCCTTTTACCTTGTAAGACAGTGAACACTTCTGGGAAACATCCTCCAGGTCTGACGACACGAAGTCCACCACTGCAAGTAACAGGAGGGACAAGAGGTTGGAAGCTAAATCTGGTCAGACCACCACAAACAGCACAGGACAACCAGCTTAGACAAAACGTGAACCAACAAGCAAAGTGTTTGTGCCCTCTGCCAACACTGCAAGTGGAGGAGTTTCTTCTCTGAGATGGCTCGATCACCCCTCACAAAAATTGTTTCTTGCAGAACAGATCAGGGGTAGAAGCTGGTAAAAATTCTCCCTGTTTTGCTCAAGGGCTGCCCTGCACCACCTTTTCCTTCCCCTCTAAGGGCAGGAGGTGCCCAGGGTGCAGCATTCCAGGAACTTAGGCATTTTTCAGAGGGAAAACTGCACAAATCCTCCCGAAATACCATTGAAAAGCCATAATTGATGAACCCTCCATAAGCCTCTGCAGAGAGGCCTTACAGTCTCCTGTGCTATGGAGAAATCCTGACTCACTGTATCCACCCAGGGGAACTCAGAAGACATCCAGCAAGGAGAACACAGAGGGATATTCCACTACCACCCCCCTTCCAAAATGTGGGATGATGTGGGTACACCAAATGCACAGGGGATGATGTTCCCCAACCCCAGACCCCGATGCCACCCCCATTACCCGTCCTGATGCCATTGGCCCTGAGGAGCTGGATCATCTCTTCCGTGAGACCAGGGCAAAGCCCAGCCCGCAGGACCACCATGTCCACAGCCACAGGGGTGGGAGGAGAGCAGAGACCTGTGGAGGAGACGGGAGAGTGGATTTCACGGAATCATTAAGGTTGGAAAAGATCTAAGATCATCAAGTCCAACCATTAACCCAGCACTGCCAGGTCCAACACTGAGCCACGTCCTGCCGTGGACGGTGCCTGCCCCTGGAGCTGGGGAGAAGCCACCCAAGTTGTGTGTGGTGGGTGCTTAATCCCCCTTTGGGGCCGAACAGCCCCAAATCCTGCACGGGGGGCACGGGAGCATCGCTGCGGCTCCTGCTCGGGGTGGGGAGCACAGCGGGCGGGGGGACCCCATCCCCGGGCGGGGGACCCTCCCATCCCGAGCCACCTCCAGCAGAGTCCCAGGATGGGTTTCCCATCCCGTTCTCACCGCCCTGTGCTCTCTCCGTACCCCAAAGCCCCCGTAGCCGGGGGACCCCGGCCCCCGCCCGCTCCCTTCCTGCTTCCTGCCGCCGGCGGAAGGGCCGGAACAGCTCCTTTTCCCAGTCCCCGCTGTCCCAACCCGCTCGGCTTTCGCTGTCCCGGACTCTCGCCGCGATCAGCAGAGCGCTAAGGTCCCTTCCCACCCAAACCATCCCGGGATCTGTGATTATCCCACGTCTGGGTTTGTCCAGACTCATCGGCCAGTGCTGCAGAGTGGAAAATAAAGGTGCAATGGGGGCGAGAGGTCTTTGCAGCCCTACAGGTGTGGGGAGCCATGTGCCCTTCCCTGGCTGCACTGGGGGCGTGAATTTCTCCTGGGAAAGCGCTCTTTTTTTTTTTTATTTATTATTATGTTTTTCGTTCCCAGCCGAGGCCTGAAGAGGGCTCCCGGCACTCACTGCTGAGCCTGCCCTGCCTGCCCTGTCAGCTCTGCCTTGAGCATCGGCAGCACCAAACACCCTTTGAGTTTTTACCTCAGTTTACCTGCAGTGCTGCCGTGTGTGACAGTGAAGCTTTACTGTGGCTGACGTGAGAAAGGCTGTGCTATATCCCACGAGTACTGAAATGAAGCCAGCCGAGCCTTCCCCRGTACCTAAAGCCATGTGGGAAGGGGTTTCTGGTGTGTTAATCCATGTGAACCCCAGAAAAGCCACTGCAGCCTATCCAAGGCAGGGATGGCCTCTTGCCCCTTCCACAGCTGTTTTCCTTGTTCCTTGGACCTGCTCCCAGAGAGGTGAAGGTGTGGGAGCTGCCCTGGATGGAGCTGCCTGCAGCTGCAGTGATGTGCTGCRAAGGGATTTCCAAATTGCTTTGGAATCATCTCCTGCCCAGATAACAGCAACCAGGCAGTGCTGCTGGTGCTGGGTGAATAAATCAGGAGMCCTGCACAGGGCAGTCCTGTGCCAATTCTTGCTGTGTAAGAGCCACAAGCCACAACACAGATGACAGAATTAAAGACAATATTTTTCCTCTTGCAGTGTCTGTGGTCAGTCCCTGCTCTCCTCGGTCATTTCCCCATCCTTCTGCCAGTTCCCCCCTTTGCCTTATGGCTGGGATGCTGGTAGGTACACTGGGGAAGGCAAGGCCTGTGTTTTGGGGGAGATAAGTCACAAAGCAGAATTCCTGATTGTGACCCCTGGGGAACAGAGTGGGTTGGAAGGCTCAGCTCTCCTGGAGCTCRGTGCTGCTCTGTCTGCTGGTGTCACTGAGATTGAGCCCCGAGCCACTCACCACAGCTGTTCCAGTATGTTCCAGTACAGACCTCTGTGTTAGTCCACGTCAGTGGGAATGACGGGGGTGGCAGCACTGGACACAGGTGAGATTTCCAGTGGCATGGGCTCCCAAAGGCCCTACAAGGAGGAGGAGGCAGCACTGGGTGTCCAGTGAATTCTGGAAGGTGCTGGGCGCTGCTGCAGCTGCTGGCGTGGGGCCACTTGTCCCCGAGGCTCAGCTGTCTCATGCTTCCCTAAATAGAAAGGGAAAAGGGTCTGAGCACTGTGACAGGGGTCAGCCATCCCAGCCGTGGGCTTTTTTGGCAAGAACCCCCTGCTTCCTGCTCCCCACACCCTCTGAAGCTCTGCAGGCAGAGGGAAGCAGGGATTTGCCCTGGCAGGTGGGAGAGGATTCCCTCTTGCTGCAGAGGGGTGCTGGCTTTTTCCAGCCAGGTGCCCCCCCGAGCTGGCCCTGGCTCCCAGCCCTCCCCAGGCATATAAAGCACGAGGGGACAAGGAGGGGACAGGCTGTGGTGACAGGTGACGCTGACAGGCAGCAGGAGCTGCCAGGTCCTGCCCAAACTTGGAGTGGGAAGCGATCTCTTTCCTGAGCCACACTCTCCATAGTGCTGGCAGATTTCTTTAATTCYTTTTTTTGTTGTTGGTTTTCTTTCCTGTATTAATTGACTCCTAAGGATCTACGGTGGTGGGAAAAGCTGCTGAGAAGCCACAGCCCTGAAAAGCAATTTAGGTCTTCATTTGCAAAACTCTTCAGCCTGGTAAGYTGCTTTTATTAATGACTGTTAATTATGTGTCAGTCTCATGGTGGAACTCAGCTTGGGGGAGTAGGCAGGCGACCCAGGCAGTTGMAAATGGGACGCAAATTGATGTTTTTCCTTAAAGCTCTCCAGATGGAGGATCCCATCCAGCTGAAAGAGGAGGGCAATAAATATTTTCAGGCCAGTGACTACGAGAAAGCCCTTCAAAGCTACACTCAAGCCATAAAGCTCAACAAGGACAAGGCGCTGCAGGCGGTGCTGTACAGGAACAGGGCAGCCTGTTTCCTCAAGAAGGTGAGAAAAGCTCCCCTCACCTGGGCAGTGCTCAAGGGKGGAAGAGCAGGAAGGCAGCCAAGGGCTGTGGACTGTGGGGTTTGTCCATTTATTGAATGGGGTGTTTCCAGCTGGTCTGAAATTATGAGTTCTGGGYGTGTGCTGGGGTGACCTGTTGGGGAAAGGGAACAGAGAGGTCACAGTGTCCATCAGCCATGGGGACATGTCCTGCTATTCCATGGCTGACGAATCTCTCCCTTCTGCTTTAACAGGAGGAATACGCCAAGGCAGCCTCGGATGCATCTAGAGGTAAGGAGRGGGCTGTTCTGAGGAGAGCTGTGTTGCTGGGTACGCTTGCTCAGCCTGCTCCCACATCTGCCTTTGGGACACTGTGGCCTTATTCCTCAACACCCCCGTGCTGAGGCCACAAGGGAATTCCTGGAGGTTCAAATGCCATTGTTCCAATTTGGTGTGCTGCTGCAATCAGTGCTAATCAGGCACTGGCTGATGTTGATAGCAAAGCTAATCAGAGTTTGCACAGGCCATTTCCAAGCAGCAAGCTCTGATGCCTGGTGTTGTGGATCCCTTTCCCAGCTATCGACATCAATGCTTCGGATATTAAAGCCTTGTACCGGCGCAGCCAAGCCCTGGAGAAACTGGGGAAGTTGGACCAAGCATTCAAAGATGCTCAGAAATGTGCCACCCTTGAGCCCCGCAACAAAAACTTCCAGGAGACCCTGAGGAGACTGGGGGCCAACATCCAGGAGAAGGTAAATGCCAGAACAGTCCTGGATTCACAGAGCAGGTGTGGGAAGCCCTTGCTCTGGGTTACACCAATGGGTTGCTGGTCCTACTGGAAACTCTTAACAATGTAGGGGGATAAATAGGCTCCATTAACTGGAAGTTCATACCTGATATGTGTAAATCTGAGGATTGGGTTGAATGGTTAAATTAAAAAGTGTGGCAGCTCCCTCCTGAGGCTGGCCTGGTCCTGAGTSTCTTGGAAAAGTGTTGGCAAGGAACTGGACCAGCTTTGGGCTGGGTCTGGCAGTTGCCCCATTGCCACAGTTACCTTTATGCTGTGAAGAAGTCCGTGCACCACTAGGAACTGTGAGGTCTCAGAAATGATGGTTTAGAGCTGGCTCTCCCCATGCCCATGAGTCTGAGATGGGTAATGGATGCTGATCTCTGAGAAATGATATCTCTTGTTATTCAGCTTAAATTGTGTGTGGTTTGAGAGTGTGGGGTGATCCTGAAGCGAAAAAGGAAAGCTGCTCCTTGATTTTCTCCCCCTGATGCTCCGTGCTCTCTCCCTTGGCACAGCTGCGCATTCAGTTCTCCACGGACTCGAGGGTGCAGAAGATGTTTGAGATCCTGCTGGATGAGAACAGCGACAAAGAGAAGCGAGAAAAGGTGAGAACTGCCCTGGACTTGGCAAAATGGATGTTTAATGTCACGGGCTGCACCAGGGAGCAGGATGCTGTGTTCCCCACCTCCCCTGAATGGAGGATGAAGGAAGGAGCTGCACTGAGAGAGAGGGGAAATGTCCCAATGAGGCATCACCCATGTGCCAAGGGAAAGTAGCCCAACCTCCCAAAAAAGTGATCCCACCCCAAAGGTGGGATCAGTCTGGACTTCTGCTCAGGTCCATCCCTGCCACTCTCCAGATGTTCCCCTCCAGGCAGTGACCCTCTCTTCTCGGGCAGAGCGGAGCTGATCCCTACATGCAGCTGGATAAACAGTCTGGTGGGGTCTGAGCTGGGCTGCTGCACCTGTCAGGAGAGAGCCAACCGCAGCTCCCAGCAGGATCTCCCAGAGCTGCACGGAGATGTTCTGGAGTCTGGGCTGTGCCACTGACCTCTGCTTCTTCTGCCTCCCACCCAGGCTGCAAACAACCTCATAGTCCTGGGGCGGGAGGAAGCAGGTGCCGAGAGGATTTTCCAGAACAATGGGGTCAACTTGCTGCTGCAGCTGATAGAAACCAAAAATCCTGAGCTGATCCTGGCAGCCGTGAGGACACTTTCAGGAATGTGCACAGGGCATAAGGCTCGGGTAAGGACAGGGTGCTTGGACCTGCACTGCTATTTCCTTTTGCACCTGGGGAGGGGGAAATTGCAATAATTCGTGTTGTTTGTGAGCAGTGGGAAAAAATTAAAACTCTGCCTTGTACTGGCTCTGGATTCACTGAGGAAAATAGTTTCTTTGTCCCAGCTGAGCCTAGAGGACACAAGAAGGAAAGGCTTTTGCTAACACTGTCCTGCTCTCTCCTTCCTGGGGCCAGGCCACTGCCATTCTCCATTACCTGGGCATCGACAGCATTTGTATGTGGATGTCRGTGGACAACGAGGAAATCTCGCTGGCTGTCTGCAACCTCCTGCAGACCATCACCGACTGCTTGCTGGGCCAGGGGAAGGAGGAGCACCACGGCAAGGAGGAAGCTCTGGTGCTAGGTAACTTCACCTGCTCTTCCTTCCYTCTGGCTGCAGGAGTGGGCTGAGCAGGGAGGGCTCTGCTCCTGGGATGTCCACCTTAATCCTTGYTCTTTGGTGAAGTGGGGACTTCACCCTTCAGCTGTCCCTTCAGGGTGACAACCTGCACACAGCTCTCGTCCTCATGGATAGCTTAAATACCTCTGTTCCAGCCACACAAGGGCTTTGGATGGTTTTCACTGGGTTCACCCGCTTTCAGAAATAACTTCTTGTAACTGGCTGCTGCTCTTTTGCTTCTGTATAGACACTAAGAAAGATTTGAGGATGATCACAATGCGTTTGCTGGATATGCTGGTCAGTAAGAAAGTGTCTGGGCAAGGGCGAGACCGAGCTCTCAACCTCCTCAACAAGAAYATACCCAGGAAGGACCTGAAGGACCATGACAACAGCAGGACCATCTTTGTCATCGACAATGGTGAGTCCTTTCCTGCCATCCTGTTCTGRTTTGGGAGATGTGGAGCTGTGTGTTCTTGCCTGAATGCCTGTAGAACTGATCCCACCTATAAAATAAACCCTCTCTGGCTTTTTTTGGTGCATGCAAGTCTGGAGCAAAGTTAGACTTATTAGCAGGAAACAGTGCTGAGAGTAAATCAACCGAGTATAAGAAAAAGAATTTTTGAGTTTCTAAAGGACTGCCTAACATCTCTGGTTACTTTTTTGGAATGTATTTGCTAACATTAGGAGGATTTGGCTTGGATAAATTGTCTGGTTTAGAAAGGATGAGATAAGCACCTGCTGAGCTTGGTGGACTCGTAAACTGATAAATTCTAAAACTGAACAAGAGTGAGGAATTTGTGTGCTGTGCATTTTGATACTAATTCCAATGCATGTGTGTGTTACCGTTTTGATGGAAGTTCTTTAATAATAATTCAGCAAAAATAGGGTTAAGTCATCCAGAATCACTTGCAAGTTGCTGAGGTTTCCTCAGTCAGAGCCTCCAGCCTTGGAGGTCAGTAGGTTTAATGTCTCCTGACAAAAATAACACATCCAGCCAGGGGCCTAATGCAGGTTGGCTTATCTCAGTCTGAGAGCTGGAAAACAGCCTGATGCTGCAAACCTGTAATCTCACCAGCAGAAGCTCCTCCCCAGTAAATATCTGAGTGTCTTTTCTGCTTAAGACTTATGTGATTAGGCTGCAAAATAATTGAAAATCATCCAAGTAGCTATTCCACAGCGAGAAAGTAAGAAATGGTATCTTGAGCTTTGCACAGACCCTCTCCCCTCTGACAGCCGTATCACTCCATCGTTTCCAGGCTTAAAAAAGATACTGAAAGTGGTGGGCCAGATTCCTGAGATGCCTGACTGCCTGCCACTGACAGAGAACACCCAGCTCACTGCCTCTGTCCTCCTAAATAAGCTCTACGATGACCTGCGCTGCGACCCRGAGCGGGACAACTACCGGGTGATCTGCGAGGAGTACATCAAGTGAGTCAGGACTGCTGTCCTGGGGGAGCTGGCCCAGAGGGGCAGGAGCAGGGGGCCTTGAGGATGAGATCAGGCACTTGAAGTCCACTTATGTTCAGAATTAAGGCTCTGGGAGGTAATGATTTGCTTGAGATGCTGCTGGATCACAGCCTTTGCAGGAATTTGTGCTCCCAAGTACCAATATAATTCAGCAGYGCAGCTGAGGGAGGACATTCCCTCCCCACTGCTGTTCCATACCCTACTCCCTCTATCCCCTGCAGGAGCAAAATCGACCCACAAGACATGGATAAGACACTCCATGCTGTCCAGATTGTGTCTGGAGTTCTGCAAGGGCCCTTTGACTTGGGCAACAAGCTGCTTGGCATGAAGGGAGTGATGGAGATGATGGTCGCCCTGTGCGGGTCCGAGAGGGAGATCGACCAGCTGGTGGCTGTGGAAGCCCTCATCCACGCCTCCACCAAGCTGAGCCGAGCCACCTTCATCATCACCAACGGGGTGACRCTCCTCAAGGAGATCTACAAGAAGACCAAGAATGAGAAGATCAAAATCCGAGCTCTGGTGGTAAGGACGCAGCCCCTGCGTCTATTGTTTGCCACACTCAGCAGCTTAATCCCAGACTGGGGAGAGGAGGGAGGTTTTGGGAATGTTGGGTTCGCTCACCTCATCTTGGGATTTGGTTTTGGTGTTTCCCCCTACAAGGAAGGGGCAGACGTCAAACCTGGAGAGCRCATGGATTATTGGTAGATTTGGAGGCAAAACTGGTTAATCTTCCGTTAAAGACATCCAATAAACATCCCTTTGCTGTGCTACCAGCTGAACGATCTGCTGGCTGTTAGAATGCTTCCTCTTTGCTAGAACTGACTTCACACTTGAGATATGGGCTTAGGCTGTTTTGGGGCAGCAACACAAGAGGATTAATGAGCCTTTCTCACTGGGGTGTCCTCTTCATCCTCCTCAGGGTCTCTGCAAGCTGGGCTCAGCAGGAGGCACAGACTATGGCCTGCGGCAGTTCGCTGAGGGCTCCACTGAGAAGTTAGCCAAGCAGTGCCGAAAGTGAGTGAYTTCACTGATTCCTTCAGTTGTTCTAATCCTTGCAAATTACAGAATGTTCCTCTCCCACGAGATCCTTGCCTTCATTTCCTGTGCTGCCTGACTGCTGACAGTGCCCCCAGAGCCATTGCACTGGGACCTGGGGCTCCTCTGGGCCTGAAGCAGCCATATGTTCCTCCTGYCTCAACATCCAGATGAGCCTTCTCCCTCCCTCACTGCCCATGGGAGACACCAGGCACGGTGCCTCCCGCTTTGCCAGAGTGGCACGGCCTAATCAAGTGCTACCTTGAATATGCACAAGTCCCTTTTGAAGGTGAATTTGCCAGGTGGAGTAACCAAGGAGGTGGGATGAAGTCAGGAAGTGACTGAATGGGTGGTCATTCCTGCCAGCATCTCATGTTTCATGGGATGGTGAGTGCAAAGCCGTGCTGAGTAGCTGTCCTGGTCTGTCATTCCCTGCAGCGTTTAGATCCCTCAAGTTGAGCCGTGGGAGGAAGGTCATGTCTCAAGGGGAAGAATCAACAGTCTTAGGAGCTGCAGCAGAATCTGAGGGCATGATTTGGCCTGAATCAGTCTCAATATCTGTTTTTCCTCCCTGTTTTTCCAGGTAAATTAGTCCTGGCCGCTGAGATAGCAATGTGGGTGTTTTTCTCTCTTCCAGGTGGTTGTGCAACACCAGCATTGACGCCCGCACCAGGAAATGGGCTGTGGAAGGGCTGTCRTACCTCACCCTCGATGCAGATGTAAAAGATGACTTTGTTGAAGATGAGCCAGCCCTGAAAGCTATGTTTGATTTAGCCAAGGTCTATCTCCTTTCCTTGTTCCCTCATTCCTCTGGTAGCATCAAGTTCTCCCAGCTCTCCAGCCCTACACTGTCTCCCCAGTGAGGAGGAGCTGTGACCCCAACCCCTCACCTCTGGTTTAGCAGAACTTCAGTTTTGCCTGTGCCCCACAGRCACCTCAAGGCTGTTACCATCCTGCTCTTCTCCCTAGGCTGAGGAAGGTTGCTCCTACCTTTACTGTCAGCAACTGCAYGGAAACCAGAGGCATCAAGGTGTTGACAGAACCTGATGATATCAAACACCTTGTTTGACCATAAAAACTTTGGTTTTCTCTGCCATGGGCTATAAAGAACCTTCCCACTAGTGCAAAACACCACRATGGCAGTCCAAAGGGACCTGTTTCCCTGCTGTGTCCTCCTCACCCTCACATAAGCTTTTATTTTCCTGTGCAGACAAGCGACAAGACTATCTTGTATTCTGTGGCTTCTGCGCTGGTGAACTGTACCAACAGCTACGATACCAAGGAGCTGGTCCCAGAGCTGGTGCAGCTGGCAAAATTCTCCAAGCAGCACGTGCCTGAGGAGCATCCAAAGGTGGGTGGTGTACAGCTGGGAGATGCTGCTCAGATCTGAAGGTTTCTTTGGTGTGTCCATTGGCACAGACTTCAGGTCTCCTGTCTCCAGACTGAAGTTGCTTTGCTCTGCAGCCRGGCTTGGCTGTAGGAGGCAGAATGGCCACTGCTAAGGGCTAATCCTKTTCCGACGTTTTCTCCTCAGGACAAGAAGGATTTCGTGGTGAAGCGTGTGAAGCGGTTGCTGAAGGCCGGGGTTGTGTCTGCCTTGGCCTGCATGGTGAAGGCTGACAGTGCCATTCTGACAGACCAGAGCAAGGAGCTCATTGCCAGGTGCCTTCACTGCTGTCCTGGGAGCCGGGATGTGCCATGGGGATGGAYGCCTGGGCTGGCTCCTTGTTTGTGGGGTGGGGCATTCTACCTGAGGGGGAGTGAGTGGAGAAAAGATTTAAGCAATGTTGTAAAAATCCATGTTCTGACCTTGAAGCTGCCATGCTGGGATGCATTTTAAATTTCTAGTCCTCTGTATTGGTTCTGACTGGAATAGAGTTCATCTTAGAGGCCTGGAAACTTCTTACTGTGCCATTTGTTGCTTCCTCGTAGAGTGCTGTGTGCACTGGGTTAAGCACCTGGAATTTACCTGSTGGCTCTGGCCCTCCTGCAAAACCCCAGCCCCGTTCCCTGAGGGCTGCTGGCTGTTGCTGTYCTGTGTGGCTGTTCCACCGAGTGTTCTGTGCCTCTGCAGGGTGTTTCTTGCCTTGTGTGAAGACCCCAAGGACCGTGGGACCATTRTCGCTCAAGGTGGAGGGAAGGTGATCACTTTTATATTCTCAGTTCCTGGCGTGCAGTTAAYGTCTGCTGGCAGCCTGGGGTGTGTCTCCAGTGGGGGACAGTGACAGAAAAGCACAAGCTGTCCCCCTCTGGGTACACACTGACACTCCAGTCCCATCTCTGCAAGATGAGAAGGGATCCCCCAAAGAAGGGATGTTCTTGGAGTGACTGTATGTGAGCTACAAGCTCTGGTGTGGTGCCTATTTGAGAACAAAACCAAGACATCATGGAGGGCTACAGGATATTTTTAACTTATTTTAGTCTGTTAAGGCAATCCTGTAAATCTTCTCAGAACACTGAATGCTTTCCTGTGTGTCTCCAGGCCCTGATACCCCTGGCTTTGGAAGGCACAGATGTTGGCAAGATAAAGGCTTCTCATGCTCTGGCAAAAATTGCTGCTATCTCCAATCCAGACATTGCATTCCCAGGGGAGAGGGTAAGCTGAAAAAATAACAATAATAAAACCAAAAGTATTGACAATTCCTTTAGCAAATGAAAATTGCTAATACCTGAGAGCTGGAAAAGCAGTGACATGCCTTCTGTTCCAGGTGTACGAGGTGGTGAGGCCCCTTGTCAGCCTGCTGAACACAGAGAGAGATGGCCTCCAGAACTATGAGGCTCTGTTAGGCCTCACTAACTTTTCAGGAAGAAGTGATAAACTTAGGTGAGTTTAACTGCATTTTAGCCTTGTTTCATTGTGAATTGCGGTTGAACACTTGTTGGACTATGAAGACTGGTCAGTTTGAGCTACCTTTGGCAGAACTACAAAGCTCTCAGAGCTAAAAGATTAATAAAATAGGAAAAGGAGAGTAGCACATTTCCCTATAGAAACAGGAAGACATGAACTTCATCTGCATTAGACAGGGAATGAGCCATGTCATGAGCTCCAGAGCTGCAGACATTGATTTGCTTTAAGGTCTTCCCTGCAATTAATAATTGATAAATTGGTTATTGCTTGACCCATAGTGTGTTTTTTTTGACTGCCCTTCGACACAGGTTGAAGATCAYCAAAGAGAAGGCCCTGCCAGATATTGAAAACTACATGTTTGAGAACCACGACCAACTTCGCCAGGCAGCCACAGAGTGCATGTGCAACTTGGTGGTCAACAAGGAGGTAACTCCCTGGGCATCTCCAGCCTGACTGCGTGCACCAGCCCCTGTGAGGAGCCATTCCTCAGTGTGCCATCTCTGGGTATCRTGGGGGGTTATTTTTAGGTTCAGGAGCGGTTTGTGGCTGATGGGAACGACAGGCTGAAGTTGGTGGTGTTGCTGTGTGGTGAGGATGATGAGAAAGTCCAGGTGGCGGCRGCAGGAGCCCTGGCCATGCTTACGGCAGCACAGAAGAAACTCTGCTCAAAGATGACTCAAGTGGTAAGACCATAACTCTGACTGTGGGCAGTGTGGAGGTACCCTGGAAGTGTCCTGCCTTAGACATGAAAATGAATCTCAAAAGGAAGCTGCAATCTAGTAGTTGGATAGTGAGAAACCTGGTGAAGTTGGGACCTGCGTGTTCAGGCCCCTCATCCATTTTGATAAATAACCTGAAATGCAAACCTTGTTTCACTCACAAATGAGAAGAGTTTGATCGATACCCTACTGAGCTTTACAGATCCCAGAGGATCCCTTCCCTGCACAGATCTGTAGGCCCTGAGAACCCAGATCCTGCATGGCTGAGTGTCTCAAGAGCTGTACAGGCTGAGACCTGACAGCTCCTGAACCCTGTTGTGTTGCACACATGATGATGTTTGACACTTAGGATAAAAAGGATTAATCAAGCCAAAAGAGAGGCTCAGGAAGATCTGGGTAGGGGAGTGTGTGGTCTGTTCCCAGTCATCTGAGCTGTGTCAATACTCTGGTCAGACTCTTTTCACAGAGATAACGCAGCAGCCTAAACATGAAACATATTTCATGTGGTGCCAGTGCCATGAAAGGTTCTGACTTTAGTGTAACAAAAATTGAGTTCAAAGGTTTAGAGTCAGGTTTCCTTAGTTAAAGAATGAAACAACCATAACTGACATCAGTATTGCTCTTCCTTCYGCTGAAAGAAGGAAAAGTCACGTTTTTGGTTGAGATATTCTTCAGATCAATACTGAGGATCTTTCTCTCCCTTTAAGACCACCCAGTGGCTTGAAATCCTGCAGAGGCTCTGCCTGCATGACAACATGGAGGTCCAGCACCGAGGACTGGTCATTGCCTTCAACTTAATCAGTGCTGACAAAGAGCTGGCGAAGAAGCTGGTGGAGTCAGAGCTCCTGGAGATCCTCACCTACATCGGGAAGCAGGAGGATCACCCCAAGAAGCAGCACATCATTGCCGTGGCACGGGATTGCCTCACGAGGTGCATGGATTATGAGCTGATCAAACCTCTCTCTCAGGCGTGAGGAAAATGAAAAGCACCAACAAAGGCTGAGTGTGGGGAGAAAAAATGGAGAAATGTGGAAAAGTGAGAGCCATGAGCAGAATCTAGGCACAGAATACTTTGGGGAGAACTTTGGAGGATCATAAGCTGTATGAGGAAAAGGAGGGCATTTGCCTAGGAGATTTGGAAAGTGCCCATCTGAGTAATTCCCAGATGGTGTAAATCCTTTCTCTGCCCCCATTCAGCTATTAATGATGAAAGCTTTGAGGCCCAGCTTGAAAAAGAGTTGGTTGTGTTGGAGSTGTGTCAGGAGGCTGTTGGAAGGAAACTCAGCTGAAATCTGTTCTGCATCCATCTCCAGCTCCTGGTACTTCTGGAATTCCCAGCAATGGCGGAACAGGGAGGGTTAAGTGCCTTCTGTCCTGTAGTCAGAAAATAAGTTGGATTTTAGCTGTGTGCTTTTTTGTTCATTTATTGTAAGTTGTGTGCCCAAGTGTGAGGATGGTGGTGAACTCTTAATAAAATCTCTACTTTGTTCCATGTAGTATTCCTGTTCTGATTTKATTAGGCAGAAGGAGAATCTAAGGCAAGTCTCACTTGCATTCTTGCATCACACCTGGAAAACTGGAGTAATGGAAAAAGTGGAATGAGGGGCAACGCGCCAGTCGGTCATCACATTAAACTTCATTATATAAATGTTTTCATTCAAGCACGGATTCTTAATGCATGATATGGACTACATAAAAAATCACAGACCCTTGCTTTAGTCCCTGGGGGTATGTCCCCAGGCATGTAGTAAATATAATCTTAGTCAGCAATGATTTAAATGTGAATTCAACCCCTTTAAAATATTTCTGATCATACTAAATATCAGTGAGGCTCACGATAGGCACAGCATGATGAAATGTTGAGGTTTGGGGGTTATGAAAGGAACCATGGGGATCGTCTTGTATGTTGATTAAGGAAAAAAAAATAAATGGAAAGTGCCTCTAGTGTCCTGAATTTGGAAAAGAATAAAAACTTTAAGATAATAGGTTCGATAACCTAAAGGCAAATTTATTTGGAGGGTGATTCCAGCTGTGTGCAATGCCGTGTCCTCATTGTGAGCACATTCAGTAAAATCATTGGTGCTTTATAATCACACCAGGGGGATATCAGACTGTTCTTCCAAACCAAAGGAGACTCATTCCATGGTGGAAAATATGATTTGTTAACTACCAGCCTTCAAATTTTGGATACCCAGGTTTAGCCATTTTGAATCTGTCTTTCGAAAGGACTTTACGTTAAGTCTTTGCAGTCTTATCCAACCAGCATCTCTTGACACCAAGACAAAACGCCTTTGGAATTGAAGGCCAAAGTTTTCCTTCTCCCACTAAAGCTTCTCTTTGGAGCAACCGGGTTCAACTAACTGACCGTTGCTGAAATTGAGTGGGGAAATAACTTCTGGAAAAGCCATCTGTTGGCATTTTTTAGCTAAAACATGGTCAGAACACCCGCTTTACACTAACGCAGCCCGCCCACCCCCTCAGGCCCCCTCAGGCTTCCTCAGACTTCCTCAGGGCGGGAAATGCTCGCACCGCCCGCGGCTCCTCTAACGCGCCTTCCTATTGGCTCCCGCCAGGCCCCGCCGGCAGAGCCACGCGCTGCCATTGGCTGTTGGACACCGGAGGGGTGGGGCAAACCGTGCGGCTCCGCCCCGGCGCGGCCGGGCCTGCGGGAGCGGAGCGGCGTGAGGGGACACGGGACACGGGGACACGGGGACACGGGACACCGGGGCTGGGGAGCGTGGGCCGAGGGGATGCGGCACCGCGGTGGGGCAGCTGAGGCCGCGGGGTGTGGGGAGACAGGGTCAGGGAGGCTGAGGGACGCGGAAGCGGCTGTGGGGGCTGGCTGAAGGGGGTGAACCCGACCGAGGGCATGTGGGGATTAGCGGGATGCGGGCAGCATATCGGGGAGCACGGGGGATGCAGGGCTGGGGTTGGGCGGACACGGGCAGGGGAGTTGGGGACTGAAGAGCTGCAGGAGCTCTGTTGGGGAGAATACAGGGAAAGAGATGGGAGAGAGAGTGCAAACGGGTGGCATGAGGGAACGGTGGGATCCAAACACGCTTCTGGACCTTGGAAAGACGCTGGCTGCAGCAGCATGTTTAGGTATGACACGGTTTTCTCCTCTTGGGTTTGCGTGGTACTGGCTCTCCTGACCTTGGAATCCCAGCTTGTGAGCTGGCTTCCCCAGCTCGGTTCTAGCAGGGATGTCACCTCCCTGTGCTCCCCTGCTACACGTTCTTCATCCTTCTAGGGAGGAGGAAACCTTCCAGTCCCTGGTTTGGGAGAGAGCTCCTTATTGAAGGGCGATAGATTTGCCCAGAGCAATGATGAGCGAAGTATAGTCTGAACTGGTATTGCCGAGACTCCGTGTCTCTGCTCTGACCAGGGCATGATCACGTAATCTTCTCTCTGAGCTACTTCACGCCAAGCTCGTCTGCAGGGAACAGCTTTGCTGCTTCTTGAAACTTCGATGCACCCTAGGAAAAAACCTAAGAATTTTTTTGCAATCTCTTTTAACGGCAGAAAAACAAAGCTTTGATTTGAAAGGAAAGGCTGGGCTAATCAGTCAAGTACAGGAAAAGAGATAGAGCTATTCTCTAATTCAGTTTTTTTGTTCTTTTCCAGGTCCTGATGACATCTTTTTATTGATTTCTCTCTTCCCATGGTGAAGGAAGCATCTCTGGGGAATATATACCTAGGAGTATGTTCTAATGGTTTTCCCTTAACAGGAGCAGCCACTTTGTTTCTGTTAGGGAAGCAGGAGAAGCAGCTCGGTTGCTTCATGCACTAATTTTTGAACACTGCCCAGATGAGCTGTGAATGTGCTGTAGGTTCACTAAACATTTTTTAAAAGACTTGCAAAGTGAAGTTCTAGCAGTGAGATCTTGAGCAACTCCAGTGCTGCTGTTAATGTTGATGAAACTGTACTAAGCAACACCAAAGCATCCTGAGGGCATATGTGGTATATGACTGTATAGAAATCACAAATTAGTATGTAAATCCAAAGGTTGGTTTAATAAAGCTGGTGCTCCCTGAAAAAACTTGTCCTGTCAATCTTTAGCCCATCACGGTTTTAAGAACACAATTAAAAAGCAGATAAATGGGAATTTTTCTATAACCCCTCTTGGTTTTGTAGCTTTGTTTTAGAGCAAGAAATCTGATAAACGAGTATTTATTTGGCTGCTAAGGACAGGAGGTCTCAAAGGAGTCAAATCCAAGTTGGCATTCTGCAGCCATGTACAGGAACACACAAAATCTGCCAGGTAACTGCTGAGCTTGTCACCATAGTGGGTTTATTGCCTGTTACTCAGCTAGGCTTTAAAGGGCAATTTAATGTGTAAAAGAGTAATTACAGCTGCTCAGAACTGTAAGGCTTCCATGTGGGTGGTTCTGTGCCGGTCTTGGAGCTGGCCAAATCCAAGTTTGGCAGGGGCAGGGTGTTGCGCAGCGGGGAGTGGAAAGAAGCCAGGGGCTGGCATGTGGTGGACATTTTGGGGAGAGGAAGAGGGATTAATCCTGGGAGAAGGAGCTGTAGAGGCCCTGGAGCAGTGTGGGATCAGGCAACTGTTGTGTGTTCGTGAATCCTTCTGGATAAGAGGGAGGATGGTGCAGAACCTCCCCAAGAGCCTGGCAGTGCTGGGTCAGCACTGGTCAGTCTGTCCCAGGCCTGCCCAGCTTCTCGCTGAGCAGCACACAGATAACTTGGAAAGTATAGGAAGGATCAAAGGAAAAGAAACCTATCCTGAAACTGAATCATCAGTCCAATGCTTATTTAAATGAGCAGATGCACTGGAGTCACTAGGACATTAACAAAAAGTAAAAAGGGATTTGAAACCTCAGAAAATCTCAAACCTTGATGTGATTTCTCTTCCAGTAAGATGTGTGTGCTCTTACTGACTCTCTAGAGGAAGGAAAGTATCTTCATGGATCCCATAGCTACTGGAGAAGGGAGAAATGAGACAGTTTTTATTATTATTCCATCGTGGCACAGGTAGAAGGGTTGGGAAGGTGTACAGAGATAACAAGTGTCAGGAACAAATCTCATTTATTACATTAGGAGTTTTGGGAAGATGCAAATGACTGTATTTTCCCACATTATTCAATAACTGCTTGCAGGTAAGGGAGGATATTGGAGATTTTTATCTTCTGAAGCACAGCTGAAGTGGAGGGAAAATGAGATGCCTGGTTCTGTGGATTAAATGTTAGAAGATATCTCTTAATCTGGAAATACCAGAATGGGGTCCTGTACTCTCTGTGCAGCAAACTTGGCTCTTGTATTCTCTAAGCACTGTCGCTGTGATATCTGGAGCACTGCTGCTCCCTAGAGTCAGGAAAACAACCTTCCATCCTGAAAAATCAGGTGTCAAGCAAGAGCTAACCATGTCACATAGGTTTTCTTTCCTCCAGCGTTCAGTGAAAGGATGTTCTGTTCTGATGTGAATGTGCTACATGGCTGGGGCTGGAATGATTGGAGTGTAATGCTCAAACATTAAAGATTCTCAGCCTACAAAATGCTAATCTTACATCCACTATCATCACATGAAAAGATGAAAGCAGCTTTAGTCTTGTCTCTCTTATGTAAATAGAGCCCCCAGAGGAGCAAATTGTTTTTCCAATAACCAGAAAAGAATTAAATTAGGTTCTCAATCAAGAAAGAGCTTTGCTTTATAAAAGCAGATAATAATGAATGCAAAGACTTATTTAACAATAAACCACTCTCATCAGCTGGCAGTTTCTGTTTTAATCTGGTTTGTCATTTTCTCTCTCGTGCAGAAAATGTCACATCTCTCTCGTACCTCCTGTTCCTTTAAAGAGTCAAAAGTCTTAATTTAGAACCATTGATGAGAATTAGGGGGTTGATGTTTTCAATTACAAGGTGAAGAGCCTGAAAATGCAGGAGACTGAAGAGCAGCATGGCCAGAGCAGAGGTTTAAGCTCGTCTGCACCTCTGACCAGCACCAGTGCCAGAGCACACCCTGGGCAGCACGGGGGCCTGGGAAGCTGCTCGGGGATCAAAACTTGCCTGGAGACTTTCCCTACCTCTTTAATTTGCTGGCTCATGCCCTCGAGCAGGACTTTCAGCAGTGCTGGTCTTTGATCCTCACATCTGCATTCCTCTTATCCAAACCAATGTCTCTTCCCTTTCAGGCGGTCTTTTAAGGCATTTCTGTGCTGGCTGATAGGCCGGGGCTGTCAGATCCCTCTGGAACTGCCACAGGATCTTGGAAGCGCTTATCAACAAAGGGGAGAGCCTTTCCAGAACGTGGAAAGGCAGCAAAGCTGATGAACCCCGAGTTCAAAGGCGCTGCAGAGCTCACCGATGAGCCGTGGCAGTCGGAAGTTTCCATGGGATGTAAGAAGGGGTGAGGGAGGCTCCTGGAAGCCTTTCAGCTCTCAGGGGAGTACAGTTTGACCAGGTGCTGCAGCTCTGTGGCATAGCCTGTGACTGGGCAGCGCTGGTGAGCCTTCACATAACTGTACACGCAGCGGTAGCAGAACACGAAGCCCGACGTGGCCAAGGCCGTGGCGTTGACGCGGACCTTGCGGCACAGGGGGCACACGGACTTCAGGCTGGGCAGCAGAGCCGAGCTGGGCTCGTGGTCCAGGTGCACGGGGGGTGGGGGAGTGGGGAGCGCTGTCAGGGCCTTGATGGTCTCCTGGTTTTCTGAGGAGTACCACCAGTCCAGGAACTGGAGGAAGAAGACGCTGACGGACAGGCCGGTGGACAGGGAGAAGGCAATGCCGCCCAGAGCTTTCCTCAGGGCCGACTGCACTCGTGATGTGATGCTGTAGCAGAGAGAAGTAGGGAGAGAGGGTTACTACTGCACATTTATCCCTCTAGAAACCATGGGAAAAAGCACCTGGGGAGTCACTGCTTCATACAGCTCCTCAGTGCTAAGTTGGGAAGCATGTCACAAGTTTGTAAGGAGACACTTATTAGGATGTTTCAGATTCTTTGTATTTTAAGAAAGATTCAAATCCTGTTTTGTTCAGAAGGCTTACATTAGAAGAGTTTGGATTAAAGGGACCTGGACCACCGAGTGTTTCACTCCTGGATCACCATTTCACAGGATATTAAGTGTGCTCGTGACTCGCTGCTGCTCAGGAAAATCAAAGAATTAAGTTTTAATCCTTTTAGCAACACTGCTGCAGTCTACTTCCCTTGTTGGAAAAGTGCAGGTGAAGACTGAACAGTGTGCCCAAAAAGACCCCCAAACACTGCAATTTTATTACCACAAAATCTTTTCAAGCTAATCTCTGCTACTTGTTTTGCTATTTTCACTCACAATACACCCTTGTGGAGTACATTTTGCCAGAGGGACCTTTCATATTGAGTTTTTGGACAACAAGGCACTTTAACTTGCAGCATCTCCTCCAAATTAACACACCCATGGAATCCCCTGGAGAGCAGCAGGTTTTGCCATACCTGTGTGTTTGACTTGAGGTGGTTTCAGCCCATTTCTTCTCCAGGGCCTGGATATCCTCTGCAGTGAGCCTGACCAGGCGGACACCAGCCAGCCTCAGCATGGGGGAATGATGGTCAGCTTTCCCCAGGATGTAGCACAGTTGCTGGATAAGAAACCAGCCCTCCCAGGTCATGTTCACAAAGGGGTAGGCAGCTAGAAAGGCTTTGTAGAAGCGCTTCCAGGATGACGGAGGGTGGATGGAGTACTCATCCTCTTCCCTCAGGCTGGACACCAGTTTCTCCAGCTTCCCTTTCAGGTAAGGAACAAGAACCAGCAAGAGCAGAGACTTCCAGTGCTGCCTCTTTGGCAGCCCAGCCGTGGCCAGAGGCTGCTGTCTGCCCTCTCCCATGGGGATCCTCTTCAAGCTGTAGAAGTTCTCAGAGAAGGATGCGCTGCACCTGGCCAGGTAGTGCTGCTGGAGCAGCAAATCCAGAAGGACATAGACCTCATCAAACCACTGCCAGAGGAAGCCGTATCGGCCAGGATTAGACTCAGCAAGCACCTGTTGTGAAAGAGACATAAACCAGAAGGAATCACAGAATGGTTTGGGTTGGAAGGGGCATTTAAACCATCTGGCTCTACCCCCTGCCATGGGCAGGGACACCTTGCACTATCCCAGGTTGCTCCAAGCCCCGTCCAACCTGGCCTTGGACAGTTCCAGGGATGGGGCAGCCACAGCTTCTCTGGGGAACCTGTGCCAGGTCCTCACCAACCTCACAGAGAAGGATCTGAAAGCGGACTAAAGTGCTAAATTATAAATTACAGCAGCTATAAGCGACGCCTCTAGTTCACAACACAAGCCGGATGGGTCACAACTGTCCCGCTGCCTGTGAGTGCGGCTGGAGTTACACCTCGACCCGCCTCCTCTCCCCTCACCCGCGGCCCGCCTCGCCCTCACCTTAACCAGGTGCTGCAGGGCGGGTTTCACGGCGGCCATGAGGCTGTCCTGGGCCACCGCCTCGAACACGGACGGCCGGTCCCCGCCGGCCGGGGCGGCCGTGAGGTGCGCGCCCACCTCCGCCATGACACCGCCGCTCCGCCCCGCCGCCAGGGGGCGCACCCCGCGCCGCGCCGCCGGGAGCCGCTCCGCCCCACCCCCCGGAAGGGCGGGCCGCCGGCGCTCCGCCCGCCGCCGCCGCTCTATGGTGGCGGGGCGCGGCCGCTCTGGGCGGGGGAGGGTTTGATCTCGCTGCTCGCGAGTCCGCCCGGCCCCGCCGCTTCCGGTTCCGCCACCGCCCCCGCAGCGGTGAGTCCGGTCCGTGAGTGGGGCCGGGGCGTGAGGGGACTGGGAGAGGTGGGAGGGGCACTCAGGGGCGTTGGGAGGGGATACTGGGAGGAGGTGGGAGTCACTGGTCGGGTACTGGGAGGGGAGGCTGGGATAGAATGGGGAGGGGCACTGGTGGAGTATTAGGAGGGGCTGAGGAGGCGCTTAGAGGGGATACTGGGAGAGGTGAGGGGCGCTGGTGGGGCTACTGGGAGGGGAAACTGGGATAGGGTGGTGAAGAGCACTGGTGGAGTATTGGGAGGGGTTGGGTGGGCGCTGGGAGGGGTTACTGGGAGGAGTGAGGGGCCAGCGGTGGGGTGCTGGCATAGGGTGGGGAGGGGTGCTGGG
Source organism: Amblyornis subalaris (assembly GCA_018881555.1). Lineage (NCBI taxonomy): Eukaryota > Metazoa > Chordata > Aves > Passeriformes > Ptilonorhynchidae > Amblyornis > Amblyornis subalaris. The sequence goes on from JACAXG010000140.1 coordinate 348,111, forward strand.
AGGGGATACTGGGAGGGATGAGGGGTACTGGGATAGGGCGGGGAGGGGCTGGGGCAGGATGAGAGGGCGCTGGGAGGGGATACTGGGGGAGATGAGGAGTGGGGGGGACAGGCATAGGGTGGGGAGGGGCACTGGAGGGATACTGGGAGAAGTGAGGGGTACTGGGTGGGGGAACTGGGATAAAGTGGGAAGGGGCATTGGGAGAGGGAACTGGAATAAGGTGGGAAGAGTCCCTGGTGAGGCTGGGAATGGCTCTGGTGATGTACTGGAAGAGGATGGGGGGTCACTGGGAGGACTGGGCAGGCGGGTGCAAAGGAGCTGGATGAGGAACTGGAGAGGTTAGGGTGAGGAATGGGGTCACTGGGCCCTGGGAGGAGACACTGGTCTGGGGTGTGGTGGGAGGGTGGGTGCTGCAGGTGAGGATGCTGGAGGATGAACTGGGATGGGGTTTGGTGGGACTGGGGAAGGGAGGTGAGATGGGAATGAGCACAGCAAGGTACTGGGATACTGATAGGATCAGGCAGAGATAAGGGCTGAGTGCTGAGAGGGACTGGGCAGGCACTTCTGGGGAAGGGAACTGGGACTGGAGGGGAATGCTCCTGCGATTGAGGGGTACTGGAAGAGATCTGGGGAATGCTGCTGAGTGGGAAGGGCTGGTGGATGGGGCCTTGAGGGGGATATTGGGGTGCCAGGGAGCAGAGTGGATGGGTGCTGTGGGTCCTGCTGGAGGTGTGGGGGGGGGCTGGCAGCAAAGCTGAGATGGGGATTCCAAGGAATGGGGAGGTGACAGAAGGAACAGAGTGGAATGGGGAGCACCAAAGGGGTGTTTGTTCCCCGAGATGGAAACCAATTCCCTGCCCCAGCACAAGTTCAGGGCTGCAGGCACAGCTCTCCCTCTGCCATCCATGTTCTGTCGTCCTGTTTATTTTCCTCGTTCTCCAGTGTCCCTGGGCCACACCTGGGCTGTCATGCAGCTCCTTGAGAGGCTTTCCAGGAAAAATGGGTGGCACCACTTACACTGGAGTTGAATCAGGGATCACTTGAGAGATTTAGGGATTGATGGTTTCAGTGTCCAGGAGCTTGGCTCAATCCTGAGGCCCTTAAACCTGCCCTCTCCCTGTTTATCCCTGTGTGGAATCCGTGGTGGGAAGTGGGTCAGGCTGATTGGAGTCATGCATGAGGTCAAGCAGGTGTTGGTCAGACACAGTCTCAGGCTTTCTGTGTGGTTTTGGGCTGAGGAGGCTTATCTTGCTTTGGTTCAGTCTACATTTAAATGTCAAGCCACTGTTTATAGCACTAAGCATTGCTGGAGCTTTCTGGAGCTACTGCTTTATTTCATCTCTCCTTGTTTGCTGGGGTTGGATCAGGAGCCTTTTGCTGTCAGCTTTGAAGCCCTCTTACCTGTTTCCATCTTAGCAAGTGATGGACACAGAACAAGAGTGAGGAGGGGGCAATCAGAAGTAGATTTTCTTCTAAAAATACAAGGTTGTTCATGATGTTATAATTTACCTTGGCTCTCCTCGGTTTAGATTTGTGTACAAGGAGCTGGCATTTTCTGCAGTCACACAAACAGCAGTGTTTTAAATATCTGGGCTGGTTTGGTTCCATTTGCTGTAAACCATGCTGAGGTTGTTAGTGATGAGATAATACTCCGTGCTGCTGGCAAGCTGTCTCTGAACAGTGTGCAAGGCAAGCTCTGACATAAATGAAGCAGAAAAGAAAAAGCTTTATCCTGTGCTGCACTTGGAATAGGGTGATTTGGTTATTGACCTAAGTCAGCTCTCATTTGCATCTGTCAAAGCAGGTTGTAGGACATGGGCTGTGCTTGGCCCTGTCTGAGTGTTTCTAGGATTCTTCATGTTTCCAAGTATGTGATCTGAAGGGAGAAAACCAGCAAAATGCCCTGTTCTTGGGGTTTAACGACCGTCTCTGAAATTCAGTGAGCTTCCTTCCTCTCTGTGTGTAGCTTTATGCAGCTGGGCTGATGTTTATGGTGTTTGGGTTGTGTTTTTTTTTTCTCTCGATTTTCTCTCTAATCTGCTGCTCTGGCCTCAGTTAAAGCTGTATTAGAGTAGCTCAGCTGAGACATGACCCTGGATGACAAATCCCCACATAATGCAGACAAAGAACATCGAGGCCACGTTCAATGCTTTTTGCATGGCACTGTGCCAAATACTCTCGTAGTGAAAAACATTTTAAGTCTTCTTTTTAAGCTGAGCTCAAATCCGAAGGACTGTGTCAGCAACAACATTGCAGCTGAACACAGACTCTGACTTTAATTACAAAACAAGCCCCACAGCAGCCTGTGCTTTTGGGGGGCTGGGAGATTCTTGCTGGAAAAATTGCAGTGTTGTGGCTCATGTGGCTTTCCCAGCCCAGGCTCTGTTGTGGAAGGAGGTGAAACCTCCTCTGCAGGAGGAATGTGCTTCCAGAGCTGTCTCCAGGCATAGTTTGATCTCCAGCTTGGCAGGACCAGAAAGGGAGAGAAATCAAACCAAACCCAGTAATTCTGCCTAATTGGATGAGGTGGCAACCAGGCAGGCACGGGGCAGGCAGTAGCTGCAGGAAACTGGGAAAAGCAACAGGTTGTTCCTCATCCAGCTCTTTGGCAATTGGACAGGATGACCCCAGCACTGCCATGAGAAAGAGGTGGAAACTGGGGCATTACCCCTCGTCTCTGCTGGGAATTCAACTGCTGAGCTGTTCAACTGATCCAGGTGGATGGGGAAAAAGGAATGGTCATGGCATTGGGGTTGGTTGAGGGAAGAGGAAGGAAAGTGTTAAGGAACAATGAGCTGGTTGCACTGCTGGGCAGTCCTGGAGTTCAAAGCTCTGCTGGTCCTTTTGTTGCTGAGCCAGCAAGACCTGCAGGGTTTAGAGGCAAGACAGGCAGCATTTAGGGAACAGATGATTTACTGCTTTGCTGGCAACATTTAAGGTCATGGAAGGATGTGTAAGGAAGGGCCAAAAATAGAAAAAGGAGGAAAGAAACAGAAAAATCCTTTTTGAGACGGTTTTAGGGTCATAGTTCCTAGCATTGGTACAGACTTTCATCAAAAGCAGTAAAACTGCCCACTGCTCTGCTTATTTTGAAAATTATGTCATGTTTGTCACAGAGATAGCAATTATAAGAATAAAATGATGGATATCCACGTATGTTTGGGCAATCCTTGTATTCTAAGGCATTGATTTTGTTCTGTGGAGCAAGAGAAGTGCTGGTGAGACCACTCTCATGGCTCTGCTGAGCACTTGCTGCTCCAACAGCATTTTCCCCATCCTTTCCACAAAATAGCAGAGCAGCACTGAAATAACAAGCTCGTGTGTGTCTGAGGTGGGATGTCAGATCTTGGCAGAGAAAGATTTCAATTTCAGGCTTGAGAGAACTGAAAAGTAATGGCTTTTCTTTCAAGAAAAAAAATACTGTTTTGCATCTCCTGGGAACAAAAGAAGGGGAAGAAATGAAAGGCCTGGGGGTGGGTGTTGTGAGTGGGGTTAATTGTGCCTTCCATCGAGATGCAGCACAGGCAGATATCGTTAGGGGGAGATGACAGTTTCCTTTGTCTGAAACATGGACTTCTCACTGCCAGGCGAGATACTGAATGTGCTTTTTCCTTGGGAAATGAAACCGTGTGCCCGGGAAAGACAGCTGCAGAACAAACCAGCATCTGCTGATTGTCAGGAGCTATAAAAAATGCCTTTTGCCTGCTGAGACTGAGAATTTGGGAAGCTGGGCTGAGCTCCACTGTTGTGTTTTCACCAGCATAGTTCATCTGAGCCCTTCTAATCCCTGCCTTTGCCAAGTAATAGCAGCAGCAGGTGCAGGGTGAAGATTGAGGAACTTGTGGCTGTGGATGTGAAGCTTTTGCTTCCTCCCTTACTCTCCAACCATCCTTGCTCCGAGTTCCTGCCTCACAGACTGGGTGTTGCCACCACACAGCATTTGGAGCTGAATTGTTCTTTTTTTTGTTATTCTCAGGTGTTTTAAGGTACTGGAACCATGACGGACTCCAAATACTTCACGACCAATAAAAAAGGTTGGTGTTAAGCTGGCGCAGTGGATTGGAGGTGGTGGGTGGCTATTTTTACACAGCTTTTTTAACTGCATGCAGGAGAACTTGTGCTTTTCTGGTAGCTCTGTCCCTGTTTCTCTTCTTAATCATCCAGGGAGAAACTTCCAAAGTAGGTCACATGGTGACAAAAGACAAAACTGGTGTATTATATGGTTTAAGATGCACAAAATGACCCAAATTGCTGCTTTTTCAAGGATCAGAAAGCAAAACATTGGGATTTGAGCGCAGATCTGGTCAAAGTTTGTTATGGGCTAACAAGTTCCAGACTGAGGATGGTTGTTAAGTTGGGCACCACAGGATTAAGCTGATTGTGGGCAATTTAATATATGGGCTATATACATCAAGCAAAGATAATGGGTTTTCCTATTGCCATTTCCTCCAAAGCTGCAGTGCTCTGTTTGACTTTCCTGTGCCTGTCCTGCAGGTGTGGTGGTCACCTCACCTCAGGACACACTGCTGCCCTTAAAAATGAGTAGCCTGGAAAGGATCTTTGGCATTATTTTACCTATTCCAGTGGTTCAGAGCTGAGATTTGTCTCAGACAGATTTTCTAACCTGTTCTTGAACAAAACACTGTTGCTGAGTGCAATTTGAGCCTGATCGTTCTCCAGTAGATGTGGAAAATGGTTTGCATTCACCTCTCCTTGGTGAAATGGCTGAGTGCTCCCTCTAAGTGAACAAAACCACCCTGTGGTTTTATTTATGTGTCATTAAGCTTCTCAACGAGCTCATAAATGAAGCTAATGCAGCTGACATCTTTCTGAGGGGCAGCTCTGAAAGTTCAGTCCCAAAGGCAGGGTTTTGTGGGCTGGCTGCAGGGAGCCAGGCTGCACTGTCTGGGCTGTGGGAGAGCTGGAGCTGCCTCAGCTCTTCTCTGGCTGAGTAATGCCAGGCTCTTCCTCAGGCAGGAGAGGGATGAGTGGTCTCTGCACTGCAGCAGCTTCTTTTTTGGTGTCCCTGGTAGTCTCTCTCTATGTCAGGCTCTTCAGGAATTAATGCTGTTGCCCTGACCAAGTGTGGGAGTTGAAAGTTGGAGCTAGAATGTGTTTTGTCAGAGGTATTTTGATGTTTGCAATGTGTGCTCAGACTGTGACTTCCAGTGGGAATGCTGCTGGCTGTCCTTGCTGAGGCAAGCTGTCTGTCTGTTGGGAGATTGTCCCTCTCATACCCCTGGCTCTGTCTGGAACAGGCCTGATAAACAGCCTTTTGCACATGTTGCTTTATTTTATAAACTTGCCCCGCTGCTTTGGTGACCCAGCCTGAACTGACTTTCTACACAGTAATATCTGGAATAATTAATGTTGTGGAAAAGGCTGCTTTGGGAACCTTGGAATCCAGGCAAGCTGTGTTATGTTCAGCTTTTGTTAGTGGTGGCTCTGTCTTTTTAGCTTTATTCCACTGGACTAAACACATGCTTTCCTGTTTCTGCCACTGTGTACCACAGCATTTGGGCTCCACTCCAGCTTTCTCAGGAAGCAGGCAACGATGAGCAAAAGTTACAAAGTCTGGGCAAAATTCCTAGCTTAGTTTGTTTCTTGCAGGCACGAATCTGGCATCTCCAAGTATCTTTTCATCATTTCACTGGTTATGTAATGGTTGCCTCAGAGAAACAGACGCTCCAGGGATGGGATTTGGTGTCCTGGAAGTGGGAGAGCTGCCACACGCAGCGTGGTTCTTGTTCATGGCTTTTTCCTCTGCAAGGTGTGGCCCATATCAGTCCTTTGAATGTTGCAGCTTTGTCTCTCACTGAACCATGTTCTCTATGAGGTCTGATAGCTTCCACGTGCTGCTGGACCAGTTTTGTGGGAATAACAGGCCAAGAAAGTAAAAAGTCACTCTTGAACTATCCCTTTTCTTCTCCCGAGAGGCTCAGTCTGCTTTTTTTTTCCTTCTGCCAGGAGAGATTTTTGAACTGAAGGCTGAACTCAATAATGAAAAGAAAGAGAAGAGGAAAGAAGCTGTAAAGAAGGTTATTGCAGCCATGACCGTGGGGAAGGATGTCAGGTAAGAGCAGCTTGTGCCTGCAGCAGCTCAGGTTGTCCTGGGACTCAGGTGTAGTGACACATGTCCATGGAACAGCTCCGAATTTGGCACCTTGCTGAGGGTGGCTGTGTCCTGTGCCTGTGCTGTGCCTGAGTCACAGGTTTCTCAAGCTCCTTCCTGTCACTGAAAGTAAGATAAACAACTGTTTTCAGTGTGGGTTTAGCTCAGTGCCAAGAGCCCTTTTTATTTAAAACTGATCCAGAATTCAACGATTTTGTATGTCACTTCAGATGAAGTTTTCTCCTGCCCTGGATTTAATGTTACAAAGGTGATTCCAAGCTTTCTTTAGCCTTCTTTGGCATATCAAAAATTAAAGCTACATTTTAAAACGAGTGATTTTTTTAAATTGAACCCATGTCTTACTGCAGCTAAAGGGCACTGGCATTTACTTTCAACAACACAGTCCCCAGTACTATTTTCTGTCTGAGACAACCAGAAAAATCTGTTTGAGTGAATGCTGTCTCCCTTTCAGCTTCTCCTGTTCCTGGAGCCTAGCAGAGAGTCCCAGTCATTCTGGATTCGTGGCGGCGTGGTCTGTTGCCACGGAAATCAATAGAGTGTTGCAAATTTAGCATCATGACTTCATCATAAAACTAAGGAACATACAAACTGGAAGGGGAAAAAAAAAAAATCTTTTTTGCCAACAGCACTTACCCTTCACCTTCAGATCCCTCCAGCAAACCCGGGAGCTGCAGAATCCTTGTGTAACTTCCTGTGTTATTCTGCAGTGCTGTTTACAGATGGCTGCTTGGCATTTGAGTGAAACCCAGCTTGTCAGTGTTTAAGTTTCTAATCACTTGGGATTTTACTAGTCTGAAAGTTGACTGGTTTTTCATAAGTGTCCTGCATGACCACAACATTTTTAAGCAACTTTTTTACTCTTGTGGGTTCATATCCGGGTAGAATTTTCTTGTTTGGTGAATTCCCCAGTTAAAACACATTTAGGAAATTGCACTAGTTTTCACCTCTTTGTGTGTTAAAGCCATAGAAGAGATTAAATGATTATCATAAAAGGCTGCCCAGCAATTGTAGAGTCACCCGCCTTGGAAAAGCTTTAGAAGGTGTGCAGATGTGGCACTTGGGGACATGGTTTAGTGGTGGGCCTGGCAGTGCTGGGGGAACAGCTGGTCTTTTCCTGACCTAAACAATTCTATGCTTCTATCCTTGCTTATCCTTGTGTTGTCTGTCCAGCTCTCTCTTCCCTGACGTTGTGAACTGCATGCAGACTGACAACCTGGAGCTGAAGAAGCTGGTCTACCTGTACCTGATGAACTATGCCAAAAGCCAGCCAGACATGGCCATCATGGCTGTCAACAGCTTTGTGAAGGTAACCTGCTTCCCTGGCACGGCAGGAAATGGCCCAGCACATCTCCTTTGTCCATCAGCCTTTGGGAGCTGTTTGTCTCAGCTTCTGGGCTGGGCTCATAGAGGAGAGTGCTGAGTCCAACAGTTTTGGGTCCTTTCTCTCCCTTGTTCCTTCTGGTTATTGCAGAGGAGATGACTTAAACACCTTTGTGAGTGGCTATGAGAGAGCCTGCTCTAGGGAAAGCTGCTTCTATTGTTCTACCAGCTTCTGGTATTGGGTAACAGATTTTATTTGTTTCATCTTCCAGCCTTTGTAGTATCTGGTACATGGATATCAAACTTCCTGTTTGAATGTTTCAGCTGTGCTCTGTGTGGAAAACCTTTATCTCTGGTGAAACGGAAAGACAGTTCACTGGAAAAACAACAGCCTGATGGCTGTGTTGCCTTTAGTTCTGTTGTCAAATTGCCTCTCCTTATCTAGGAAATGTTATTTCAGTCCCATGTTATGCAAGATAAAACCCAGAGCTTAGAAGTTTGAGGCTCCTTGTAGAGTATTAGAAAATGTGAGACACTGGGGAATGGGATTGAGTTTGAAGTTTCTGTTGGAGTTCTTGTGGCAGAAAGAGGTGAGAAGACCTAGGCTGAGAGCAGGTCTGCTGTTCTGGCCAGAGAGGATGTCCCTGTCTTCCTCTGTGTCCAGAACATTGTCTGTCTTTGAAGTGTAATTCTGTTAGAATGGAATAACAAAATGATATTTTCCATCTTCCTGCTTTTCCCTGCAAGGAAATATCTGGTGTCCCTTTTGGCAGGTTGAGGGACAGGTGTTGGTAAAGAGCAAGTGTTGACACTGGTCTGCACCAACTCAGCACTTCACACAGTTCCTACTTCAAGGTGTGGAATGCACTGGCAGGATGTGTCACTTCTCTTGTAGGCTTTAAAAGTGGTTTTTTTCAGCTGCAGGAAATTTTAACAGTGAAAGGTAAATGCTTTTGTAGGTCATTCTGTAGGCATCCTTTCATAGGCTGATTTGGAGAAGCTGAGAGATGTAGATGGATGGGATGTATGGAAAATTGTGTACATTTGAAGTGTGAAATGTTACATTCCTGTCTGCTTTTTCTTTTTCCTCTAGAGTAGCCTTTGCTTAGTGCCTCATGTGTTGTAACTTAAAAGGGACGCTTGTGTTTGGCCTTTAAGAAATGAGCCTTGATGACTTGCATTGTGTTTAGTTGTTGATTTTTCCCATTTTATTTCGTGCTTCTTTAAACCAGTAAGGCTGGAAATCAGGATATTTGTCTGTGGTCAGATTTTGGGTGGTCAGAGCTGCCTCTCCAGCTTAGCTGTAGCTGCTGGATCATGCCGAAAGCAGCTTTGCCTGGGAGAATGAAGGGACACGAAGATCACAATTTTACAAGATGTTTCTGTGAACCAGCAAGTGCCCTTTTCTCCCTGATCCGAAATAATTGCCTGGCTCTTAGTAATCAGAGAGATGCTCCTTAAGTAAGAACAGCCTGGTCCTGCCTGCAGGGAGTCGGTGATGGTGCAGATTTGTTCAGTGGATATTCTCTTGCAGGACTGTGAAGACCCAAACCCTCTGATCCGTGCCCTGGCCGTGCGCACCATGGGCTGCATCCGGGTGGATAAGATCACGGAGTACCTGTGCGAGCCCCTCCGCAAGTGTCTGAAGGACGAGGACCCCTACGTGAGGAAAACTGCAGCCGTGTGCGTGGCGAAGCTGCACGACATCAACGCCCAGATGGTGGAGGACCAGGGATTCCTGGATTCCCTGCGTGACCTGATTGCAGACTCCAATCCCATGGTAACGTATTCCCGGCGCGCCGCTCCGGTGTGCAATGGGCGGGTAACGAGGAGTGTGAAAGGTTTTTCGTTGCGGCTGCTGCGCTGTGATGAATGTGTTGGTTAGAGAACACTTCTTTGCCTCAGGAAACAGGAAATGCTTTCTGTTATTTGATGTGTTTGGGCTTTTGACTGTTTTGCCTGCCTTGAGTGCTGCAAAAGTGTAACTTCCTGGTCAGGTGAGTCGGAAGAGCAAGAAATATGTGCTGCTGCTCCCTTGGTGACAGCTTGTGGCTCTTGCTTTCCTGCAGGCTTTGGCTCTTCTTGGAATAAGAGTTTGGATGAATTCGTTCCCTAATGCTGATAAATTCACTGGCTTGTAATGAGTGGAGAAAATCAATGCTAATGTTTTTAATAAAGTTAAATGAGTTGTCAGAGCAGAGGTGGAGATCATGACCAAGAATTTCACAGGAGTAAATTACCTACTAAATCAGCATCTAATTATGCTCCATGAAGGGTCCATTTCCAAGCCAGGTGTCTCCTGCTATTATTTTATAACTAAAAGGTGGTGGCCAAGGAATTGAAGGGCTCCACTGCATCATCCTTTCATTCAATATTGTTTCCTGTTTTCTCCTGGAATCCAGTGACCAAACCAGTATCATCCTGACTCCAAGCAGGGAAGAAAACTTCTGCAGCTCAGTTTAACTCAGAGTTTAAGGATGTGACTGCTACTTTTTTAGCTTTTAGAGCACAAACTCTGCTTAAAGACACAATCTCACATTGTTAGGGCAGGTCCAACTGCTCTTTCTGTGGTGCATGAATCGAACCACAGAAAGCAAATGTCTGTCCTGTTGTAGCTGTCTTTGGGCACCTCAGATAAACCAAGTGCAGGTGATAAGGTGCCATCCCCTTTAGTAGGAGAGTGAAGGCTGCTGATTGCTTTTTGTAAGACTTTCTAGAGACAGTAAAACTTGAGGTGTCTGCCTGTCACAGGCAGCAGTCTGAGTGATGGTGTCTCTCAGGAGATACACACACCTCTTTTCTCTGATACCCAGCTCTCTTACAAGTTGTTCTTTTTATCTGCCTCCCTGTTTTTTTTTTTCTCATACCAGGTTTCTGTATGAATATTGATGACTCCTTGAAGATGCTTTCTTTGTATGGGCAACTTTGAGGCACACAGAGAAACACCTGCTGTTTCAATTCAGTGTGGAGGGTGTGCCTTGCAGCCTCTGAAGGGACTTGCTTGGGCTGCTTTAGTTCCACTTCAATGCTGGCCCTGGTGTTCAGCAGCTCCCAGGCAGCAGTGGAGGTCAGGGATAGAACCTCCTCTTCTCCCAGCCTTGGTTCCAACTCTAATTTTGTCCTGATTACAGCCACATGGATATGAGTTGAAGAGCTCAGGCTGAAAAGATGTGGTACTCCAGGAGAAATTATTAAGGTTTTGCTTGCCCTTTTTGCTCGTTGATCTCTGTGGAATTCAGTGGTTTGGTAAATGAACCATTGGGTGATAGGAGAGCACAGATATGTATTTAAAAAGTGCATTAACTTGATATTGACTTAAATGAATGAAGAGGAAAAATACCAAAGGGCATTGTGTGCTCCATTTGCTAAATAAACCTCCAGAAGTAGCACAGGGGTTCCTAACAAAACATCAGTAAAACTAATGAGCTCCTTGGTGGTAATGAGGGTGGGCTGGGACAGCAGAACCTTTGCAGCTGCTGCGCTTGACTGCAGCTCCTGAAGCTGTGCAGGGTCACAGGAGCTGCCTCATGTACTCACCTGCTCTCCCCAAAACTGAAGGTTCACAGCAGGAGGATGCACTTTGGAGGAGTGATGGTGGTGAAGGAGAGGCCTGGGTGTGTTTCCAGGTCCGCAGGCTTTGAGAGGGTCCTGTAGCTGGTGTTCTCTGTACGGATTTCCCAGGTTTCACCCTAGGTAGGGCATTATATTTTTGCTTTTTAAGGGTGCATGGGGACAGATTTATCAAAGGTTTGAGGCTCTTGCAGCTGCTGATTTAATACAACATTTAGTCTGGTCTACAATTTTAGTAGAAAAAGACATTCCTTCTAGTTAAGTTGATTCCTTTGGTCCTCTTTGAAATTCATGCCTTTGTGGCACGGTGGTTCTCTCCAAAGTACAGGAACTCTCCACCCCTAATTAGGTTTCATCTTCCTGGTCAAGCCATCCAGCTCATTGCTGCTTTCTCCATGTGAAACTCCAGTGGGGTTCCTGATGACCTTGAATTGTGATTGCCAGATAAGTTATATTTGTGTTCAAGTTGATATTTATTAAGGTATTTTTCCTTGGAATGCAGCCCTGCCTGGAAGGTCTTTCTAAGTAAAATGTGTGTATCAGTATTGGCTATCAAAAGAGAGATTGCTGGAAGGAATGGTACAAATGGATCTACTCTTATGGCCTGCTCCTCTCTAAATGGTGCATCTCAATCATTGCAACCTGTTAGCTAAGCTCATTCATATTTATATTATAAATGTTTCTCCTCTTTTGATGGCTTGTGGAAATGGGCAACATTAGATACTTAATGAAGCAGAATTTTTTAGATGGGAAATCCACACTTGTTCTCTCTTCTGAGAAATGAGGATTTCGAGCAGGAGCTAAAAAAGGCTGCAGCTGAAAAATAGTCTTCAAGAAGGGTTTTATTATGGTTTTGTAATTGGTTGCCTCTAGCACATGAGCAAGCTCTGAGCATTTTAGCTGGGTGCTTGGTAGAGTAACATCTCCATCTGCGGCTCACTAATTGCCTCATAATGGTGCAGAGATCAGGGTGCATATTTCTCTGGGCTCAGATCACCTTCATCAGAAGGATGCCTGACTAAGTCAGAGGTGACCTTGTCAGAAACATTTTGGGTTTTGTTGTTTTCTGCTGTATTTTTGGACTAATGGCATGATTGTGTTAATAAACCAGCAGTGACTGGGGATGTTCAGGGCAGTGAAGTCCTGTTGAGATGCTGTAGATGCACAACCAAGGTTCTTTCTCCCTTTATCTGGGTTTTTTGTTGTCAGGACGTGGCCTTAGTTTACATAAAATGATGTTTGGAAGAGGTGCATCCCCTGGCTGAATTAATTCAAATTAATATGGATATACCTGGCAAGGTACCAGGTGTGCTGGTGGCTTTTGACATGACAGCAGAGTTATCTGAGGTGTCTTGTGCAGGCAATGGGCCAATAACCCCTGCAAGGCCATGGTTCAGTTGCCCTGCAGAAGTTTGATTGTGGAAGGAGTCTTTAATCTCATTTTACAGATGAGTGCTGGTTTTGGACTGTGCTTATGGCTGCCCTTTGAAAAGGATCCTTCTGTAGAGGGAGCCCTCATTCCTTCCCAGAGCTGTCTTAAGGCAAATCCTTCTTTTTTTGCCCTGCATTTCTGTACATGAAACTCAGCAGAAGCAGGTTTGGAGGAATATAAAGCTGGGCCCTGGCTGCCTTGGGCAGAAAGCACCTTTTTTGCTGAACTTGGGTATAGTGCAACTCAGAAGCATAATCTGAGTAATAATCCTCATGTTCTAACAAAAATACGATCCAAAATGCCATCCCAGGATTTTTGTGTACTCCAGGTTACTGCACAGCACTGTTCACCCCCAGCAGCAGCTAATACTGGGAGGAGAGGAGTGTTTCAGACCTCCTGGTGGCCAGAGGCTCTCTGAAGTCTTGGACAAACCTTTTTTTTCCCCTTTTTCCTGATGCTGTTCTGGCCTTTGTGAGTCACGTCCAGTGACTGCTCATCCTTGGAGCGTTGGAAGTGCTGATGCAGGTGAGGCAGAGCAGACCACGAGATGGCAGCAGCTGAAAGCAGAACCAGAGCTGGATATCCTTAGACACTTTATTTTGTAACTAGTTCCCTCCTGGTTTTTATGCCTGCACTTGGGTTTTTTCAGGAATGTAAATATTAGCAGAAAAACATGAGAGGAAATCCATCTTAAGCCTTATTGGCCTTTTAATATTTGAACAGAACAACCTTTCTCTCCAGATATTTTCAATCCTTGACCTTCTAAGGTAACTTTTAACCCATGGAATAGATTCCTTGCTGGTCTATCTGTTATCCACATGGCTTAAGTTAACTGATGTCACCTTCTCCCTGTTATTTTCTAGGTTCAGTTTTTAATTCCTTCCTGTAGCATTTCTTCTTCCTCTTGCTGGATCCAAGCTTCCTCAGGTGTGGCTGTTCTGCTCCTGTGTTTTTGTGGGCTGTACAGAGTTATGTCCAATAACATGCCATGTTTTACACCATCTACAGAGTAATTTATTGGGAGAAAAGCTGTTGTGAGTCAACACAGAGTAAACCGAGATCACATAAATGCACCAAGTGTGTAGAGTATAGTTAAACTTTGTTGTACTGGGAGTTTTTTGCCTTTAGCATTAACCACACTAAAAAGGGAGTCTGAGATCTGACAACTGGAGGTGGTGAGGTCCACCCTGATCCAATCCAGATTCCCCCCAGCAGTATTGAGTTTCCACAGCTCACAGAGGACACTAAAAACCTGTGGATAGAAATCACAGTGTTCTTCTGTCTCTCCTGCCATGCCTGCAAGGGGTGTAGGTTCCTTCTCTGCCAGAACTTCAGAGGGTGTGTGTGTGGGAGCCTCCTGGATGACCCTATGGAGGAAGATGATCTTCCTTTTGTTCTTTTTCCTGCTAACTGGCAAGCAGGATGTCTTTGAGATGATGTCCTGAGGAATGAGCCTGTTTAGAAACAGAAGAGGCTTTTGTCTCCTGGGCCTATCCTCTGCTGAGTATCTGCAGGAATTTTATTCCTCTCTGTGTAATAAAGCTGAGAAAAGAACCCCTTGTTGAGAAACTGGTGATCCCCTGAGTCCCAAAAGGACTTTGTGGGAGGCGCTCAGGGATGTGGGAATTGCCTTATACAACAGGGAGTGGAACACCACCTTCTCCATGGGCACAGGAGAGCACTTGTTCCTCATGGGGACTCTCCCAGCTGTGTGTTTTCCCTCTGCAGCTGGTGTTTTTTCTGGTGGGAGGAGTGAGCTGTCACTGCTGGGTGAGTTCATGATTCCTGCTCATGAAGGTTGTAAGGACTTGAAAATTCACATCCCAGTATGGAGCTGAATTTTACCGTGGGCTCTACAGCATCTCATCAGCCTGAGGCTGCTCCAGGATACTCTGTCTGTCCCTCTGGATGAAAAATATCCCTGTTCTCCTCAACCCAGGTGTTGAAGTTCCTCCAGCCGTGTCTGAATTGGTCTTGTGTGTGGTTTGGGTTTTTTGATAATGTTTGTGCTGCAAGTGGAGATAATATTTCCTTCTGGGAGGCACTTGATGGCATTTGTAGGCGGAATTTCTTCTACCCAGTGATGGATATGTTGCAGTGAATGAGAACGTTGCTCAGGGCTGTTGAAGAGTGGTGGTGCCACTTTGGAGCTCTTTAATGGATGTTTCTGCTGTTTACATGAGGCTGCCCAGGAGGGAGTGCAACACTTTTTGTAAACTGTGCAGCCAAAAGCAGCAACAAGCTGGAAAAGAGATAGGGAGAAGCTATGGAGGAACAAACAGTGGCTCCATTAGTGTGTGGTGGGATGCTTGAGAGAGGAAACGTGGGAGATTGCCAGGGAGTGCAGAAAGCAGCTGTGTGTGTCACAGCAGGCAGCAGCAAAGACTTAAACTAGGGAAAAAAGGAGAGCTGCCACCTGTAATTGGTGCCACAGCTTCTGGTTACCCACCCTGACCCTTCTTGTTCTGCTGGTGAAAGCCAGGTTTGGCTTTGGAATGAGCTCCTGCAAGAGCTTGTCCAGAGCAAGGCTGGAATCTGACTTGCTGAGTAGGTATTTTCTTCTCCAGGTTGTCATCCTAAGCAGGTCTGAGGGAATTTCAACCTGTTCTTTGGTTGGTTGGTTTTGGTAAGTTTGYGAATGAGGGATCTTCTTGAGCATCTTCCATCAAAGCTGTGCTTTTCCCTGTGTTTCAGTACTGGCAGAGGTGCAAGGAGTTTGTGTGATAATTTGTGAATTTCCATGACTCCAGAGCCTGTCTTCCCAAACCCCTCATTTATAAAGCCTAATTGACAAATTCATCCATCAGAGACCTGTCTCCTTCCAATTACAGCCACCAGGATGTGCCTAATTTCCAAAGCATTAGTCTTGCTGAATAGATCATGCCAGGATCTCTAACATCAATCAGTGTGCYGGGAATTTTGTTGACATGTGTCTGCATGTTATATTTTCCATCAGAACAGACACTTCTAGGTATTGACAGGCATCACTTGACAGAAAATCCCGTGATTGTGGTGTTTTGTAACTCTGCACCCCCCTTTCTAGGGCTCTGTGAGGGTTTTGGTGGTGCTTAGCTGGTGCTTTTTTCTCAGCTCAGATCAGACAGCCCTTTTGCCACTGGATGGTGCCAGCGAGAACCTCTGCAAGGAAAATTGCAAAAAATAAAGCGAATGAAACCTTCCTGGTATGTGTGGTAGGTGCCTGATCCAGGCTGGGATCAGACCACAGTGCTTTCTGGAAGGAGAATGTGGAGTTTAATTTCCTGCACTGGGGGCTCAGCTGTGCCAAGAAGAAGCCCTTTGTGATGGAGCCATCCCTGAACAGCTTCTTGCCCACCTGCCACAAGAGTTTCAACAGTTGGGGGAAGCTTGTTTTCCTGCCTTACAGCTCACACATCCTGATTTTTGCAAGGATATGAGAGCAGGAGTGATGTTCTAGTCTGCCACAAAGTGCCATTTTTCTGCAGGGAAGTGCAAAACCCAGTTAGGGCAAGCATGCCGTGGGAAGTATAACACTTAACTTCCCTTCCACTGCCACCTCCATAAAAATTCAGCCCACTTGCAACAAGCAGGCCAGGAGGTCTTCCCCACCCAGGCAGTTTTTGGGATGTGATCAGGAACTGGGAATGTGTGAGTCTCCCAGAGCTTTAATTTATATCTATACATATAAACAAGCATTAACAGTGCGAGATGCTCATACAGGCTCTGTGACTTGCATGATTGAGCCATTTTGTAGGATTACTGAATGACAGAAGGGTTTGGGTTGGAAGGGACTTTAAAGATCATCCAGTTCCACCTCCCTGCCATGGGCAGGGAGACCTTCTGCTGGACCAGGTTGCTCCAAGCCCCATCCAACACTTCTAGGGATGGAGCAGCCACAGCCTGTCTGGACAGCCTGTGGCAGTGTCTCACCACCCTCACAGGGAAGAAGTTAGTCTGTAAAGTAGTTAATTTTAATTGTTCCTGGACTGTTTCTAGGGTAGCAAAGTCAAGGGGGCTGGGAGATATAATGTGAACAGGAGTAGGGTCCATGTTCTCTGGAGAATACCCTTTAGGGACCTCCCATCTGTGGCCATGAAAATGAGTGGCCCTGTGAAATACCCATCCATGTGGATGCTCTGAATATCCCATCTGGGACTCTGTGCTTAATGACACATGAACTGTGCAAGCCCAGAGTGCTCTTGGAAATGTCAGCACCTCTCCATTCCCAGAAACATGTCGTGGTGCCTGGCTCCCTCCAGGGCAGGAGCCTCCAGCTGTGTGGGAATGCTGCCTTCCCTCAACATCTACTCAGATCTCCGTTTTTCCTCCTTTCCTTCATTTTCACTTCATTTTAATGGCATGGCGAGCCAGAGGTTCCTGTTTTAAGCAGCAGAACACTGTATTTCATTAACTCCATTACACACTTGGTTTAATTTCCAATTAGCCTGGGATGCTTGGAAAATAATCTGATTGCTCCGACTGGCTGGCGTTCTGGATGTGCCGAGCTTCCCTCCTGTCCCCCCAGCCCCTGCAGAGCTTTTCCGTGTGGGCTGGCAGGCAGACACGCAGGTTTTCACCCACCCCCTTTCCTCCTTGTTCCTGGCTTTTCTACCATTTGCTCTGAGCTAAAGGTTTGAGGTGCCAGAAGGAATAACTGGCAAATCCGTGCTCCTACCTCTGCAGCTTTCCGTGAGGTCGGATCTGGTCTCTCTGGCTGCAGGGGGAGTTTGTCTGTAGGTGGATTTAAAAATGTTGGGTTCTTGTTAAAGCTGTAATGTAGCTCTAAGTGTAGGGTTTGGRGTTGTGTTTTTTTTTTAATAAGATCCTGTGTGATTTTAGTTATCCTCATCCCGATGAGGCTTCTCCAAGAGCCTAAATTTATTGGGAAATTCCAGCCAAAAACAGGTCTATTGTGATTCAGCTCCAAAGGGATGTTGCTGTGGCTGCATTTGAATAATGCCAAAATGTACTCGGGGTGAACTGATTTACATCAGCAAGCCAGGGACCTGTGTTATTATTATTAATTATTATTAATTCTTCAATCTGCTCTGCATTTTTATTTTCTAAGGGATTTCTAGGTAGATCCTCCTTTGGTAGGTCTTAGTTTAAAGTTGGTGTTCTCAATTGTGAGCCAAGTATTTTGTACTGGAGTTAACTTAGAATTTTAAGCTTTTAAAGCTTTTCCTGTTCATCAGTTGTTTGGGCTCACATATGTCTGGCTACTGGGCTGACCACAGTTTTTCATGATTTTTGAGAACTGAAGACCATACCCAGCTGTTAGTTCCATGTCCTTTTAGTCAGCTTCTTCCGATCTGTGGAATAAATTATACAACTCCTGCTTGGTTTCTCGTCAAAATAAACTCAGTGCTTGTTTTGAAAATCACAGAATACTTTGTTTGCTAAAGAAACTCAGAGCTTTTTTTCATCAGCCTGTGAAACTTGTCCAGTTTCTTTGTCCTATACCACTTGTAAAGCTTTAGCTTACCTTTATATGTCCCCCAGCAATTCCATCATCGTTGCTAATTATTTTCAAGAGAAAATAACCAGCTTGTAACTTACCACTTTGTTCTTGCTGTTCAGTGCAGTTGGACTTGGTGATGTTGTGCTGCTGTGTTAAGGAAGAAGTGTCAACCGAGCTGCAGACTTAAAGTTCAGCTTTGATGTTGTAGATTTTCTCTGGCCAACAACCATCTTTCTAAATATTTCCAGAGCCACTTCCATGACTGCCAAAGCACCCACTAGATTAGCAGGTGATGGGATACCGTGGAACTGGAGTTGAGTGGTTCTTTGTGGGCTTTTTTCCATACCTGAGGGGTAACTCTTAGTGGGCAGCGCTTCGGCCTTTGTTGATCCGACCTGTCGCTCGGGGGGAGCTGTTGGCAGAGCAGTTGGGTGCTGGCATGGAGCTGGGCAGTGCTCCTTCTGCTGCTGTGTGTTCCCATTCCTCGCTCAGCCAGTGGCAGTGCCAGGGAAGAGGTGAGCGTGTGCTGCAGGCAGTGTTTGTGTTGGACTGCTTCCTGAAAGCTGTTTGCGTTTCAGCTGTGCCGTGGCTGTGTGAAAAGCCTTGAAGATGCTAATTGTTTTTGTTGGCATACCATAGCACCATAACACATCAATATGTTCAGTGCAAATCGCCAGCAAGCCCTTTTTTAATAAATACTGCTTCAAGCTGGAATATATTCCCCACCCTTTCCCTCATCTCCTTTTCCTTCATTTCTTTCCTTGTCACCAGGTTGACAGCAGCACTGTTGTGCTGAGGTGGGAGATGAGGACCAGCTTTAATTGTGGATTAGATATTGTGGATCCCAGCTCCTCTGGCAGAACTGAACTGCCACCAGATGTTTCACATCCCCTTCCAGTCTTTTTTCTAAGTGCATCTTGCCTTCTTCCACTTTCTCATGGATGCTTTTAATGGAATGATGACTGGATTGCCATGTGGTGTTCCATCCTCAGCTTTAATTTGGACACTTGCTTTTTTGCTGATGCATTAATACCCGAAAAAGGACCCAGAAGATCCTAAGAGCAAAGATCCCATTCCCAGTCGGGTGTCTAGGTTGGAGCTGCTGTGCACCAGGCCCTTGGTTGGACTCAGTGATTTGGAAGGTCTTCTCCAGTCTCAATTCTATTCTATAATTCTGTATTAATTACCAATTTACCAATTACTGCAGCAAATGTAGTGCCTGGCAGTGAGTGCCTTTGCCAGAGCTCAGCCCTGTCCCTTAGTGCAACTGACAGGTCCCTTTCTCTGATGCTTTGGCTCTGCAAATTTTTTTATTAATTCAAAACGTTTTCCAAAGTAGTTTCATTTTCTGAGTACTTTTTCATAAGGATTTTTAACTTTTCAGTTGCTTTTGTGATTTGTCTTCACTTGTAAACTTCGAAAATAAAATGAAATTAAAACATTCTTTTATTTTATTTTTATGCTGTGTCACATTAACCATTCAGGAATTAGGCAAATTAAATAATAAGGAGCATAAGCAGCATATCTTAATAAGTGACTCATTAAAACAGGACAAGAAGACAGCAGCACTGATTGCTAATGATTTTGGTGACAGAAGGCTCATTCAACTAATGAAATTCATAAAATCTTGGATCAAAATCCTATCTCTGACCTCTAGGTGTGAAATGCAAAACAATCAACATTACTGTGGTTGTGCAATGACTTTGGAATATATTGGTTTAATGACAGGCAGTGATGGGAACAACGCAGGGAAGGTTCTGGTCGTGCTGTTCTTGTTTCCATTGTACTGCATCAAAAGCATCTTTAGTCATCCAAACAATCAGATGATTTTAGAGAAGATGTTTCTTTGCCTTAATCTCATAGAAAATAACGCTATAAATCTTCATTTGAGCAGGTACTTACTGAGAGTTGGGCTGGACATGATGTACATTGTAAAATGTCCTGAAAATGCCTTTTCATGGGGAATTTCAGTTTTGTGTGTCAAACTCAGCTTTAAATCCCTTTCCTAGTTAGTTAAACAAATAAGACTTCAGTCTCATCTGCAAATTTTCTATCTTTGTCTCTATATTCTGCAACTCTTCTATTTTAAAAATCTTCACAAAATCTTCCAACACAGTCTGTTGGAATAACTGTTGAATTTGAGTATGGAACTAAGAATTAGGAATTAGTGCTGCACTCCCACTTCTCGTTCTTGTCAAGTTGGACCTCTGTGCTTCCTTTCATCTGTGCTTAGAAAAGAGAAGACCTTATATAGTCCTAAATGTAGCAAGAATATTTTCAAGCATGAGTTGTGCTGGAGTGCTTGCTTTAACGTGGCTCCATAAAGCAAATGGGTGTTATGGAGACTGTTTGAAATTGAAATATGTGTTGTTAAAAATTTAGCAGGAGTTGCCCATTTTAGGGAAATTGTTTGTTTGCTTTCAAACTCTGTGACCTGCCAGTGCTGCTGCAGAGCTGGAGGCTGCCAGGCACCTGCCAGCTCATTTCTGGATCACTATTAAGCCACGTGCCATGGGGCTGCCGAGGGGAAATTGGGCAAGAGGCACACATTCCTGAATAAATAGGGCGTTTGGAGGCCTTGACTGTGTTAGCTGAGCGTCTCCTGGAACTGGAGGGGGGGATCTGAAGCCTGCAGGAAGGTGAGGTGGTGATGTTCCCTGTGGGTGCCACCTCTAGCTCCTTCCGGAGCAAAGTCTCTTGTGATGTCCTGCTCCCGGATCCCTGTTCCTGCCAGTGAAGCTTTGGGCTCTCCAGGTTGGTTGTGAGGTTGTGCTGCATCCCACAAGGCTGGGATAACTGATGTGGCAGCTGATAGATCTCCATGTACTTCCCATGTGTACCCAAGCCCAGGTCAATCCCTGCCAAGCCCCTGATGCTGTCCTGACAAGGAACTCCTCCTCTCTTCTCCCAGGTGGTAGCGAACGCTGTGGCCGCCCTGTCGGAGATCAGCGAATCCCATCCCAACAGCAACCTGCTGGATCTGAACCCTCAGAACATCAACAAGCTGCTGACAGCTCTGAATGAGTGCACGGAGTGGGGGCAGATCTTCATCCTGGACTGTCTGTCCAACTACAACCCCAAGGATGACCGGGAAGCTCAGAGGTGCCGTGGGTTTTTGGTGGCATTTGGGAGCTGCTGGGGGTGTTACAGCTCTGAAGGGGCTTGGGATGACAGGGCAATCTGAGATCTGGGGCAGCACAAATAAGACTTGATAAGAAAGATCTAAATGCAAGGCTGCTTTTGGTAGTTAGGGCTGATGCTGGAAAGCTACCCCTTCCCTCTGCAGAACCACTTTCCCTGTTTATCTTCTCTTAACTTTTTTTTTCTATTTAAAAGACTGGTTCTTGTGGGAACTGGCACTACTAAGAAGGGATCAGCCCAAGACCAAACCTGTAACAGTGGAAGCACTGTTTGAAGGATTTTCTGGTTTAAAGCAGAACTTTTCATATCTGGTTTTGCTACTTCGAGAGGCAAGAAGCCTTTATAGATTTGTAGGTTTCCAAAGTATTACAGATTTGAGACTGGAATACTGTTTTTCCAACTGAAAGCTAGTCTGTGATATGATAGAAGCAGAAATAAAGGTAAGCAATTATTTTTCTTATTGCTCCAAAAAGTCAGATCGTGTTCCCAAGAAAACAAGGAATCAGCAAGAAAAGTAAATTGGAACAGGGAGACTCTCAGTCGATGTATTTAATGTAGATGATGTGGGGATGGAGGAGGAGGAAGGGTCACAAGCCCACATGCAAAATCGTGTACAGGCCATTTTGAATTTGATGGGTTTCTTCATTGACTTTTTTTTTGAGGCACAAAATGCACTGTTTCTGAGAAGCCTGCCAGTAGTCTTGCTGATATATTTTTTTTTCCCCACCACCTTCCCCCTTGTGTTCTGTTTCTGTGCCAGAAACAGCTCTTAATGAGTGCTAGAAACCTGCAGAGATCTCCAGCGTGTGAGGCCAGTGTTATCCCAGCTCTGTCAGACAGGGACCACAGCCTGAACAACTGTGAACATGCCCCAGTTCCTCAGCTGCAATTCCTCTCAAGAGTGGTTTATCAAATTGCATGGGCAGGGACTACTTTTGCTCCTTTGTGTGGAGTTTGTCTCTTGGAGTCTGCCTTATTCCAGACAGCACTGGGAAAGGAATCCTCCCTGCCAGCAAGGCTGGTGTCACCACCCTGTGCATGAGGAAACTGAGGCACAGAGAGAGGAAGCAGCTTGGGCATGCAGGTGACCTTGGGCAGAGGCAGCTGGAGCTGCCCCAGCTCTGACTTGGACTCCTCTGCACTTCACTGAGCTGTGCTGCTTGCCTTCCAGCATGGCTGAAAGCAAATCTTTCAGGGAAAGAAACTTCAGGAGGCACAGATGGGAATAAGATTGTTCTGGGTTAGCAATATGCAGGAGGGAGTGGGATGAAACTTGACAGATGCTGTAAGAAAGACCATATGAACCCAAACTTCCTTTCTCTTTGGGATAGGCTGTTTAGGATGCTGTTTGATTACAGGATCCATTATGGCAAGTGGTGAAGCTGAAACTTGGGATGGATTTAGGTCATTCTTTCCTTGTGTATTCAGAGAAGCAGAAATCTTTTTTTGTTGAAATGACAGCAACCCCCCAAGCAAGCCAGAAGCGTGTATCACCTCTGAATGATTATATGGAGGCTAAGGTGTCTTTCCAATGGCTGTTTTTGTTGAGGTTGTGTTTGTAAGTGACAGACGAGATCACACAAATAGAGAATACCACCAGGAAAAGCAGGAAGTGTGGAATTTGTTCCTGAGCTAACTGTGGCAGGAGAGAAACTCGAAGCTTTGAGAGAAGTCCTTGTTTGCTTCCTGCTGCCTTCAGGAAAACAGGACTTTGCCCGTTCACCGTGAGCAAAACCAAATCCAAGTAGTGTCTGAGAAGCTGTCTTCAGCCGTGTGCAATATCTTAAATTTCAATTTGAAATCTTTGGCGTTCTGAAATGCATTTGAACCCTTTCTTATGCCTCTGTCCCCAGCATTTGTGAGCGGGTGACCCCCCGGCTGTCTCACGCCAACTCGGCAGTGGTGCTGTCAGCAGTGAAGGTCCTGATGAAGTTCCTGGAACTCCTCCCCAAGGACTCTGACTATTACAACATGCTGCTGAAGAAACTTGCCCCTCCACTGGTGACCCTGCTGTCTGGAGAGCCCGAAGTTCAGTATGTTGCCCTGAGGAATATCAACTTGATTGTGCAGAAAAGGTAAAGGCTCGGAGGGTGTCGCTCATGCATTGGCAAAGGCCATCTGGTTATCTCAGACCTTCAGATATTTCCACATGCACAGAATTTCTTTTAATCCAGGCTCACATCCCTTGGGAGACAGATTAAACAGTCTCATGACTCTGGTAGCCTGAATTAATTTTCTTTACAGCATACTTGTGATACCAGTTTCATGCAGTATTTCTTTACCTGCCTCTCTTCACCGTGTTTTTATGAGTAGTCAGGATTGCCCTCTATAAATCAAAATGGCAAATAGGAGCAGTTCTTAGTGTTCATGGTGCAGTTCATAGTGACTTGTAGGAACTCTGTGTCTGTGTTACTCTGTTCAGCACAGAACCACCAGGCTGGTGACATTCTGGTGTGCAGTGGGTTGGGTTTTTTTTGCCCAGTTTATTCCCACCTCCATGTTTCAATGCTGCTGTTCCTTGCTGGAGGGGTGAGATAGCTTGGATAGCACTTAGTGATTATATTCAGGGCAGAGTTATTGTGCACTGGTATCTTGCAAGTGAAAGTGGAAATGAATTTGTAGGTTTTGCATTGAGATAAGAATGTTATTCTTTCACTGAAAACACTGCTGTTCACTGCCCGTAATGGTTGGTTCAGCAGTTCAAATGGAGGAAATAGAGATGTAGCCATAGAAAGACTTGAATTCTGCATTTTTGTATCTACACAATCTTTTTATTCAGCCTTCTTTCTTCAAATTGTTGATTGTTTGAATGTCCTGGGCACAAAATCACAGAATCATAGAATGGTTTGGGTTGAAAGGGACCTTAAAGACCGTCCAGTTCCAACCTCCCCTTCAGGTTTCACCTTCCCCTAGACCAGGTTGACTCAGAGCCCTGTCCGG
This sequence comes from Amblyornis subalaris, assembly GCA_018881555.1. NCBI lineage: Eukaryota > Metazoa > Chordata > Aves > Passeriformes > Ptilonorhynchidae > Amblyornis > Amblyornis subalaris. The sequence goes on from JACAXG010000140.1 coordinate 372,087, forward strand.
CCTGGTCTTGAACACTTCCAGGGACGGGGAGTCCACAACCTCCCTGGACAACCAGGGCAAAGTGACACCATTCTGTTGCTCAATGAATATTTGAGTGGATTTCTAAAGAAAAGCTGCCTTTCGTTACAACAGAGTTTGGGGTTTTTTACCGCTCTCTAGTGACACAACACTGTGTTCCCTGCAGGCCTGAAATCCTGAAGCAGGAGATCAAAGTGTTCTTTGTGAAGTACAACGACCCCATCTATGTCAAACTGGAGAAGCTGGACATCATGATCCGCCTGGCTTCCCAAGCAAACATTGCCCAGGTCAGCTGAGGCGCTTCTGCTGTGTTCCGCTCCTTGCGTGAGGATGTTTGCAGCCACTCCTAGAGTTGTCCTGGCTTTTAGGCATCCCTGTGCCTGGTACAGTGTGCAGCTGTTTGATGGGAATTGTTGGAGTTTCCGCCGTGAATGAAATGCGCGCGGCTCGCATCGTGACCGTGAGGTAGATCTTGTTTCACAGATGACAATTCCAGGAGGAGAGCTGGTGGCTCCTGTCAAATGAGTCAGTGCCAGTGCTGAGGTTGGAATGAGAGGCTTGTTTCAAGTGAGAGGGGTGTGCCTGTAAGGGAGGCATTCAGAAAGGCCAAACATTATTGAAGTGTGAATTTCAAGTTAGTGAAATTGTTAAACGCTTGCACAGGCACTCTTCAGAGCTAAAAAAATCTTTCTTTTGCTTAACTTGCTTCCAGAGTGGAAATAGCACAAAGCTAAAGCTAAACTGAATTGAGATTTGCTTTACAGTGTAGATTCTTCTTGGTTTTGATGTTGGTTTAATGCAAATTCCTTTCTTGGGGGAGGTGTTCTCGAGTGCATCCCTCACCATGAGGCCTAACACTAATGCAGAATGATTAATGCCTCTGGTTAGTGCTATTATTGTCCTATCCTAATTGTCACAGAGCAATTTCATTTAATGTGACATTTTGAAGCAGCTCTCTCCAGCTCTCTCCTGATGTGTTTTGGAGCTGAGCAAGGTAATTCATGCCCTTTTTGTGCTGGGGGCATGGAAAATATTTAAAAAACCAGTTTCCATGAGAACATATTCAGAATTTTCTCTTTACTCTTGGTAGGCTCCACACCAATTTTAATTTATAATGTTCCAATAATGTGGGCTGTTTGCTTGAAAGGCAGTGGTGTCTGGAGGGCAGAGTCTGAGATCTGCAGACTAATGAATGAATCTCTTCCTGGTTCTGAGGAGGCATTCATAAAACAACACCAACTTCATCAGGAATATGTCCTGGAATGAGACCTGAGAGCAGCTTCCCCCCACGTCCTCCTGTGCTGCTTGTGGAGATTCTCCATCTCTGTGCCCCTTCTGGACCAAGGCACCAGGATGGTTCTAGCCCAGGACTTGGGCAGTATTTGGGAAGCATCAGCTGCTAAAGCCTGGTGCTCCAAGTGCTGTGCAACATAGATCATCCAAGGAAATAATAAAACTTCAGAACACAGATGTCCGGTCTCCTCCTTGCAGATTTATTTGTCTGCAGTCTGGCCCTTCATGGCCTTTTTATCTTGTCATTGTTCTGAGCAATTTGCTTCGATGAGAGATTTTTCAAAGAACTGTCTGGCTTTGTGCTGTTCCCCTCTCCCTCACCATCTATTTGTGACATCACGATTAAATCCCTGATGTCATGTTTGGCATGAGAAACTGAAATAAATTGAGCTTTTGAGGGAATATGAATTACATGTGGTCTTTTAATAAAAATATTTTTTTCTAAGTGAAGTGATTTAAGACAAAGCTTTTTAGTTAAAGGTCTGGAAGATCCCAGCAGGTCCTGCTTTAAGCCCTTCGTTGGTTTCCAGGAGCAAAAACATTGAGACAAAAGAATAAATCTTATTTTTAAGAGGGGAAGTATCTTCATGCTGTTATTAATCTCTGTATAGATGTTCCAGGGTGTCCTCAGATCTCCTCTGCATCTTCCATTTGGATTCAGTAGGGATGCAAAGGTTCGTCTGAGCACAGAAAAGGAAAGATCAAAAATGGCTGTTGCCAAGAGCTTTGCATACAGTGAACGTATTTTCGGTGGAGGAAGGAATAGAAACCTTTAGGTTTGGCGGGGCTGATTTTTTCCCCACCTCTTGTTCAGGGTGATTTGAAAACAATCAAAACCATGCCACCTTTTGACTTTGCCCAGTCTACACCAAGTGTAACCCAAACCAGCCTGGATCACAAACCCAGTGTAACCCAGACCAGTGGGTTCCAGAGGTTGATGGCAGAGTTTGGCTGGTCGTGCGTGGTGGCTGTGAAAGAACATCCTGCTCGTGTTCTGCTGTCCAGGCAGCATCCCCTGTGAGGGTGGGCTGTTCCCTGAGTGTCCCCAGGGGCTGACAGCGGCGCTGTGTCCCCACAGGTCCTGGCAGAGCTGAAGGAATACGCCACCGAGGTGGACGTGGACTTCGTGCGCAAGGCCGTGCGAGCCATCGGGCGCTGCGCCATCAAGGTGGAGGCAAGTATCTCGTCCTGGAGGTTCTCTGTGGTTCTCTGCCTTCAGAAACGATGATGGGCTTTGCCACCTCGTTGCCACGTTGCTGGAACTTCAGTGTTGGCCATCAAGTGACCTGGGTACATCACGGTGATGGGCAGAGCACGACTGAACGAGGTGTGAGCTGTGAGGACCTCGCAGGAGAGTGGGGTGCTGCTCTCATCTTGCAGGCAGAGCAAGGCAGATAATTGATCCTTGATGGAATATTTTGCTGCCCTGGCCTTAGTGGAACAATGGCCACTTATCCTTCCAGCTCCTTTAATAGCTGTGGCCTGACCTTTTGAAAGGGGAAGAAGAGATTGTACAGAGAAAATCAGCATTATGAAACTTTTTGTGTCATTCCTCCCCTCCATTTCAGCAGAACAGAACACTCAGGCGGAGAATTGCAGAGATTTGGGGCACTTAAATGCAATTTATACAAACAAAGTGACTCCACTTACGTAGATATGTATAACTTGTGGCTTCATTTGGAGTGTGCTCTCTATCGTACATACTTATGCAAACAAGTTCCCAGGAACCTCTGCACTTATCCAAAACAAATCTGAAATGTCCTCTGCCAGTTGAACATCCACCAAAGCGCTCATAATAGAATATAATTTTTTTAGTGATGTCTCTGTTAATTTCCCTGTAAGTGAATCTGGAACGCCTGACAGGAGCTCAGAAATCTTGTGAAGAGAGGGAAGATTTATGCTGTGGTGTTGGTACTTTCCAGTAAACTGATGACTGAGTGCAAAATGTCACATAAAGTGGTCTAATTTCAGCTGAGCTCATTTAGCTTTTGCTAAAGTGTGTTCCCACGAGCATTGCCTGACAGCAGATTTAAATAATAACCTAATCATGCCTGGCTTAGCGTGGTGTCAGAGCACAGGATTCTCTTGTTTCAGCTGAACTACTGCAAGTCTGTGCAAAGAGGACACCAACTTCTGTCCTCTTGAGAAAACTGAGTGCTCTTTTGTGCAGCTTTCTCTTCCTTTCTTCAGCTCTGAAAGGTTTGTCACTGCCAGGGGCTTTCTTTGAAGCATGGCCCCGTGGAGCAGGGGCTGCTGCTTCTATTTCATGTCTGCGGTTCAAAATACAGGAGCACTCCTTCCGTGCTGCATCCATGGATGCAGAAAATCCCCCTTGAGCATGGGAAAGGGCTACAGAGAAGTTAAAAGGAGCTGGTGACAGCTCCTTTTTGTAGCAGTGCTGTTCTGGGGGGGGTGGGAGTTTGTTTTAGTTCTTTAGTTCTCAGCAGGGACTTTCTCTCATTTGGCCACGTGTCTGTCCTAGTTCCACATGGAGGATGGTGTATTCCCGCAGTATCAAGGTGTTTTTAGAAGTTTTTACCCTTTCCTGCCCTCATCCCCCACATTTTTTCCCCATTCCCTGATACAACAACAGTCACATTTGATAAGCAAAGGACTAATAATAATGGCCCAGCAAATTTGCAGTGACCCTCTAATGTAATTGTGCCTCTCCATAAGTAGTTTTAACCTTGATTTTTAGCACTGCTTCACTGAAGATGCTGCTGCTAAGGGTGAGTCTGTTTTCTGCTCTGACAAGAACCAGATTTAAAAGAGGGCAAATATAGAACAACTCATTACAGTGTCCTCATCTCTAGGTTAATCCCTGTCCCCAGTGCATCTGTGTTTACTAGAGGCTGTTTACACTGTGAGTTATGACTAACGGAAGAGCATCCTCACAGTCATCAGTGTCCAAGTTCCCGAGGCTTAGAAATCTGCTTTTTGACACAGGACACAGCCGGTGGGAGCTGTTGATGAATGAGCATTCACAGAGCACCTCAGCTCTGCCTTCAAGGATTCTATCTTTTGTCTAATTGTCACTCCTGGGTGAGTGAGACAGTGAATAAATTTGTCTGCTGAGAGGTGCACCATAGAGCAAACGTGGTCTTACCTTTGCTCATAGTGCTGGTTGAGGATATGGAACCAACACTCATGTTGAGTAGCAAGATTTTGCCCAGGCTTGAGTTGTGATATTGTTGTGGGAGACGTCAGAACATCATTTTGCATGGATAGGGCTGGGTTATTGATAGCTGGGCTCAGAGTTAGCTTGGGTGTATCTACAGCAAACTCTATGGTGTAGCTACACTTGTCTGGCTTATGAATTGGTTTGCTCCATTGACAGCACTACAAGTTATCATGCCTTTGATTGTAAGGAAAACAAGCACCACTCCTGTGGGAAAAGGAAATGAAGTGGATGCAGTAAGAATAGGGATTCCTCTGGAGCAAAGGAGGAGCAGAAGGAGCCATCTTACAGGGATATTTGTCTTGTTTCCAGGAGATTCTGCCAGCAGCCTGGTTCTTAGAAATCATTGAGGCTTACGGCTGAGTGTGATATGTGCTACTTCAGTAATCTCGTGGGCTTTCATTTGGTTTCTGCAGAAAAACAAAGCAATTTTGACTTTGGTTTGTTGTCCTTCCCCACTCTAACTTGAAAGCTGTTCTAGTTGGGGCACTCTTTCATCAGTTTCCAGAGCTCTGTGCTCCCCAAGGATGTCCACCTTCAAAAAGCAGAGTGTTTACAAGGGACGGGGTGAGCTGAGATCTGTTTTGTTACAGGGACTGCTCTTCTGGGCATGCGCCCACCACTGCTCCCTTTCCAAGGGACTCTTAGGCTAAAAATCATTGCTGCATATTTCAAAGTGGATGTTGTGCTGTTCCTGGAAAAATCACGCTTCAAAGTGCCTAAAGAAAAGAAAACTAAACCTTAATTTGCTTTTCCTTGAATTGTGCAGCTGTTAAAGCTCTCCTGGCTGTAGGCTCTGATAGGGATGCACTGTTTCTTGCCAGCACTGACTGGTGCTGCAGGTTCTGTAGAGTGGGCTTGAGACAGATTTACCCCCATCAGGTCACTTGTTAAAGGATTTGGTGAAACATCTGGTTATTGAGATGAAGAGGTGAAATTTCAAGCCCTGAGGCATCAATCTTCATCTCTGAAGCATCTCTCTTGCCATGACTTTGAGCAGGGCTCCCACTGTGAGCAAAGTCAAACTGTGTGGAGCCAGGTCAGTCTCCATGAAGTGGAAAAGTCTTCCAGGTCACAGGCCTCAAATCCCTTCAGGAGCAGAAGAGATCAGAGCAGGATGTGGTCAGGTTGCCATTCACTGCCTCTGTAGTGGCATAGTACCCATAAAGCTGTGCTAAGGAGGGAGAGATATCATAAAAAAATATTACACCAGTCACACACTTTTATGTGATGCCTCTCTTCATTCTGACACCAGTTGTATTGGATATTTTTGCTATTTGGTGTGAATTTCAGGGGAGAGTCTTATGACTTCCTGCCAGTCTGCAAAGACAGAGCAAATGCTGGTTTGTGGTGTCTCCTCCCTTGGCTGATCCCCACGCCAGCATGGCCCTTGTTTGTGCAAGCAAACTGTGTGTAAGATACCCCAGAGAGAGCCACGAGGGCAGGAAATTGCCAAGAGGTTTCAGTCTCTGCATGACCCAAATTCAGCTCTACAAGTCTTGGGGTTTGTCCTTGAGATTTTTGCCTATTCGCAAAAAACCGATTCCTGTGACTGAAATGCCATTTCATTCCTCCTCCTCCTGCCCAGCCTTTAAGTGCTCTGTGAGTCGAGGGGGCTGTTAACTCAGTGGAATTGAAAAATCCACCTACATTGCTGTTGTTTGTGCCCTACAGTGTTTGTCTCCATCCCGAATCCTTTATGAGCGTTCCGGTGGCGTCGGCCTCGGCAGTGTCGGGAGCAGTCTGCTGCTCACATTAATCACCAGCTGTGTAATGAGGCTCCATGTGTGCTCTGCTAATAACCAAATCACTGCCCTTATTTGAGGCTCTCTGGTGCTGAAGTTGGTTGCTCCTGTGATGTCCTGTCTCGCTGTGCTGGTTGGGATAGACCTCCCTGAATTATCTGCCTCTAACTCCGGTTCTGGCTCCTGGAGCATGACAGTGTCCAGTCCTTGTTATCTTGCAGTGCCTGTGGATTTTGAACTAATTAATGTGAAAGCTGCATTAGGAACAGCTGAATTTCTCTTTTTAGCTGTACATTCACATGTTGCTGGTGACCTCACCCCCAAAAATACTGAACCTCTTGCTGCTGGGAGCTGCTTTTTGCTGCTGTTTTTGACAATACTGTTTTCTCCCGCCTTCTGGCTTTGGTAAAAGCCTTGCAACAGTCCTTATCAAAACTTTCTCAGCTCTGACTGCCTGTGTGGGAAGCCCAGGAGAGCTCATTCAGTGGCCTGTTTAGCTGCTACCCAGTCAGAAGGTGATACAAATAGCAGTGTAGGTGATGTTCTCAAGGTCTCTCGTGTGGTGACCCAACTATACTGGCACAGTTGCTTCACTTTTTACAGGAGCTGGAGTCAGCCGGTGTCTCCGCTGTAACAAACAACCTTTTGTTAACCTGTAGTTTGTTTCTGGACAGAGTTGGTAGCTCCTGTCCTCTTGTTTTCCCCCTCTGGGCCTTTTCTCATACACAGGCCTTGTTCCTCAGCGTGTGCTGTGGGCTCAGGAGTGTTTGCTCAGCTTTTCTAATTGTGTTTTTCTGCTCTCTCTAGCAATCTGCAGAGCGCTGTGTGAGCACACTGCTGGACCTCATCCAGACCAAGGTCAACTACGTGGTGCAGGAGGCCATCGTGGTCATCAGAGACATCTTCCGCAAGTACCCCAACAAGTGCGTGGAAAAACTATAAGATTTTTTGGAAGCTCTTATCTGCCATCATCAGAATAGAGCAGGACTCAGCATAGCTTTCCAGGGCTCTGAAGCAAGGGTGGAAGCAGTGATGGCACTCCTAGTTTGGTAGGATTCAGATGTTGGCTCCAGATGAGGGATCAGCCTGGCTTGTTATTAGTTTGAATGGAAAGTTTTGCCTTCCCCACCACTCCATAATAAAGCTCTTGCAGAGGATGCCAGAAGGAAAATTGGGCCAAGTTTACAGCATCAGGCTTTTCTGGTTTTGCTCATCTCTGGATATCTATGGAGTGTAGAAGTGTCCTCACACAAGGCTGTGAAAGTTCATGGCTCTTGTGTTCTGAGATCGCAGTGAGGTTGTGCTGAACAAAACACTGCTGGCTTTTCCCACTGAGTGATCCCTCTGGCTTGGGCAGAACTGAGCTTATTTTTTTATGCTGGTTCTGCAGTAAGGTTTTGTCTCCTCAGCCACAGAACAGCAGCAATGTTTTTCAGCAGAAACTTCATGATCACCTAGAAAATAATGTGGGACATCTGCAGGCCTGCCTGGCAACTTCTGCTGTCAGTCACCAGCCAGATCCCCTGCTTGTGACAGGGATACCCACACACAGGAATAGGGGAAGCTAAAGTAGTGTGGGATATTGTCTGTTTTACAGCAAAGCCTTGGGGGAAGTGTAATACCCAGTTCAGAGTTACCAGGCTGAAGACTCCAGCGAGGCTTCACGATCTGATTCAGACTCATGGTTTGAACTGTTGGATCAAATGTTGCCATTAGCAAACAGAAAGGGAGGCAGCTTTGTCTTGAATTCCGCATCTGGGTGGTCCTGCTGATTGATGAAACTGCAAAGAACCTGTGAGATCTCAGTGCTCAGATTTGGAAAAGAAAAAGCCTGGGAATATCTTCCGTAGTTGAGTGAAAATGCTGCTTGTTGTGTGGAAGTGCAAATCGTTCCTTCAGTGCAGAATTCTCTGCAGAATGATGTGGGCAGAAATGGAGTAAGGCGAGTCCAGTTCACCCCAGTAATCCACCTGTGCTCTGACAAACCAGGTATGAAAGCATCATTGCCACTCTGTGTGAGAACCTGGATTCTCTGGATGAGCCAGATGCCAGAGCTGCCATGATCTGGATAGTGGGTGAATATGCTGAGAGAATTGACAATGCAGATGAGCTGCTGGAGAGCTTCTTGGAGGGCTTCCACGATGAAAGTACTCAGGTAATATTGCAATGTACATGTTATCTGTTGTGTTTCATGCAGTGTGTTTATGGGATGGACAGTAAATGTTATTACAGTGGTCAGACAATACCTGTCAATGAAAGCTTCAATATTAGGCTAAAGTAAAACTCGTGGGAGTCTGTAGTTTTGCTCTGTTGTCTGTGCCTCCAAAAATTCCCTTCTTGGAAGGATAAGACACAACTGGAAGGGGTTCCAGATGTTGCATGCTTCTTGGGGGAATAGCTGTGCTAAGGACCAGAACTTTGAGAGGAATAGTGGGGTGGGGTGCATCACAATATGACACAAACCTCAGTGTGCTGCTCAGGGACCAGTCTGTGGAAGGGTTTTGCAACAGACAAGAGTCTGAGTCTCATTGTACTGGGTTTCAGTGGCAAAGAATGGTGTCATGCTGCTAGGAAACTCAAGTCTTATGCTTTGTATCATTAAAGGATGTGAAGATTGGGAGACATTGTTAAAGCATGGATGAGTTTTCTAATCTCTCCTGTGTCCCTTTCTCTCAGGTGCAGCTCACCCTCCTGACTGCAATAGTGAAGCTGTTCTTGAAAAAGCCTTCTGAGACACAGGAGCTGGTCCAGCAGGTCCTCAGCCTGGCCACACAGGTAAGCCTAGGTATCCAGTGATGCAGAGCCCTGCAGACACTGTGCTGGCCTGCTCTGTGTTGTGTCCCATCTGCCAGGCCAGTCAGCTTTGCAGTAGATGGGATTCAAGCGTGTTCCCTTCTCTCTCAAAGAGATTCCATTTAAGAACTGCTCCGTGCCTGTTACCATCTGGAATCTGCTTTTTCCTTCTTAGCTCTTGCTTTATCTGAATTCCTTCCCCATTCCCTCACTAAATGGAAAGTTAAAGACAGGGTAGAATTATCAAGAAACCAAAATGCTTTCTCCTTGAAGGTGGCTTGCAGTTAAAACATCTGGAGCTATAACAGAGGGAAAGAACCTGGCAAAGACTTTTTTCTGGGAACAGCAAAGTTTAGGCAGCGCTATGAAAAAGCAGGAACTGAAGTTTGGGGTTTTTCCTTTGTACTTGGATGCTGTCAATGAATGTGGCAGCTTTGCTGGAGGCTGTAGCAGTGGGTTAAGATCATGGATTCATTATGCATGAGGTGCTGAGTTATGAGCTCAGATCGCTGCAGGCAGGGCTGGGCTTGAGCTGCCAGACACAAATGCTGTAATTCTAGAGGACAGAAGTGGAGATGCCCTGGTGGCAGGGGTGGGTAAGATCTCAGCTGATCTTCCTACACTCCCTGGCTGCAGTGACTGGGATAAACTGCCCAAAAAGAGCAGCTCCTCCCCAGACCTGCTGTGTCAAGTGATAAAAATAGTCTGCCAGCTGAATGGGCCTTCATTGTTTCTGAGCAGAAAACCTGGAGTCAATCATCAGTTGGCCTTTTGATCCTCTTTGCTGCAAGAAATCACACCGGATGGACTGTGGGCTTACTAGTACTTGAAACTTTTATTCATTCCTTTGGGGCGTTGCATTGGTCAGTGGCAACAAACCCATGACCTGCTTTTCTTGCTTCAAAACCTGCTGTTAGGCAGGATCTGAGCTGCTCTTCAGAGAGGAGTGGGCCAAGGGCAGGCTGTCTCATTTGTCTGAGCCAACAGAAGAAAGGTACTAAGTGCTAAAACCCACTGTGCTGAGTCACAAAACATTTAATGGCACCCTAGGAATATCACAGGCGTCTGGTTTTTTTCTCTCTATTTGTCACAAATGTTGATTCAGTCTGGCTTTTTGTCTTTTGTATGAATAACGAGTCAGTGTAGGATAACTGGCTGTAAAACACTAAAACACCCTTATGCTTCAAGGTCTGATTTCTAGGTAGAGATGGTGTTTTTTACTTGAGTGGGAGAGTAATTACACGTGTGCTGCTTTCCCCTGCTTAGGTATTGTTGCACTTTGAGTGTCTCAGGGTATGTCTGCACAGCAAACTGCAGGTGTGATTGTAGCAGGAGCCAGCTCCAGCCAGCCAGCACTGGTAAAAATAGCAGTGGAGCAGCTGGGGACGGAAGAGACACAGGGATTGAGGTCATAACAGAGCTCTGCATCCCCTTTGCTGTGTGGGGTAGTCATGGGTGGGGAGCTGAAGTAGCCAGGGTTCATTGGTATGCACCACAGGTGTGCCTGCAGACCCTGGAGAGCAGAGAGTTGGGAGAGAAATTGGGAAAGGGAAGATCTGAGCCTGGTGTTTCRGTAGGTTTAGCAAAGTTTCCAATGTGTTTATTTGACTGTGGGAAGAAGCAGTCAGCCTTGAATCTGTAGGTGCCTGCAAGAAGGAGAATGTGGCTTTTCATGTGTGCCCTTGCAGAAGCCCTGCCTGATCCTGAGTGCAGAGTCTGGTAGGGATTGTTAAGGGCAAAAGGTGTAAAGAGTCCACGACTCTGCCATCAAACAAAACCAGCTCTGCAGAGACAAGGTGTGAGACAACAGAGAAATTTATTTAGGTCCTTACCAGCAGAATGAGCTCAGCTCAGTCTTGTTCCAAGAAGAGGTTTGAGAATGTCTCAGGGCAGGTCCTAACAGGTCAGCAGCAGCAATGAGAGCACAGAACAGGAAAAGAAATACCAAGAGGGAGGCTGGTGAGCTGTATGAAATTTTGCTGGAATTTTATGGGAAAAAAGACCTCAGGAACATTTATCCCATTCTTCTGCTGATGTGGGGATTAAAAATGCCAGCTCTTGTTTCCATGAGCAGTTCAAACATTTTGCACTACAATATAAAACCACAGCACCTCCCTCTCCATAGAACATTAGCTGCAAACCAGCCCCACTCACTTTGCTGCTCTGGGCAGAGCTGCTCAAAGAGGAGAGAAATAATTAGCACTTCATGCAGAGGCAAAAGTGTCTGCAGTAAAACAAGGGTATTATTGACAGCTGGAGAACTGATGAAGTATCCTAAGTGTGTATCATTAGCATCTTTCCATACTTCATTAGATAACTAAAAGGCAGGGATAAATAAGACCTCTTTTGCTATAAAGAATATGGCTTATTAAGACATTGCTCTGCAGCATCTTTCTGTCCAGCAGTGCCCTTGGGTAAGTCATGTATTTCCAGGAATCTTGGATCATTATGCAGTGTTGTGTGTCTGCTCTTAGTGGGTAACAGAGTCATTGCCACTCACGTTCTTTTCTCCTGGATTTCTCTTAACACTTAATGTTGCATCCAGTGACGGGAGAGTTTGGAAAGCAGTTGATAGCTCTGCAGTTTGGGGCAGTTTGGGGATGTAAATCCTGAGCTTTTTGCTCCCTGACCAGCTGAGCAGGAAGCCATGCAGTAATACTTTGGTTCTCATTTTTAATTTTAGGATGTTCATCACAGCAAGCGGTCTGTAACATCATTTCGAAATTGGTGGCTGCTGGGTGGTTGGGGGTTTTTAAATCCAGCAGAATCACTGCTAGAAGAATAAAGTGATTACAGGCATTAGTTCACTTCAGACCTGTGAGTGATGCATTGCTTTGCCTCAGGATTCTGACAACCCAGACCTGCGGGATCGTGGCTACATCTACTGGCGCCTTCTTTCCACGGATCCGGTGACCGCCAAGGAAGTGGTGCTCTCGGAGAAGCCGCTGATCTCCGAGGAGACTGACCTGATTGAGCCAACCYTGCTGGATGAGCTCATCTGCCACATCGGGTCTCTGGCTTCCGTGTACCACAAGCCACCCAACGCTTTCGTGGAGGGGAGCCACGGGATCCACCGCAAGCACCTCCCGATTCACCATGGGAGGTGAGCTCGGGCAGCCCTGGGGATGATGGGCAGGGGTGGTTGCTTCTTCCTAACAAACGGCCCAAAAGATGCCAAGATCTCTTAGAAGGCTCTAGTGGGGTTTTATGGATAGTTTGCGGGTCATTCAGGGGGCCGTTTCGTTGTTGAAGGTAATCCTGGGTATGGAGTTTTGGAGTTTCTGGGTCAGAAGACACAGAAAATATCAAAGTTTCAGTGTGAGGAGAAGCTGTGATGTTTTTTAAGAAGACATTGGCTATAAGTGCTCTTGACATGAGAGTTTGGGTAGAAAAGCACAAGCTTTGAATAACTTCGCAAGGGCTTGCTTCCAGGGGAGGAGGACCAGAGTGAGAGCAGGCGTCTTCCAGAGGATTATTTTGTAAGAGCTTTTGCTTCAGCAGCAGCCCAGCTTTAGGAGCCTGTCTCCTGGAATACAGTATCACTTTCCTGGAACAGGCAAGTGCAGGGATCCTTCACTGCTGGAATATGAAATGGAGAAGGATTGATGAAACTCCTTTCCTCACCTGATGCCTGTAAAGCAAGGAGTGTGCCAAAGCCATCTAAGCCCCATCACTCTTAGGTCTTAAAAGAGGATGGGTAGACTGCTACGGTCTGTCTAACCCTTGGGAGGTGGGGGAAAGGCTCTGGCTCATTGCCTGGTGCTGTAATGCTTCCCTGGGATYCCAGTCCTGGCAGCAGGGTGGTTCTGCAAGAGCAGGCAGTGCCTGAGTCCCAGCTGGGGCTGTGTTGCTGCTGAGCCTGTTCCCATGGTCCCTCATTCAGGTGAGCAGTTTGCTATTTGCACTAATGGTATTAATTACAAAAATGAGTGTACTTTGCAGCAAGAGGCAGAGTATCCAGGCTTACCTCTTAATAATATTCCCAAAGTGACATTTGGAGTGCTATTTTTTGCTGTTGCACTGATAAATCAGTGTGCGATGCTGCTTCTTTTCTATTTTCTGACACCACTTCTCTGCTATTCTTAGCAACTAAAGCTATTTCTGTGGTGACTGGCTTTGGGAAGCTGAGTTGTTTTCTCCCTGCCTATGAAATCAAGTCTGGCTGCACTGACCCAGAATCAGCAAGCATGAATCTACCAGTCAGGCAAGAAAAGCAGTGGCCACTTGCCTACCTCTCCTAGTCAAAGATTTGTCTCGAAGTGAGCTGGGGTAGCTTTGGTTTTTGGTGTTAGCAGCCTTCCTGTACACCGTTGTTCCAGGTCACTGCAGAAAACAGCATTTTAAGGAATTTAGCTCAGGGAATTCAGCTCTTTGAAGGAGTAGTTGTTTATTAGTTTTTTGCATATACTGTGAGTGTGCTTGGCTCTCGTTGCTTCRCACATCAGACTTCTCTGGGAACTCCCCTCATCAAGAGTCCCTGTTATTGGGGTTTTCTGCATCAGTTTAAGGCAAGTTAAGGGTGTCCAGTGAAAGAGAAGTCCAAACAGCAGAGTGAGGTGTTTTTTTCATAACTCCTGCACTCAAGTAATAACTGTTCTGGTGGCTGATCCATCTGCTAGAGACTGATTGCACTGAGACAGAGGTGGAGATGTCCACAATGAATGTGGTTTAAGAGGGTCAAGACAGCATTGCCTTGAGTGATGCTTCCCTGGGTATAAACCTGAGAGGAGTTCTGGTTGGCAGAACACACTACATYGCTTTTGATTCATTTAATTGTCCTTCAAAGCAGTGTGGGACAGGTTTCTTTCAGCTCTCAGCTGATGGGAAGACCCATTGAACAGCTCACAGATGGTGAAATGTTCCTGCCTCTTCAGTGAGCCCAAGTGTCACAGAGTTGCAGATGTATTCTGAGGGTGGGGGAGAGATTTGATTGCTTGGCAGTGTTTCCTCATGTGGTGRCTCCCACCACCCCTGCTCAGCCGTAATTCAGCTGGGAAATTTGGGAAGATGTTCACAGGGCTCCTGGGAGAAGCAAGTCTGGTCAGACTTGGGCAGGAGTCTCTATTCCCCTGTTTTACAGGTGGCTGCAGGTAATTTTTGGATCTGGTTCAGGCTGTGCATCCCTTGTGACTCCAGCATCTGGGAGCCACTGGAATCTGAACTCRTAGGGCCAAATCTCCAATTCACATGGGCAAACCCACGACTGTAAGGGGGAAAGCTTATATCGAGTCTTTTGCCCTTTATAACCCACATTTTCTTTATCAATTTTTTTACTTTCAAGGAAAATGCAAAGTTGTTTATAGGTATCTCTTTAAGGAGACCCATTCTTCACAAATGGAACACTTGGGGTTTTGTTTTTTAAAACAAACCAACTTAGCTTTATCCTTTCCTAATCCTAATTCCTTGCTGGGCTTTGGGGCAGCAGCAGTTACACAAGCCAGCGAGGGATTTCTGTGTCTCCATCAGGAGAAGGATGAGTAAGTGTTGAAGGGGTGTAGTGTTAAAGGGATTATATCCTGGGAAGGAACCAAGTGGTTTGTGGTGTGCCTCTGCTCGGAGAGGCTGTTCCTGCCCGTTCCCAGGCTGGGGGTGGGAGTGGATCACAGTAACCACCTCTCCTCAGCAGTGCTTTAGTGAGCAGTTCAGCACACTCAGCACTCTCCCTGCTGAAGGCAGCAGCAGCAGAAAGGACAGCTAATATTAGTGCTATTGGGGCTCTGAAGCTTTTAATGCAGAGAAGCTTTCAACCCTTCCTGCTGCTGCCTGGTAACTAATTCATTCCGCGCTCCTTATGCTCCATCTTTTCCTCTTGGCACTGGAATTGGGAGCAGCTTATACTCTGTCACTGAGTCTTTCCCCTCAATGGTTGAATAAGGATAAGAGAATTTGGGCTCCTCCAAATCAGGAGCTGCAGTGCTTGCAGAGCAGCCTCAGTGTTAAACACCTTGTCAGGACACTAATTCCCACAGCARTCGTGTGCACTTACCTGCTGCCTGCAGCTGCAGTAACATCAGCTAGAAATCATTTTATCACTTACTGCTGGAAACAGGATATAAAGTAGATTTTAATTATCTAAAATATGAGCATCTCTGGATTTAAAGAATAAATACATTGTAGTGAGTTCTCCGGGAGCTGCAGTTACTTTTTTTTTTACCCTCTCCTTGTTATCAAATTCAGTGACAAGTGAATATAAAAGATATAAAAGGTAGCCAGACTGCATATGATGATAAATTTTAGGAGCTGTATAATGAGTGTTTCTAGACTAGTAATTAGCATGCCTGCTAACTCAGAGGAAAGGAAATTATTGATAGAAGGGAAGAATCAATTTTAGATTGCATTTTTCAATTAGGAAAGAACCATGGACCTTGTTGCTGGTCAGGAGAAGGTGATTAATCTAGATCTGAGGGGAGTGGTGGAGTTTACACTGCTTAGACTAAGGGCTCAAGGGTTTTATCAGTGTTAGGTCTCTGAGGAAATCTGGATTATTTATTTTTCTCCTTGTTTTCATGTCATTCTCAGGCCCAGTGGGCTGAAAACCATTTCTGTAGGTTTATTCTGAGGTAGGAAATGTTTATTTTCAGTTCTGTAGTTCGTGTGGTACTCATGGGTGACTGTTTTGGAGGGGTCTGTGATTAGGGTGGGCAGGATTCACCCCTTGGAAGATTCCCTTTGCTGGGCTGAAAACCTTGCCCAGTGCATGGCAAATCTTTGTGCTTAAAGGAACCACGTGCCATAGCCCTGCCTGGTGCAGGCCACATCRGCTGCTGGGGCCACCTTTGCACTGGTTTCTGTTGGTGAGCCACCTCCTGCTGTGTTTCCCCATGCTGGGAATCTGGAACTGGGGACCAAAGGTGATTGATGTTTGTCTCTTCTGCTTSTTGTTCTCCCCCCACAGCACTGATGCTGGCGACAGCCCCGTGGGCACCACGGCCACCACCAACCTGGAGCAGCCACAGGTCATTCCATCCCAGGGAGACCTCCTGGGTGACCTCCTSAACCTGGACCTGGGGCCCCCTGTGAATGTGCCCCAAGTGTCCTCCATGCAGATGGGGGCTGTGGACCTCCTGGGAGGAGGGCTGGACAGCTTGGTAAGCAGCATCCTCGTTAGCTGATGTGAGATAATGGGAGCTGTGCTTATCTCTGCAAAGCCTTGATCGTTTGTGCTTTTAATGCTCAGTGATCCGAGCTCCCAGTGCTGAGTCCTGAAAGTCCAGGAGGATTTAACCAGTGTTATTGTACCAACTTGCAGCAGGCTTTTCCTGCTCTAAAATGAATGTTGCTGCATGCTGTAGAATCCCCGTGGTCAGTGGATATGTTTGTTCTGTGCTTTTTCTGTCTGTAGAAGAAAACCAAAAGGTTGTTTTAAGGATGTAAAAGTGTTTCACTGCTTTCTATTTGATTCAGGCTCCCTTTCAACAAGGCATTTATTCCACCCAATTCCCAGCCCTCCTGAATTTCAGTGCAAAAGCTTTCAAGCTGTAACCCTGTGTCTTCCCATTTGTATACTCTCCAGAGCACGTCATGGTTTAATATCAGTGACATTTTAATTGCAGTGAGGTCAAGAGGGAGCACTGTGTGTAGTCCTCCCTGTGCCAGAGCTGCTCACGAGTTCCCTGCCCTGACACTAACAGGGTCAGGCTCCAGTGGGAGCAATCACACCTCACTTCTTCTCTGGGGAGTGAGCTGGGCATGAGCTGCAATGAGAAAATCACTCAGCAAGGAGCCAGCAGCAGTGGGGAGCTCAGTGCTGTGGTCTCAGGCTGCCAGGCATTGAGGAGTGGTGAATGCAAGGATCAGCTTGGGAGCTGTTCCGTGGCAGGGAGCACAGCACACAGACCCCCAGCTCTCTGCTGACTCCCCCACAGGGATAAGGAGCTCTCCTAGGTCTATTTGCACCATGTGACTCGAGTGAGACTGCCCCATTGGACATAAGTGAGTGTTTTCCACGCCTGCAGTGGATTTACCTTGCTTGAGGCTTGGCTTGTAGTGAGTTGGGCTGGGTTATCTCTGCCTGGTTTAGGTGCACTTTCAGTTCTGAGTCAAGCTCTGAGTAACAGAGGTGGGAGGCAGCTGGATGAACCCCAATTCAACAAATCCTTRTTTGTCAAATAAATATTTTTTTAAGCTGCTGTAATCTTACTAAAGCAGACATTAAACACATTTCCAGCTCCAGTGTTTTGTGGGCTGGAAACAATCTAACCCTTGATGGGACTGGCACTCACTGGGGTCAGAGGTGCTGTAGCCTCTTGTTTGGTTTACAGGGAGACTGCTCTTACTGGGGACTATCTCACTGGGGACTGGGGAAGCTGGACTTACTGGGAAAGCAGGCAGTGAGCCCAGAGCAGTGACCTGTGCAGCCTTTCCCTGCACTGCAAGATGTGCCTCTAAAAAACCTGGGACTGGTGATTGTGTTAAGACATTGCAGAAGATGGTGCTGCCTGTGGTGGCTCAGAATGGTTTGCACTTCAATACCTCTGTGCTGTCTCCCAGGCCTCTTACAGTAACCCTTTGTTTCTCATTAGTGTCACCCAAATAAATGGACACAGCAGAGCTAAAACTTGGTTTGGGGAGAAGAGCTGTCTCACAGTTGGCATTAATGGGCTTAATTTAGTGACCTGCTTTGACAGTAAAGCTGTTAGTTGAAATGGTACCAGGCTTTTACTTAATATTTTTCTGGAGCCTTAAGTACATCCATGGGGTTATGGAGTGTGATCCGACAAAATGATCCTGTCTGGATGGGGAGTGGGGAGTAGCTGTGCCTGGGGCTGCATGGCCAGCACTGTCTCAGCTGAGTAGATGGGGTGAGCACTAAAAGAAAAGAAATCTGAATCATGGTGTGATTTTTGAAGGTGGATGCTTTCTGTTGAAGTGCTGTTGCATCACATGCATCAAAGCTCTGGCTTTTCCTTCYTTAAGTCAGTCTCTTTTCTCAGGTAACAAGTGACAGGATAAGAGGAAATGGCCTCTGCTTGTGCCAGGGGTGGTTTAAATTGAATATTAGGAAATATATCTCCACCGAAAGGGTTTTCAAGCACTGGAATGGGTTRTCCAGGGCAGTGGTGGAGTCACCATCCCTGCAGGCACTTTAAAATCATGTAGGTGTGACACTTGGGGATGTGGTTTAGTGGTGGCCTTGGCAGTGCTGGGGGAATGGTGTGGAAGTCTTTTCCAACCTAAATGAGTCTAGGATAATAAGGTTAATTAGTGAGTGAATGTGATCTGTGTATTTGTTTGTTGTTGTGGGCWTGTGTTTAGCAAGTCTCAAGCTGGGTTAACCCTAACCTGGTATTAGCCAAATTGCTCAGCAGTGTCCTGGGCTGCAGGGCTTGCCAAGAGGGTTGGCATTTGGATTTCAGGATAATATCAAACCACATTTGTGCCGTGCCAAAATCAGTCTCAGACTGCAGATCCCACATTCCTGACCTCTGCATGTGGGGAAGAGGTGAGACACATCCCAGTGTGCCCCTTGAAGAAGGGCTGAGCTCTTCCCCCTTCACCAGGGATCAAAAACTTCTGGGGCCAGCCATGCCTGAATTGTTCTGCTTTGAAGTTTCCCTTTCTGTTACTCCTTAAGTATTTTTTTAATGCTTTTTTCCCCCCCACTGCTTTGTTGGAAAGACTGAGGCTCCACCCTCTGTGATGGTGACATTGCCTCAGTCCTGTGGAYGTCTCAAAGGCAGCTGAAGGTCTGGAAGAGGCTGCTGGCAGGATCTCAGCCAGTCTGTCACACCCACTCAGTGTCATGTGTTGATCCTCTCTTCTACCCCCTTTTCTTTGGAAGGGGTGTCTCAGAGGGATGTTCTTGCAGTGAAAGTCCCAATGGGACTGACCCAGAAAGGCCAACAGCAGCATTAATTTCCATGACAAATGTCATTCTGCATTTCCATTTCTTAAACTGTGGGGTTTTGTTTTTCTTCCAGGCATTTAAATACAGACTGCATGGTGTAAAACTGCATAAACACCAAATTAATATTGTTCATTTGAGTTTTCCTTGGCATTGCTACATATTTATCCCCATGACCAGTGAGACTCCAGCTGCTTGAGAGGTTAATTTCTTTAGTGAGTAAATCTTGCTTTATCTCCATAGTGAGGTCTGTAATTGGTATTAAATGTAACGTGCATGCACAGATGCTGAGCATGTGTTAACAATTTTAAAAAAAGAGAAAAAGGACCTTTGGTACAAGAGCATTGCTTATAACCAGAGCAGACTTGCTGAAGGACTTATGGAGGGGCTGTTTTCTGGGGAACAGGTTGTGCCCGTTTGCCACCATGGGCAGATCTTGTTCTTTTCTGCTCAGTGTTCTTTTCCTATAAAATGGTGACTAAGCCCACTTCACAAAACTGTTTGAGATCTCCAGCTCACCAGTGTAGAGTAACCATACCAGTCACTGATGGGGGAGAAACAAAACTTCCTGGCACAGCAGATTGCTGGGTGCAGAGCTGTGCATGCTGAGAGCTGGAGTCTGRTGCTTCATCCCCTTAAGTGGCTGAACTTCGTGCAGGTTACAGGCAGCCTCCCAACTCCTGTTCACCGTTGATGCAGTGCTTTGCAGGATGTCTGTCTGTGCTGACATGACATTTTGCCTTTAAACCTTTTTGTGTGTTCATTTGCTTTGCAAATCCACTGAGCGGGAGAGCTCTGTGGGCACACTGTGCTTCCTGGGAGCCCGTGCATTCARTGGGAGCAGGGCACTGTGGCCAGGAGCCAGGAAGGCTGGCTTGAAACCCGGGGGCAGAGCAGTAAATCTGCAGGAATGGACAGGCTTGGATTGTCTGTTATGTAAGGATTTTWTTTAATACTCCAGCCGCTCATCTACAAGAATATTATTGATTCCAGACTGGCAGCTGGTCAGGTTGATTTATGTCCTAAACTGAAAAGCTGTTTGATAAACACTGGCTATCCACAGTTTTCTGTAATACTTGGGCTGGTTTGGGCTGTTCCAGGTGGAGCTGTGCCCCTGTGTGTAATCTGGATTTAGGGGGGTCTGACCCCAAGACCCCAAGGGTCTGTTCCTCACAGTTGAGGCCTGTGTCCCACTGCTGGGCATCCCCCACTGGAGTGGGATGGAGGATGGGAGCTGAGCACCAGCTCACCCTCTCCCCCAGGGTGGCTTGAGCTTGGCAGCCTGGGAAGAAACCCAGTCTGAAGTACCTGCCTCATCCAAAAGGCTGTGAGCAGAGGCTGCTGGTGTCACTCCCTGTCTGACTGCTTTCAAAGTCTGCCCTCGGTGGACAACACCCTGGAGTGCTGGGATTGATTAGGAACTCACCAATGTTTTATAAAAAAGCCCAAAAGTGGCACCCAGTCTGCCCTGGGTGCCACATTCCTCTCCTGGCTCTGCAAGTGACTTGCTGTGTATAATCTTAAGAAAGCTGCTCCATTTACCTTTTCCTGGAACTACAGTCTGAGAGTGTCTGTGCCAGGTCAGCCCCAGCATCCATTTATGCAGTGGATGTGACTCTTGCCCAGAGTGCTCCTCCAGCCTTGACAAGAACCTGAGTGACTCCTTTCATCTGGGCTGGGCTGATTTGATAAGCTACAAAGGACATCTGTTAAAATTTCTGACAAAGGACCCATGTCCATTGCTGGGGCAGGGCTGGTGTGGAAAAGGAGCTATTTTSGTGGGTCACTCATTCATATCTGATTCAAAGCTGTTGTAGCAGTCATAGGACTGCTAAAGCTTTGTGAGCTGGTTTTTTTTTTTACACTTTGGAGTATGAAAATGGTTAGTACTCAGTTTTGTTTGCTGATGGAAATCATTCAGCAAGGCACAGCATGAGCAGCAAGTGCAGTGAAACTGGTGACCGTGGTATTGGCAGCGTGACCTGTCCTCCAGCRGCTTTGACACGACTGTCCCTGGTTTGGAGAGCAGCCCTTCTGCTCTGCAAGCCTGGTTTGGTGTGGAAACACACAGAACAGACAGCAAACGAGGCACTGAAATGCCTCTGTGTGAGCCACAGCAATGAGATCTCTGCAGCCTGTCAGGAGATGCAGCCCGTGTGTGGTCTGCCCTGCAGCTCAGCGCTCTCTAACAGGATTAGCCTGGATCAAGAGGGCTGCCAGCAGCTCTGCCCTCAGCATCTCAGCCCCAGCACCCCATTCCTGTCAGGTAAATGCCTCGTGTTCCTTGCTGCTGTGTTCCTGAGTGCAGGCTGTCGTGCAGCTCCCTGAGCTGTGGTGCCCGACTCTTGATTTGTGGTGTGAGGGAGCGAGGAGGCAGCAATTGTCCCCTGTTAACCCATGAATTACAGCCCATGAAGTGCACAGCTGCCCTGCAAGCCCTGACAATGCTGTGGACACAAGGCAAGGCAGTTGCTGAGCAGTGGTTGTTGCAGCTTCTGTCCCTGGCTCCACCCTCCCTGTTATTTTTTGGTGCTCCAAAAGCCTCACGTCATTTTGCAGAAGTGATTGTAGCCCCTCAGGATCACATGAACACTTCAGCAGAGTCACTTCATTACAAGCTGCTGTTAAGATGCAAATAAACCCTCCTAATGCAGTAACTCCAGCACTGCTACACTTCATAAGTCAGCATAACTGCTGCCACRGAGCTGGAATTGCAGGGCAAAGGCTCTCCAACCGCAGAGCAGCTGCGGCGCCGTCCAAGCCAACTCATGCGAAGTAAAGGTGCTGATGCAGTTTGGGAAGAGGTGCTAGTAGTGGTTATATTGATAGAGGGTTGAGCCCAGCCTCTTCTTTAAACCCATGTGGCTCCTTGGGTGCTATTGTGGGAGGATGGGTTTGGAGAGAAGAAAGAGAATTCCTGTTTGAAGAACTTTTATGCTTTCAGGGGCTGAGACTCCCTGTTCACCCCGTCCTGAAGCGGGCAGCTCTTCATCCTGGGCAGAGGCTTTGTGCTCTTCAGCAAGAGGCAAACCTGGCAACTTTGGGCTCAGGATCAGGGCTTTGCAGTGCCACAAGTTCCTTTGGACCATTAGGTGCCACCCCACCTTCACAGCTGTGGGTTGGACACCTGTATTAACAGGGGCTGTCTCCTGACTCTCCTGTAAGGCAGATCCAGGTTGTCCTGCTGCCAGGAGTGTCTGTCTGCCCATGAGACGAGTGAAAATGGTTAACTAGAGCTGCTAGCCTTGGGGAATTGCTTCAGCAGCACTTCATGCCTGACTAATATCTGTTTCTTTCCTTCTGCACTCTGCCTGTCACTCCAGATGGGAGAGGACGCTCCGTGGGTAATTGGTTCCTGTTCCCTCTGTCTTCCTCCTTCCCTCTTACTCACACACGTCGCTGTTACTGTCTCTGCCATCATTCTGAGTTTGGATTAAAGTTACATCTTGGGTATCTCGCAGGAGGGAAAACAGACCTGGAATTCCTGAACGGGGAAAGCGTCAGTGCCATGGGAGGGTGACAGGCAAGAAAAGCAGAGACAGGACTTCTGTGCTGCTGCATTGGGAAGTGCACCTGGATCTGATGTGGAACTGGTTATTAACTTCCCCCCTTTAAGTTCTGGTGCAGTAGAAACGCTGTCACTTCTCTCTTCGCTCCGGGCAGAGCCAGCTCTGCCTGTAGGGACCTGGAGGAGCTGCAGCTCCTTGGCGCTGGCTCTGCGGCTCTGGAGCACATCTGCAGTGCTTGGGCCCGAGCACAGGAGCCAGGAGAGGCTCAGGCTGTGCTCTGCAGAGTCGTCTGTCCAGAAAATAGGGGCTTCAGCAGCTTAGAGCTTGCTGGCATTGCAAAGGGATGTTCAGTATAATCTAGAAACAATCTGGGGCTCGTGGTAAATTCTCTGAGCCGGTCAGCTTTGTTTTTCTCCTGCTTGTGAGAGCTGGAGTCTTAAGCAATAAATCCAAATTCTACTTTCCCCCCAAGGCCTGACATTTAGGGAAAATGGCAGACTAGTGGATAGCTTGAGGAACCCCGATATGTCATTCCCTGTCCCTCGCAGCGAGTGCATGCCAGCATCAGTGTACGAGCTGCTTCGAGGCTGGATTCCTACCCTGCAGCTCCTTCTGATGAGTGTAGTAGGAAATGCTAGAATGGTTAACATCTGGCTTGATTATGCAGAATTATTCAGTCATTTCCATAATACCCTTTGTAAAATGCTTGCTGCTTGATAAACCAGTCTTTCTCCTGCTGCAGACAACAGTACCAGAAATCCTCCGTGCATACAATAATATCTGGGAATGAACCGGGTTCCTTCTTTTCCCCCGGACTTCGCTGCCTGTCAGTATAAAGCACCAAGTTCATCTGCATGCAACACTATGAATAGGGATGAGGTGTAATAGTTGCATTTATTACTCCTCAGTGAGCCAGTAACAAGATGTAAATGATCTGATATATTAATCTGAACTGTGGCTTGGCTTAGAGAGGAGTCAATAGAACAAAACTCTGCTCTGTCAGGCTGCTTCAGTGGGGGAGACTTGACAGTGTAATAAGCCTTATTTTATAAGCTCAGTATTAATTGGATTTGCATCTTCTGGCTGGCTTCCTTTGGTCTCTGACTGATCCTTCTTTTGACTTTGGAATCACTCCCTTTTATCTATTATTTCTTAAGTAAGCTAAGGAAACTGGACAGCAAGAGCCTGGCTTGCTGTATGAAGATGTGGCTGTTGCAAAAGAYGAGGAATCTCCTCAACTTCTGCCATGACCTCAAGTAGGGATAAACTGAGTCTCACACAGGAAAAAAAAAAGCTCTTAAGGCTTCTTAACAAGAAGCAAATTGTGTGTGATATTTCCTTCTCCAACACCTACTTATGGTGGCTAATGTTGCATCAGGRGACTCCTGTGGGGACTAGGGGAAGGAGAGGTGATGGGATAGAAGAGAGATCCAGGGAAGCACAGGGATTTGTCAAATTTTACAGGTTTTATGGAGGCTRGTTATCATCTGGTAAGTCACTGTCTTACACCTTTGCTGCTGTTCTCAGGGCAATTTATCCTTTTTATCTGTGCTCTGATGGAGAGAGGTATGAAGCTTTATGGTATCTCTTGACCAGYATAAAACACATTTGCTCTGAGATCTCTCAGGGAACAGGCTGGCAGGGGGATCAGAGCAAAGTTAATTTCCAAGTTTTTTGTGCAGAGGGAAAAGGTCAGAGCCTTTTTGGCTCTAAGCATAGGCACTCCTGGAAGCTTCTGCTTCAGCTATATGCTATATGCTATATGCATTTGTTCAGTATTCTGACACATCAGCACTTATTTGAACAACATCTCTAGAGCCTCTGTTGACCCAGTTTGTCACATGCTTTTTTAAAAGCAAACTGACTCCCCAAATCCTAATCAAATGGAAGAGCAAAACCATCTACAAGGTGAGCTGTGATGTTCTGGTCTGCCAGTCCAGCCTTTTCCTAATGGGGCTGGCTCCTACCTCCCCCCTGCACTTGCATCATCCTCTGTGCATGTTGTCAGGTCATGTTCCTTATCTGGATGTGACCCAAAAAAACCCCTGTACGAGGCAAAAAATTACCCTGGTCTTCAGAAGAAAAGCCTGGGACACAGATAAGCCTGGAGATGTCTCTGCAGTGAATAACCACTGCAGATCTGTGCTTGTTTCCTCCTGGCTATCAGTCATTTGTTAAGTGCATTTTAAATATTCACAGGGGCGATGTTGTTCTTGCAAACAGCGCTTGTAGGCAGCCTCAGAGCCTGTCCTGATCCCTGAATTCTCCTGAGCGTGTAGAATGATGGGGATGTTTGAAAAATGGGCTTTGTCACTGGGAATGTGGTCTGGGTGCTTTGTAAAGGGAACTTGTGGTGGGAGAGCTTCTGGGTGGGCTGCAGAAGGGCCCCAGAGAGGGTTTAGTGTTTGTGGAGGGCTGTTTCAGTCACTTCAGACTGGGAATGTGTAGCTTGGCAGAAACTGGTATCAAAATATCCTGGTGCACCGTGAGGTGTCTTTGCTGTTGGAGAGCCCATTAGATGATGAAGCTGTTCTTTCCCTGTCTGAGGGAGGGGAGCATCTTCAAAGCCCTCCTCTCTGAGCTGTTGTGAGAGCCAGCACAGATCCCATTCTCTTTCTTTCTTCTTGTTGAAAAGAGCCGCATGTCAGAGGAACACAGCCAAGACGCATTGTGTTTGCCCGTGCCTCGTAGCTGTTCCCTAGAAAACTAAAGCTTTCAGGAAGTGAGCTTCCTATCAGTTTTATTTTTATGCCGTTTCACAGTTACCCCACCGGGTTTGGTGGAGCTGCTGGGGCCTGCTGGCAGCAGCAGGGCTGGAGGGAAAGCACCGGTGCGCGAAACGCGAAGAGAAGAGGTTTTGGTGCGGATGACAGGGGCAAGAAGGGAAGGATTTTTGTTCTTGTTAACCTGCAAACCGCTCCTGTCCACGGTGAACGCGTGGGGTAGTTGTCCAAGCAGCCCTGCTCACACGGCAGCAAGAAGCCCCTCTGTTCCCTGTGCCCTCCCAGCGCTGCATTTCCGCCTGTCCTGTGCGCGGGAGCGATCCGTGCTCGCGGGCGCCTGGGCTCCGCTCCGGSCGGCTGACACTTGGCTTAAATGATCTCGGTCTTCCTCTCCTCTCTCTCCTTCTCTCTTTCAGCTTGGCAGTGACCTTGGCGGGGGCATTGGAGGAAGCCCGGCAGTAAGTGCCATTCCGTTTTTTTCCCCGATTTAAAGAGCTGCTGGAAGCTCAGGGTTTTTGAGTGGAATCTCGCCCGTTATGTGCTGGGAGATGCTTTAAACCCCTGAAGGTGTTTGAAAATGGATAAATGCAAGTGAAACACACGGGTCCACAGCTGTGTTGGTTCAAGTCCAGCTGCCACCTGGGCTTTCCTATGAGCAGCCAGGGCCAGAGCTGTTCACTCTCTCTGCTTAGCTCTTCTTCCTCAGAGCTTTTAGTTGGAGCAGCAGCGTTAACACTGGCAGTACCTCATCCTTGTGCATCCTTGAAAGGCCAAGGATGCTTGTCCCTGCTCACAGGTCTGTTGTAACCCTAACCCAGTGTCACCACAGACTTGCCTGAACTCAGTGCTTTTCTCCTGCCAAGCCCCATGTAAGATTTTTGCCTGGACATCAGGATCAAGTGCTCTGAGCTTTCCTACTACATGTGGTCAGTGCTGCCACTGGCCACCTCCTTGTGCCTGTGCTTTGTGGGTGTCCTTGTGCCTACAGCACTTGCCAGGACATGGGAGAGTTTCAGCCTGCTTTCAAAGCACCCTTGGCTTCAAGCTCATACCAGCTTCTTCCAGAAAAGCATAGGAAATGAATGAAACATGACTTGGAGATGCAGGGGGCAGGAGGGAGCTTGCTTCCAACCCACACCCAAAAGCAGTGTCCCCTAGAAAGCTCCAGTCCCTCTTCCCAGCGCTGTGTATCCAGTAATTCAGTGAGGAAAGCATGCTCAGTTCTGGAGGGAGGGCTTTCCAGAGACCCTTGTTATGGCTGCAGTCATTCTGTCTCCTCCTTTCCCTGCGAATCTGGCATTCCTTTCTTCCTTCAGCATGAGGGCAGAGGAGRGCTGGTGGTACAGTACCCCTGTAGCCCACAGCAGGACATGGGATAGTTCCCTGTAGTGATCATGCCTACAAAGCCAGGTCTCTGCCTTCCTGGGCCAGCAAAAACCCACCAGGCAGTTCTGTCCTAGTCATTCTGCCTGTTTCTGGGCTGCTGCCTGGGGAATCCTATTCTCAAGCACAGAATTCATCCTGCTATGAAGAGAATTTGGGAGTCTAACTTGAGTGAGACTGTCCCATCTGAAGCTGGGCACCTAAAGGTTAATATTCCAGGTTTGGTGCCCTCATTTAAGTCCTGGGAGGGAAGGATTGCCCTTCTTGCAGGAAGGCTGTCCTCTGGCAGACAGAGGCACCTGGTTCTGCTTCATGTAATGAACCTTTTGGGGCACAGTGCTGAGAAAGCAGAGCTCTGGCTTTGGGTGGGAGTGACACAACACGGTCATGACTCCCTTGCTGTCTCTGGATATGCAAAATCTTGCAGATTCCTGAAGGCTGACGTAGTTTGGGGAAGATTTGAAGCGTTTGCTCTTCTCCCTGGGTTTACGTAGGGTAGATCCACAAAGCGTATTGTCTTTGAGAGGGAGATGTGAAGAAGAAAGATTCCTGCACAGTGGGAATAGATAACTGGAGCTGTAAAAAAAATGATGTGAAAGCTTGGTTGAGGTGACAGCCGAGTGTGGGGATTAGTTGCCAAGAGCCTTGGAATTCAARTGCATAATTTAGCACTATTGATAAATCAGTGAGGAAGCTGCAAATGGCTTTAAAATATTTAGGATATTGCCCGAGTTCATGCTTTATTTAATAAGTAGTGCTCATATGTGGTGTTAATGAGTGCCTTTTCTTTCTGACTCCTCCAGGTGGGACAGACCTACATTCCCTCCTCCGTGCCAGCCACCTTTGCCCCTTCTCCCACCCCAGCAGTGGTCAGCAGTGGCCTCAATGATCTCTTCGAGCTCTCGTCCGGCATAGGGATGGCTCCAGGAGGATATGTGGCTCCCAAGTCTGTACGTAAGGAAAAACAACCATTCCCAGTGTATTGCCTTACATTTGGGCTACTRCAAGTCTGAGGTTGCTCACTTGTCCCATTTCTTGTGGGTTTCTGGTGCTAAAAGGGCACCTTAGTTCAACTCGGTCCCATCAGGGGTGCCCTGGGCTTTTCCCAAGTAGCGTAACAATGTGTTGGAGACCATTTTAATTATTACAGCCTTCTGGTATTTTAGCAGCTCCCTCCATTTTACCTGTGACAATATTTCCCTAAAGAATGGCTTAGATAAGATCCAAGACTTTCAGTTGTGTCGGAGCAGCATTCCTGCAAACCTACTTCTTAACAAGCTTCCCCAGGAAACTGAGGGCAAGACGCAATTTGCAACAAGTTTCCTAGCAGATTTGTTTATTTGGAGGAATCCAACGTGACAGTGGAGATAAAATCATGTGCTTGGGATGATCGTGCTGCAGTGGAATGCAGAAAAATGTTCTGTCAGCCACAGAGATCTCAGAGGCTTTGGCTGAACGTGAAGTTGGGAGGGGTCATGAGATACAGAACATGGTTSTGGAAGCTGCCTGTGGAGCAGCCACAGGGAGCTCAGGCTCCTGAAAGGGAATGAACAAAAATTAACACTCTTATTAAATAGCCCATGGATGGATAAACTGAAGTCATCCTAATAAATCAAGGATCTTGAGGTACTGCAGACCCTACTCAAAGCCTTTGGTCCTTGCAATTATTACACCCTATAGGAGACCAAGCACGAAAAAACCACAGTGATTTTGAGCTAAGTACTACCTTATTTTGCACCACTCAGATGTGGGTCTGAGTTTTTCCCGCAGAGGTGATTTGGGAATTCAGAACCCTAACAGATACTAGTATCAGCCCTGTGGTCTTATTTGGTTCAAACTTTAGTATTGTCCTGCCTCTAATAGCCCAACAAGCCCTTGGAGAAGGCTGTCCACCAGCAGACTGGGTGAGTCTCCCATTAGTGTGATGGACACAAGCTGGCACTGTTCTTGTGCACACTAATGCTGTACTAAACTTGATTTCTTACGTGAGTGCTGTGAACAAATATGGATTAGGAGCAGCAAGCTTATTCCTCATAGGTGAGCTCCATCCTTTCAACACCCCRTGTCCCATCTTCCCTGTAGTGTTTCTGTAGCCTTTGTGGGCTTAATGTGCCAATGTAGCTGGATTTCTGAGCTCAGGACTGCTGTTTCTTGGAAAACTGTGCTTGTTTGTTACCTTCAGGCCAGGCTGCTCACGCTGAGTGACGTCTCTTGTGTTCAAGGTTTGGCTGCCTGCAGTGAAGGCTAAAGGACTGGAGATCTCAGGCACATTCAGCCACAGACAGGGGCACATCTACATGGAGATGAACTTCACCAATAAGGCTTTGCAGCACATGACTGACTTTGCCATTCAGTTCAATAAGAACAGGTAAGAACTTGATATAAATACACTATGTTGAACAGATTGCGTGTTCCTGTGAAAGGAGTTTGTGCCTACACTGCTAAATCTAGGGAGGGCTTGCACTTAGGTGTATAATGCAGTCGTGGAAATAGCTTGGATGGTACAGCCTGACCTCTCCATCACACCAAAGCTGTGCGAAAGGGCTGAAAACACAGACTGATAAATCTGAGAGGAAACAGGCAGCAGACGGTCCCATCCTTCTCCCAGCTCTGAAACAGCATCTGCCCCCTTTAATCTCTRTGGAGTTTTAGAGCAGCCTCGTGAGTTGTTGGGCAGATTGGTGGGTTTATAGCCAGCAAGTGCCCTGAGGAAGGCAGGAGCACAAACAGGCAGGGTCTGAGCTGCACAAGCACCAACCCGTGATGCCTCTGCCTCCTGATTTAATTGCTGTGCTGCCCCTCAGACTGCCTGGAAGCACAGGACTCGTTAATAAAGCTGCTTGTCAGTGAAGGAGTTGCAAGTTGGGAGCCTGTGGCACATGTTCTCCCTGTAATAGGCAGCGGAACAATTTTGTCAGAAGCAGCAGCCACTTGAAAGTTTAGAGCATACAGATTGTTCTTGGAAACCCATCTCAGCCAAAGGACGTGACATGGCAGCACAGCCACTGTGTCTGCCCACAAATACCCTTTCCAGAGAGCTTATCCTCTGGTTTGCTGTGTGTTATCTTCAGCAAGGACCAGGCTAGCTCTTATCAAGACTGCAARGAGTATCTTGTGACTGAAATGTTCTCTGTATTTCTTAATATCACTTCACTGGAAAAGGGTTCTCTCTCTGCTGAAGATCCACTGAAACCATCTCTTTAATATCACTGTTAGCCTTGCAAATTTAGGATTTCTTGGGACGAATAAGATTTACTTAGAAAAGGCATTATGCTAAGTAAGTCTTAGTAAATGTTCTCCCTGGACCTGCCGTATTTTCTGGAGAGTTCTGCTAAGCTGCTGTATGCAAATGTTTCATGCAAACTGGCCTGGAAAAAAAGGCATTTTGTTTGTGATTTTTTCCCCATACATCGAGCTGTGTTTTAGCCACACCTGCGTGGGACTTCGAGGATGTAAAAAGTTTCAATACTGTGCAGTAAACCAGCAGTTTTTCCTCTTGCAGCACAAGCTCCACATACAACCTGCTACTATTTACTCTTTTACAAATGCTGTTCTGTCAATGCTTTCCACTGTGGCTGGTGCATTGAAAACAGCTGCAGAGGGCTGGTTCTTTAGGTGTAAATATTAAGGTTTGTGATTGGGAAGTCTCTATTACTTTTCCCTCCTTTCCTGCTGCTGCTAATAGCGTTCACTGCAGTCTTGGGATAAAGCATTAAAAAAAAATAAAAGAAGACTAGAGCTCTGGTGTGCTGTAATATCACAGCCCCTTAGTAACAAGCTGCAAGTTTGGTTTCCCTCTGAGTCTTAGGGAAAACACGAGGSTTTGTGTCCTCCAAGGTGAGATGGCTGCAGAAGGCAAATCATGTGGCTAAGCCCTTGCTAAGAATATCCTTATTTCAGCTCCCTAGAGCTGCAAACTAAGAAGAAACCAAGAATGGGGCATTTATT
The DNA here is from genome assembly GCA_018881555.1 of Amblyornis subalaris. Taxonomy (NCBI): domain Eukaryota; kingdom Metazoa; phylum Chordata; class Aves; order Passeriformes; family Ptilonorhynchidae; genus Amblyornis; species Amblyornis subalaris. The sequence goes on from JACAXG010000140.1 coordinate 402,521, forward strand.
GGTTTCTGAAAGAGTGACCAACCTGATAAACGTGGCTGACTGTGCAGAGACAGTATCAGGCTTTTAGTGCATGAAATAAGAATACACACCTATCCATCCTGTAAATGCTCTGAGACCTCTGAGCTAATGTGAATTCTGCTAAAGAGAAATGCGTTTTTGAGTGGACACCAAAACATCTGCTCTTCCATCTGCTTTTGGACGGCAGCTGGTCTGTGGTACAGCAGTGCTGTGTTAAATGGGAGCTGCTTTCCCTCCTCTCCACACTAAGCAGAGGTGCCTGTGGAATGAAATGCCTCTTGGACTGCATGGGCAAGGAAGCATTGCTRGGATACATCCCCAGTGAAGGAGCCTCCAACCAAGCAGCTGAGCCAGGCTGTCACTCTGCACCAGGCAGCTGCATGTGTTGGTTCATTTGTTGTGCAGTGCTGTGACGAACCACGTGTTCCTCCTTGGCTGCCTGTTCGTTCTGTGCTGGCTCCAGTTCCCTCTGCCATAGCTCCCAGTGATGCAGCAGCCATGCAGTGTGTGATGTACCCTACCTGCAGTGCTCTGGAGCTTGGGAAGAGAGAAACTCAGACCTGGCTCTGAGTCCAGTGCTGTTCCTCGCTGGGCAGGCTGGTGCTCAGCACCAATGGGAGATTCCCAGGAGCCGGTTCCTGGGGCAGGATGGTGCATTTGTCAGCAAGACTGCCCTGAATTAGTTTCCCATCCCTTGTCCTGTTTTGTCTGCTCATTTGAGCTGTGTTCCTTCCCTGGAGTAACAGCTGGGGCAGCTCAGGAGTAGTGGGAAGCTGAGCCAGGTTGTGCTTGGCAAAAGGGGAATAGATTTTGGGCAAGGCAGGGCTGCTCTCATCACCTCTGTTTCTCTCTTGCCCAGCTTTGGGGTCATCCCAAGCACCCCCCTGGCCATCCACACACCTCTGATGCCAAACCAAAGTATTGATGTCTCCCTGCCCCTCAACACTCTGGGACCAGTCATGAAAATGGAGCCTCTGAACAACCTCCAGGTAAGGATTGTCTCATTCTGGGCAGAGGGGAGGTCAGCAGGTGCTCAGCCCGGTTTGTTTGGCCCAACACCATGTAGTAAGATTCTAATCACAAAATACCACATGTAAACAGACAGATCTCATGGATTTGGGCCACGAGTCTGGCCAAAACTTAGTCCTCTCCCTTTTTCTAGTCTCTCCCAGAAGGACTGAAACAAGCTTCTTGAATTTTGTGGCTTTTCAAACACCTCAAGCCTGTCTCTTGCATCTGTATAGATTAAGGTGTTAGTTCCAGTAACACTGTTCTGTAAACTGGGCATGAGGTTTGGTTGGACTTATGAACTGGAGCAGGTCTGAACAGAGAAAGTACCTGTGGTGGAGCAGGCASAGAGAGAGCTGTCAGCCAGGACTGAGGCAATTAAAGGAATTGCAGGCAAGATGGCAACTGCTGAGTGATTAATATTTCTCTAGTGCTCTTAAGTTCCAGGGTGCTTTACAGAGGCACATGCCTGTCCCAGATAGCTTAATCCAAGGCAAACAGTGTGTTCCAGGAAAGGCAGAGGAGAAATGAYGTGAGCAGCTGATGTTTCATTAATGAGGGTGTTGATGCTTGGTGGGGACAGCATTCCCTGGASGAGCCTCTTTATCAATGTGATAAAGACAGGACAGATCCAGGGAGATGTTCCCCTCTACTTTGGACCAGAGGCTGTCTCCAGTGGTCTGGAAGTCATCAGGCAGACAGTTCTCCCTGGAAGGAGGCTCTTCCCGGTGCTGCCATGTGCAACCACTCTGTGGAGTGGAGGTCAGCAACTCCTGCCTCTGCTCTGGGTCCTGGGATGATTTTCCCAGTATCCCAAAGATGCAGTTAACTTGGACTGCAGCACGTCTCTCTCACCTCAGGTCTCCAGGAGATGGAACTGGGTTGGGTTCCTGTAGAGAGGAATATTTTGAAGCAGCTCRTTCTCTTTTTAGTTTGAGAGGATGCAATGGAAGTTGCTATTTATTCTGCCTGAGCAACTGTTTTTCCCCTTCTTTTGACTTCCATTCTGGGGCTTATGACTTATTGATGAGTCTTTGGGCAAACAGCTTGAAATAGCTCCTCTGGCACTCAAAGGAGCAGTCCCACACTCGGGCTCCGAGCGCAGTCATGCGACGGGGGAGCGCACAGACAGTGAATGAATTCCATGTCCTGTCTTCCACAGAGGGCCCTTCCAGCCTCTGGAAAAGCTGGATTCCCTCTGCAACCAGGGCATGAAGGTGATGTTGCGTTTGGGTCAGCCGTGGTAAAATCTGCCCCCTGCTCCGAAGGGGATTTGGGAGTCTCCAGGAGGTGACAGTCCCCATCAGCCTCCAGAGCACTGGGGACTCTCAACAAGGCAGTCTCAAGCTGCTGCTTCCTTTGATCAGRCAGGAAGTGAAGTATTTGGGTTATTAAATCTCTGAAGGCATTGGAACACAGTTTGTTTCTTGTAGCATCTTCTGCTAGAACAAAGCTAAGAGAAAACATGTGAGGAAACCTCCAGCTACCTTCTATTGAGACAGTGGAGCATTCATTAGTGCCAGACTCAGTTGTTAATTTGCTAACGCTCTCATTGCCACAGAAGTTGGCTGCCCTTTTACAATTGGGGAAGCTGCCATATGGAGTAATAGTATATTTCTCTGCAAAGAGTTGAATCACGATAGCAGATGCCAAGTTAAAAAGAGCACTCCCCTTACTTTTTTGACAGCAGTGGGCTTGATGGAGATCTATCATTGCCCTGACAGCCATGGCTCTGGTTTTGTTTTGTGAGTTCATGTAGAAAGGGTTTGTCTTGAAACATTCAGAAATCGCTTYGGTGACCTACTTAGGGAACAATTTATAGCATAATATAGGAGTGGAGAATACAAATGTTCCTGTATTCATTGAAGAACCAAAACACTCATCAGGTTGAATTTACTTAATGTGTTTTCTTTCTGAGCTAGGGAACATTGAAGCAGATGCAGGGCTGGTTTGAACCTGAGGACCTTATGTTCATCTCCTGTTCTGGTGGGAGTTTTTTGTTTTTAGTAACAAGAAAAATAAGTCCTGAAGTAACCAAACTGATAGCTTTCAACTTTTTGTCATGTTAATTGGAGACTTCAAAGACTAGTTGTACATTCCTTAGGCAACTATTTCAGCAGTAATGAATTCATGTCTTGTTCGGGTTATTTTTATTACCATTTCTAATCTTTCACCCAATACAGCTCATTTAATCTTGACATTTGTAATCATGGAAAGAAACTAAAATATTTGACAAGGTAACAAAAGAGACAGTTTTGCAAGAAGATGAGGAAGACTGAAATATTTTCAGAGGCTTTCTTAGGTAAAATACAGCTGAAGAGTCTTCTGTTTGCTGGTCACCTTGCATCTTGTGATGCTGAATACCAGGCTTGTCCCTTGCATCCCAAAGTAATCATGATCATTTTCTTGACCTGTTGACTCAGCTTTAAGCCCCAGTCAAGCAGAGATTTATTCAAAGGTTAAAGTTAAGACTGGACACAGCACTGTAGGGCTGAACAAACTCCAATCCCTGTTCTCTGGTTCATCTTTTTCACTTCTTACAGATGAAAAAGCTGCCTTTGGAGTGTGCCTGTTGCTAAAGAAAATCTGACTTAGTCATTTGTGTGCTTCTAACTTCTGGTGGGGGACGCTCTTGTGGTGCCTTGTCAGTATTTTGAAGGCTGCCTGGTGCTTGTGAGTGCTTTGGTCACCAATAAATAACAACAAGCTCTTGCCCAAAGGTGTKTGAGAGGCTGCATTGACCTTCCTGGGTGTTTGAGGCCATGGAGATGTCTCTGGTAGTGGTACAGGCTTGCCTGGCTCCTGTAGTGTTGCCTTTYCCCAGTCAGAGCAGTGGTGCCCCTCTGGTGACACGTGGGCTGTGAGGGTCACACCAGGTAGAAGAGGTGGGCTGGGTGAGGTATCTTGGCCATCATGTGTGAGACTTTCAGCTCTCAAAGAGGAAAGTGGGTTCTGAAACAGGGATTTGGTGAGGAATATGAAGTCTTTCCAGATACTTCAAGTCAAATTTGGAATTAGAAAATGCCTGGGCTGAGAGCCTTTCTATGTTAAAGAGAACCACTGTTCCTAATAATTGGCACTTTAACAGCTATGAAATGCTGTGAAATTGAAATAGCCATTGGAGCACACGAGAACTGCTCCCCTAATCCTGGAAAGGGATGAAGTGGAGCCAACCTGCTGCCAGAGCTTTGGAGCTCAGGCCTGGCTTGTCGTGGCACAAATATGATAATCTCTTTTGTGAGATTAGAACCCCTTGCAGGAGACAATACAATCTAAAACAAGATGTAGGGACTCCTGGAGCCAGCAGCAAGTGTGCCTGAGGCTGGAGCCACTCTCTTGGGATGCACATTCAGAATGCACCATCATGTGTCACATTCCCCAGCGTTACCTGCTGTCAGCTGCCAGCCCTGCTTGCTGCAGCTAAAGAGCATGCAACTGAAAGAAGCTTCAATTTTTCAAGCTGTTTTGTTTTTTTAATTCTGTAAAATGATCTGAGTTTGGAAAGGGAAGGCTCTACCAGCTGCGTTTCTCCCTGAAAAGTGGCACTTGGAAACACAGACTTGCTGCTGGGCAGTGCGAGGTGCAGAACGCTTTTGGTTCTTGCAATGAGTTTGGCAAAATGTTTTTGTAGAGGCAGAGGAGGGTGCAGCTTCTTCACTGAGGAAATATCAGTGTTGCTGATGCAGTAGATCATGTTATCCTTCCGTGCTCAGTTCTGCTGTAACTCATCACCTGTGCTCTGCACGCTCCAGCGTCTCGCCGTGCAGAACCACTGGAGCTCTCATTCATCAGAGCTGTTAATGGATCTCAGGTCACAAACACAGCACTCAGAACTTGGGAACAGATTTCACACATTCAGCTCTCCGTGAAAACAAGGCTGAGAATCGTTGTGAGCAGCAATTCCAGCCAGCAGATGTTCACCCTCCAGAGCCTGCTGGATAAATGACACAGTATCTGCCCGCGTGTGAGCGCTGTCAGAATCACTGACCAGCCACCACAGAACAGCTGTGGGGAGATGGGGAAAATGCTTCTTTTGGCTTTGTTGCCTGGGTTATTCTTTAAGAGTCTCTACTCTTGAGAGTCTTATTTCAGCAAAGAACCCCCCTGGGAGCTCCCTGAATTAAGGACTTGGATCACAGCTTGGCGTCTGCGGCCGGTTCCTCGCTCGGCTGTGGAAAGCTGTTGGTTTGAGGGTGAAGAGCACGTCTGCCACATGGTACAGCACAAATGTGCTGTAAATTGTACATTTTGAACTTGAAGTGCAGCAAGGCACACGAGAGCCTCCCAGTAACCCTCCCAGTAACTCTCTGTTCCCTGACCGCTGACGTAACCCAGCCTTGCTGTGCCTGCACGGCTCTGGCCCCGGCTCCAGGCTCATCCTTGTGGGAAGAGCACATGGCTGGCAGAGGCTGCAAGCACCCCTGGGATCCTGACAACCCTACCTGTCACACAAAATGAAGTGAAGGAGCAGCATTCCCTGGGGGCAGAGCAGCAGTCTGTCACAGAGCAAGCCATGACCTTGTGCTGACAGAGGTAAAAAAGACTCTGCAGAGGAGAGTTGTTCTTGCCTTAGTAGTTTGGCTGTTACCAGGCTCTAAAGCAAAACCCAACTTAAATAAATCCTTAATTTAGTGTAGGTGCTAATGGGATTCCAAGTGGGTATGTTGTGTACTTGCTGCTGATGGAAAGCATCTGTGTTGCTTTCAGACTTGACTTTGAAAGTCAGTTCTGTTGCTCAAGTCTGGGATGTAAAGCATCAGAAACCTACACTGTTGAAGAAAATAACATTGTTCTTATGAGGGACCTCTTCCCCAAAATCCCATGTTTGGGCTATCAGAGGGTTGGACTGCAAGAAAGCTCAGCAGAAGGGTGCTTGTGCTGCAAGGTGAGCAAATATATTCCAGGGCTTATTTCTAGAGGTGCTGCTTCCTCTACTCAGATCACGAACAAGACATAAGTGATTTGAAACCCGAGCCAATTTTTAGTAGGCTCACACCTTTTCAACAGTGAAGCATCACACAAAAATCTGACACCTTTTGACTTCTCTCCCTCAGAGCTTTGTAGGCTGCTTGACTAAATTCACAAGGTACTAATATTTTTTTTCCCTCTCTAAAAGATCACAGATGGAAAGCCATTTTTATTAAAAATGCCTCTGTTTCAACTCTGAAATGTCTGAAGCTAAAGGTCTAGCTAAAGATTTCATAGTTCATGTCCAGGGCAGCAGGTTAAAGCTGCAGAGCCACGAGCAAAGTTAGTCTGGACTGGAGGATTTATTGAATGCAAGTAGAGGTTCCTTTCAAGCGTGTCAAACCTGAGGAGACTTCTCAGCTCCTATCACGTCAGATGTCACTGCCTGTCTCAGGACAATGTTCCCACCTGAGGAGCACTGGATTTTTTTGGCAAGTAGCTGTTATTACCTGCTCAGCTTCTTGCAGACGCTGCTGTGGATCAGCTCTGTGCCTGTGGTTGCTTTTGTAGCCTGTCAGGTGGCATTGGATCCTCYTGATGTGGATCATGACCTTGGGAAGCTGTTATCAACTGATGGGGCCTCTTAGCCTCTTCTTGGTGTGAGTTTCCCCATCCAGGTGTCTGCAGGTGCCTTTTCATGGACCAGACCTTGTGGACCGCAGTGACTGGGGGAAGTGTGTGGTGGTGAACAATGGAAGCTTATTTTGAGAAGCTCCTCAGTCATGTCCCAGTGCTATAGGTTAAGGAGACTGTAGCCTTTCCCTTTCCTGTTTGCAAAAGTTATTTGTCACAGCTGATTTCTGCATGATCACAGCTCCTTGCAAGGTGACACGTGATGTCATTACCGAACCCAGTGATGCGGTTTGGGAGGAAGGCTGCCATGTGGCTTGATTTTTCTTTACTGGGAAGAAATTGCACTTCAGAGCATCTTAATTGGGTGGCTCTCCAGAGATAGCCAAAGCAGCTTACTCAGTGTGTTTCTGCAGAGTTGAGAAGCAGGTCAGCAGATACCTTTTTATAGCATCCTTATAACTGCAGGGACAGGGCTCGCATATTAATTTGGATTGTGCCTCTAGAACCGTGACTGGAGAGAAGGAGCTCCTTTCCAGCCCCTCTTGTAAGAAACTGCTGTTGTATGGCAACAACAATTAGCTACAAAAGCTAAGCAATCTCTGTTGTTCTAAGGCAAGGCAATTAATCATTAAATCAGAGTTGGAAAAGATCTTGGGTCATGCAGTGTAGTCCCTGCTATGCTTTGTTGTTTTCTTACAGCTCCTCTTATCGAGAGCATTGTCAAGGCTGATTTTAAATGGTCCAAGCACTGGAGCTTCTCTCTTCCTCAGAGGAATTTAGTGCTGCTTAATAATTCTCACTATCGGTTTTCCCAGACATTTAGCCTCAATTTTCCCTCTTCTGGCTCATCTCCATGACTTATATCCAAGCATGGCATCTGGAATGGCTACACTGCTGTCCCTCCCCCCGCTCTCCCCTCCCAGCGCATTTTTGGCTACTCACCCAGTGTGTTCAGACATATTTTGCAGAGGTGAATCACTTCACCCACCAATCTGCTTTTACCCCTCTGGCTTTGGTGCCTCTGGTTCAAGCACTGAACACTCCAACTCGTGAGCATGACGCCAGCAATGGGAGCACGGAACAGCTCCCTGGTACAGAGAACCATTCCCAAGTTTTTTTCTCAGTTGCACCATCATTTACGTGGTTTTAGTGGGCTTTAGGTTAATCCCTTCTTAAGCTGGTTTGCGCTGTGGGAATTAAATATAAGCTGCTACCTTTAGTGATGGCTGAAATTAGAAACACCACAGGCTGTCACATCTACCTTTCTACAGTTCTTTGCACTCCTGGGACCTTCCCAATTGCCAGGAGAGTTTGTTTGGGAGCTTGGTCTCCTTCCACTTGTCTCTGACTTGCATAATCAGCTGACTTGTGATTGAGTTCTCTGGTTTATTCTCCTCCCTTGTCTATCCACAGCTGGTTTTTAACACTTGTGGGTGACTTTTTTAACTTGCCACTATGGGACAATAGATTTTTCCCAGTAAGACACCAATATATGTAATTATTAATGTCGATGAAGTTTATCTTGCCATAAACCTTTGTAGCAGCAGATTTATTCCTTTGGCTCAGCATTTAGCGTGGTCTGGTTTGTGTTTCAGCTGGGTGACAAATCGGAGAACTCCTTCTGGGGTTTTTCAAAGGAAGTAGGAGCTCAAATGGCTCCCGAAATTCCCCACACAGCCTCTATTCTGGGTCTTTCTTACAGGCTTCAGATTCCTTCGTTGCAGGCAATGGCAGGTGCCTGCTGAGCTGTGCTCCCATGACAGGCTCTCGCTGTGTGGGCTGACGTGGGGAGGGAGTGAGAGGCATGGAAATAAAGCCCAGAGCTGCCTTTCCCTGTGCTGTGTRGTGACAGTACCTTTCTCAGACCTCCACTTTGCTCCTGCTTGGCCCATCAGCTCAGAGCCTGGGGAAAACTGTTAGCAGAGATTAGTGGGTAACATGGCAAGTGTGTGTGATAAAGGCAAACCAGATAAAGGCAAACTCCCTGGCTGGTGGAGTTTAATGACTCTGAGAATTAAGTCTTTTGTCAAGTGATCTTTTGTTACCTGATTGCTCTGTAGCAGGGCTTTCTTCTTCCAGGAATTAACACCCTGCACATATTCCCTGTGTAGCTTTCACTGAGGGAAAGGCAGGAGGCTGGGGAGAYGCTGCAGGGAAGATGCAGGCAATGGACCCACCTGAGTCTTTCTAGAAAGTGTCTGGACTGAGGCAGGATTAATSAAGGAGGTGAAAACTAAGGAAATGAAGGCAAAAATGAGGAATACACAGGGGTTTGGAGCTGGGGAATTACAAGAATAAATGGCAAAGAGAGGAGATGAAGAAGCTGATGTGCAGTATGACAGACATGAGAGTAGCTGTGTGCAGCYAAGAGGTTGGGATGTAGCTGGGAGGTGTAAGAAGTGAGGAGAGGGAGAKTCTGGACAAAAGCAGGAAAAAGCAAGGATRGTGCTGTGAGCCTGTGAGTGGAACTGGCTCTGAAGCAGCACAGTGAAAGGCTCACAGGAGAAGATTGGGCAGCTTTTAGTGAAAATGGAGTGGGGGACTGGTGCTTGTCTGAAACTGCCCAGAAGCTCAGTACCATCCCTCCAGGGAGCCTCCCATTCAGAGCTGGCCTCTGCCCAGAGAGAGCACTCCAGGGTGATGAGACTGTGGGAAATCTTGAATCCCTTTGCATTTCCAGCTGACAGAGACTCTTCAACCTCCCTGTTTCTTCTGTAACAGGTGGCTGTGAAAAACAACATTGATGTCTTTTACTTCAGCTGCCTAATCCCTCTCAACGTGCTTTTCGTAGAGGATGGCAAAATGGGTGAGTGCTCTTAGGTCTGTGCTCAGCCTCCTGCAGCCAGGCTGTGCTCCCAGGGCCCAGCTGGGTGCAGTTGTCTCCTGGCTGAGATTCCTCTGTGCCTTGATGTTTAAGCCCTTGCATCTCAGCAGGTCTGGTTTGGTAGCCTGCCCCTGGTGTCTTCCAGCTCCAATGGTTGCCAGAATCCAAGTCCTCTGATTCTCTCTGCCAGCCAGAAAAGGGGTGGATCTGTTTTCTTTGAAGCTGATTTTTTGGGGTATTTATTTGGGTTTGGGGGTTTTTTTGAGGGTTTGATTCACTTGAATGGGTCTAGGATTTGCCCCCGTACCACTTTTGCTGGAATTTGTGTATTCCTTGTCACCCTTATTAAATTGTTGTTTGAATTGGCTGGGAAGTTGCTTGAAAAGCAGCTTTCGCTAACATGCTCCTAAATGTGTGGATCTCCTTCCTTCTTGTCAAATCCTGCATGTTCTTGGCTTGTAAACAGCTCATATGGCAAAGACACTCTCTCTCTTTTGGGGGAGGCCAAAATCCATCAAAGCTTTACTGCTTTGAGAGAGACTGGGGTTGTTATAGGAATAAATCCTGGGTCTGTCCACAGCAGGGCAAAAAGTTACCAAAAGCTCTTTTGTGTGCCTACCTCGAAACATTCTGTGGTGTGTTAATTAATGCTGGGGTCCTGTGAGGATCCCACAGTGCTGATGGGTTGGGGTTTTTTTGTTTCTAGAGCGCCAGGTCTTCCTTGCAACATGGAAGGATATTCCAAATGAAAATGAGCTTCAGTTCCAGATTAAAGACTGTCACCTGAACGCTGGTGAGTAGCTTCATTCTACCTGAGAGCACTTTTGATGTATGGCCATTAAACGTCACCTTATTAATATCACTTTATTAAAATAACCTTCTGGCTGATGAAGAGATGAGTATTGCACTTTTGAACAGAACAGCCTGGGATCCTAGGGCTTGTTTCAGTCAAAAAACTTTAGCTGGGTCCCCACAAAAGCACATCTAAAATCCCAAGTCTTTGATTTTACCGATCTGTTTCTTCCTTTCATTCTGGGCCTTGTATTCTTGTTTTCCCTTTTGTACTTTGCTTCCCTGCAAAGCTGCTCTTTAAATAGAGCTGAATACGGTGTTGGGGCTGTTCAGCAACCCTGTCCTGCTGCTGTGAGTTTTGAACAAAGTGTTCCAGCCCTGACTTTAACCTGGGCCCATCACTTCACCTTTTGGTATCTTCTTTCTGGATTGACCCTGCATACACTATAGGGTGTTGTTTGTCTGTGGAGGACAAGCCATGTGAGAAGAGCTTTGGTTTGCTGKTGTTAGCTGAGATATTGATCCATTTTGGTCGTATTTGGTCCTGTTCAGTTTGTTTAGCCATGGAGTTGCTTCTGTGAGCATCTCGCTTGTACGTGTGACCTTACTACTGCTGAAGGATGACAGAGTGTAAAAGAGTGGAATGGGGCCAGCGTAGCAGCTCTGCTCCTGTTCAGGAGGTTCTGGACAGGAGCCAAGTGATTCTACCAAAAGCTGCTGTGTTTCACAGATGAAAGAAGTGTCCCTATTGATTACCAACCCTGTAACCTTTTTTATTCTCTCATGCCTGCTATTACACAATGAACACCCTCATGCTTCAATTGCAGACAGAAACCATGGGTCTCTTTGTACTCATAATTATTACTATTTTGGAATATAAAAGAGGGAGCATGCAAGAGGAGGGGAAAAAATAGCAGCTRTTGGACCTTATGACTTGATTTCACTGTGGGGTTTCAAACGAGAACAACCTCTGTGCCTCCCCCAGTCCTCCCTCTGCTCGCGACCGAGCTTGGCATCGCCTCTCCCCCTGCACTGCAGAGCTGCTGCTGGTGGTGCCTTCTGCCCTGGCCATGCCCTGTCTGCATCCAGGGCTCTTTATCTCCAATCAGAAACGCTGGAAGCTGCTCRTTTTGGTGTTGGGGTGCTGGCTAGCAGGGGATGTGGCTGGGAAGGAGAGAGGGGGGTGGCTGGGAGGATTGGTGGTCCCGCAGCCTGGCCTGGCCCCCTCCTCCCTCCGGAAGAAAACGTTATGAGACGTGGAGTGACAGAATGCTCCCCATTCCRAGAGGGTTTGCCAGCTCAGGGCCAGACTGCTGGCCCAGGCCTGGGATGCTCAGAGGAGAACGAGCTACCAGCTCTCAGGGAGAGCAGGGAATGCCGGGCGGCTCCTCTGCAGTGGAATCCAGGGAAGAGCGTGGCCGCAGCATGATCCGTCTCTCGGGATGCTCTCTCTGGAGCATGATCCGTCCCTCGGGATGCTCGGGGGCGTGCAGGATCTGCCAGCCTCCGTGGTTTGTGTACGGCAGAAAGTGGGTCACGCCTCGTAAACAGGTTCCAAACACTTCCATCCGCCGAGGCTTCTGTTTCTGGATTTCCGCTGCCGACACCTCCTCCCTCTGGCAGCTCCACCAGCCATTCCCTTCCGTGACCACCTGGGCTTAGGCATGGAGCAGGCCAAGAGCTTGCAGGAGGGAATACCAGGGAAATCTTGTGTGCTTGCCTTGATCCCTTGTATTTTATCTACCAGTGCAACCCTGACTCAGCCTGCTCACCTTGATTTCCTGTAAGTGGTAACCTCCTCTAGTTCAGACAGTCCTAAGAGCATCAAGCCTTGCTTGTACAAGGATCAAGGAGATCCCAAAACCCACRGAGTGCTGGGCTTCCAGCATCCTCAGGGGTGGAGGCTTCTCACAGCTTGGCAAGTTGGTGCAGAGGCAGAGTGGGCTGGGTGAGCTCTGCCAACAGTTGAATCTTATCTTACTACTGGTTTACACCAGAGCAAAGGTGTGTTTGTCCACGTGCTTCAGTAGGGTGATAATCTTTCAAGATTCACAATCTTGATTGTTTAAATCCCGTGAAAATAGCCTTAAGACACCTCCTTTTTTCCAAGAAGAGCAAGTCTGGGTATAAAATCTTTGGGAACTTGATYCTCGTGGAGGAGAGGCTGGTTCATGTTCCAGACTCCTGCAGGAGATGCATAACCACAATGCAACTCCAAATTTGGGATGTCAGGGGTTCTGGTGTCCGTTGCAGGTTTGCAATGCCCACGAGGCAGAGCTGCACAAAACCCTGCAGATTCCAGCAGCTCCTCACCAAACACTGGGTTTGTGCAACCCTCCAGCACAGGGAAGAGTTCCCAAGCACCGCTGGCTCCGCAGAGTGAGTCGTTATCCCTGAGTCGTTATCCCTGAGTCGTTATCCCTGAGTCGTTATCCCTGCTCGCATGCACTGGGATCAGTAATTCATGCCTAGCCTGAGCCCACCCACTCGCTGGTGAGTGCTCAGGGATGCCATTCATGCCTCGGTCTCACCGATCCCAGCCCGGTGACGTGAATGGAGCTGTAGCTAAAAATAACCTCTGCTCCCGGTGATGTGCCCTAACAGAGCTCCAGCAGCCACTTGGAGCCGCGTGGAGTGGCTGTGCTGGGGAGAGGCTGGTCGGGAATGTGGTCCCTGCACCGTCCGTGCCTGGCTTTCCTTCTCCCAGATTTTCCTTCTGCCAGCTGCAGCCAGCCTTCTCTTTCCCCATCTGTGCTGTTCCTGCACCATGTGAGGAGCAGGGCTGAAGTTCTGTGCAGAGACCCCACCACGCAGCCAAGCAGGGGATGCTGCTTTTCCTCAATGGAGAAACTGAAATTTGAATTTCTCACAACACCCAGCACATATTCCYTGTATAGCTCTCACTAAGGGAAAGGCAGGAGGCTGGGGAGGTGCCGCAGGGAAGATGCGATGGACCCACTTGAGGCTTTCTAGAAAGTGCCTCATCAAGGAGGTGAAAATAAAGAATACACAAGGGTTTGGAGCTGGGGAATTACAAGAGTGAAACGGCAAAGAGGGGTGATGAAGAAGCTAATRTTTAATACAACAGATGTGAGAGTAGCTGTGTGCAGCCAAGAGGTTGGGATGTACCTGGGAGGTGTAAGAAGTGAGGAGAGGGAGAGTCTGGACAAGAGCAGGAAAGAGCAAGGATGGTGCTGTGAGTGGATGGAGCCCATGAGTGGAGCTGGCTCTGAAGTGAGATAGGCTTGGAACAGGGATTTGGGAGGGGCTGGGATTTTATCTGTTGAAAAAGCAGCTTGTGCGTTTCTTGTACGTCCAGAGCTGTCTGTCACCGTGCAGCACTCACCTTACAGCACCTCCTGTGCAAGCTGCAGCCTTTTCCCCAGGTTATTGCTTTTCTTCCTTCAAACAAAAAGGAGATAAACACAGTCAGGCAGCAGAGAGGCTTCTGTGGGAGTCTGTGCTCGCAGGCCTTTGTAGGTGGAATATCCATCCTGTGCCCACAAGGCAAGCCAAATGGGATTGATTTGAGCTCTGATGGCTTGCAACAAGGATGGCAAAAAAAGCTCCTGTCCCTGGCAGCTCACCCCGAAACACTGCACAGAACACCCAGAAAGTCTTGGCTGCTGCAGGTAGCCCACAGCAAGGCAAGCTGAAGCCAAGGATAAGGTGCCAGCCTGTGGGATGAGGAGCAGGTATCCTTAAGTGGTCAGAGCTGATCTGTGTCTCCAGCATCTTTGCTTCCAAAAAAAGCAAATCCAGGAACTTCGAAGGTATTCCCACGCTTCCCAGTGACTCAGTGAGAGATAAGTGCTTAATTCTGGATTTGGGGCTCAGATTYCCAGTGGTGAGAGAGGGACCTGGCCTAAGGCTGTTCCTGAGGGCTGGAGCTCTCTGGCCGTGGAGGAACAAGTCTCTCTGGAGCTGTATCATGGGGCCAAGGTGTGCTTAAGGATGCCCTGCACATCTTGAATTCATTAGAGCTGTTTCATGCATCAGCCTCTTAGGAAGAGGTTGGGATAGTTCCCTGGAGAAAACCTCATTCAGAAATAATGAAAACACAAGGTCATGGTTRTAGCCCAGCATTCTCGTCTCTCATGAATCCAGCGCTAAATTAATTGATTTGGGGGAGTTTTAATGACAATGCAAGAATCTAGTGCATGAAAATAGATCCCTCAACTGGTACAGCTCAAATATTCTGGGTGCTGTTGGTGCAACTGAGGTTTCCCTCTAACTGAGCGTGCACTAAAGCTCACTTTGCCTTGTTTACACTGKTTTTTTTCCAACATGCTAAATTTGACTAAATTCCAAAGGATCACTACATTAGGATATGCAAATCAGATGAGCTGAATGTTTTTCTTTTTCCTAAATACTGCTTACCCAAACCCACAGAGCGAAAGAGGATGGGCTGACTTGCACAGGGAGATAGAGTGCCATTAAATGAGGCAATCAGTTGCTGTTCAGCAGTTCTAGGAACTTYGGGTTTACTTGCTTATTACTGGTCCACAATTTGGTGTGAAACAACAGCTTTTGTGTTTGGAGTTGAACATGGCTTTATTGGTATGCAGAGGTCACTTTGTTTTTCTCCCCCAAGTAATTTGCTAATGCTAGAACAGAGAGAAATTGGATTTTTTGATGAAACAACTTGAGGGACAATCATACACAAGCTTCCCTGGTATGTTGGTTTTTTCTGTATGTGCAAATCTTGTACCTGATACTTTAATAAATTACAGAACTGGTGCTTATTACAAGTCTTGGAAATGAAAGTACTGTCATAATATTGCCCCAAGTGGCTCCCCACTGCATCAGAGTCTGCACTTGGTATTTGAATGCACTTCTTGGCTGGATGCTCAGAACCAGTCAGAAAACGGCACAGGGATGTTCTCAGCTATCACAGCATAAAACACTGTCATTAAATTCTGCTCTCTGATATGGAGTGCTTGTTGCAGAATGTCACAGAGTTACCTTGTCAGTGCTGCCTCTGAGTTGTGCATGTCCTTCGTGCAAACCCCATGATTGCCAGTTGGTCATCTTGGCTGGCTGAGTTCAGAAGTGAAGTTCTTAAGCTGGTGGGTAGAAGATTTAAGCACGTCCTTTGCTTTATCTAGAAGGAAAGTGCTGTTAAAGTGCAAAGGAGGAGACTTGTCCAGCCRTTCTTCCCTGTGTGCCTGTGTTTCCATGTGTACTGGTTAGTTGTGGGACTGAGAGAAAGAATTCTGTTTAGAAAGGAAAATACAAGGAAAAGAAACAACAAGCCCTGAAAGATAGGCTGATGACAGAGGCTTCCCTGGCCTTGSTGATGGCCAAACCTCCCTGTGTCCTCACCTTCAGGAGGGCTGAGAATAAACCTTGAGCCAGAAGAAAGTTGCAGTGCCAGGGCAGGGCTGAAGGGCTCTGGTGTGCAGAGTCCCCAGGGTCCCTCAGCCCTGCTCCTGCCTCCCTGGGCTCCGGGTGCTGCTCTGGCCGTGGGGGGCCGGGCTCAGCTCCCTGCTCCCAGCAAGATCTGCCTGGGTTTATTTTATTTATTWTTTTTTTTCAGAGGCTGTGCTGTCACATGGCATTAGCGGGCCTGCCTTCAGCCAGGCACAGCCTGCCACTGTTGCTTAGCAACTCTGATGATCTCCAAAATCCAAATTGCTGATACTCCGGAGCACAGGAGGGATGGGAGCTGCTACCTGGGGGGAGAGGGGGTCAGCTCCCACCAGGACCCAAATCTGTGCTGGGAGAGGGGGCAGGAGGAGTTGGGCAAGCCAAGCATCAGCTCCAGCCTGCTCACCATTGCTCTGGCTGAGGCAGGGCATCTTTTGGTCGGGCTTTTTGTACTCTTCAGAGGGTAACTGAGGTCGGGGAAGTGGAAAACAAGCTTTCCTAGGACTTAGCCTGCCTCACTTCCCCTCGTTTTACCCGTTCATGCTCAGAAATCTGCCCCTCAGCAGAGGCTGGGGATGTTTCAGTTGCAAGAGGAGCCATCACATGAAGATTTTGGTGTAAGAGCAGCTGCTCTGTGGCCATGTCTCACCTGCTGAGCTCCCAAAGCACAGCTCCCCTCCTCTGCCATCACACCGTGTGATGGGGGAGCAGCCTCACAGCTGCCAAAGTTACAGCTTCTCATCCCAATCCTGCATCCCTGCTCCCCAGGGAATGCCTTTACTCCGACAGCATCCCTCAGCAGAGGGGAGACTGCTGTGGCAGGTGTCAGGATCGCTGGAGAAAGTCCTTTGCCAGTAGTTCCACCTTCAGGATATCTATCCAGAGGGGTGAGGTTTAACCACAGCCTGTCAAAATTCGGAAGAAAATCCCATTTAATACCACTGTCCCTCTCTGAGCCAGCATTTGTGGTGGACACTGCCTTCCCAAAGCCCCAGAGGCTGCTCCCGCTGGCTGGGGGCACGAGGATATGGGAGTTTGGGCTTCTTTCCCRGTGGGTGATGTCCTTGCAGCATGGGATGATCCCAGCCACACTCCCTGCGAGCAGGGGACTGCTCTGCATTGCCCATTTCCCAAGTCTGGATGAGTTTGTTGTGTAGAGGAGGAGTATGGGTGGGAGGAGGAGACAGGGAATGAGGGGTTTTAAGCAAAAGATCTCATTAGTTACATATATCTGCCAGTTTCCATAGTAACTGGGGAAGAGAGGAAACCTAAATCTGAGTGTGTCTGGGTAGCTGGATGCCTGAACCGTCCTCGACCTGCAGGGAGCTGCTCTGAAGCCTCTGGAGCCAAGGGGTTCAGTGAAGGGTCCAGGCTGCCCTGGGGAGAGGCAGCGGATCCAAGTCCTTGCATCAGGGGATGGGTTTGTAGGGCCCTTTGCTTCCTCCTCCCACCATTCCCTGGTGCATGAACAGCCTCTGCTCTCCTCTCTAATCCCTCTGTGCACCAGCACTGACTTGTGTCCATTCTCAGCACCAGTGGATCTGTGTCTGTAGGTGCAGGGATGGATTAGATCTGCGTGGTCACTTCGGGCAGCTCCTCTGCTCCCTGTGTTCCTTGAGATGGATCCCACATTTCCAGTCTCTGGGCTTTCAGTGCAAATTGGTTTAAGGCTGTTTCTCTCCCTAATTTTTTGCCAAAAGTGCCCAACCTGCCGGTCATGGCCCAGCATAGATAAAGTGTTCCACCTGCCCCAGCAGGRACTTGAATTCCTCCTGTTGGGCACCAGGAATGGGAATTTGCCAATGATGCTGATCAGGTGTGGAGTCTTCCACCCAAAGTGTGACTGTGCCTCTTTACAGGCATCCAAAGCCTGACATTTGCTCTGCTCTGTGCTGAGAAACCTTTTGGCAGGCAGAGGCTGCCACTTTGGGTCCTGGTGTTCTGCATGTTTGCCTGTTCTGGTTTCCTTGAGAGGTCTCTCAGGAGTAAAATGTGTCATGGTGACACCCATCCAGGTGTGCAGCTGGAATCACACCTCACCTGSGAGGGCTGAGCTCAGGCTGTGTGTTAAAACTGTTCCACTGCCCTGTGATGTCTAGAGACAGTGTCTGGGGGGAGGGGTTACCCTTTCTAGGAATTGCTGTAAAAAAAAGGAAAGGATTTTTACTACATTGATTTGGCCAGTCTGTGTGTGAGGGAAGTAGGAGGGAGCTCACGTGGTTGGGACAGGACCTCAGAATCTGAGCGAGCCTCAGGCAGTGATCTTTGTTCTTTTCCACCTTCATCTTCTGATTTTTTAGCTGCCTGCAGCTGGTTGAGGGCTGTAGATAAAGCAGAGTCCTCTTACCCTCTGAGCTGCCTTGATAATCTCACCTTGATCAACTCCTGAGTGACCCAGAGCAGTGAGTGAAAGCCCTGTAAAATGGGCAAATACTTACCAAGAGATTCCTGAAAGGAATGTGGAGGGTCCATGAAGAGAACTGGAATTTTTTCTCCTTGTGTCATGTCTGCTCCTATCCCCAGGGAAGGAGTCAGCGTTTCCTTGTGCTCTTGCATGCCGGGAACGCTCCTCTGGGCTCTCCTGTCTCTGCAGATGATGGATCTGAATTAACAGATATGTTTTTTCTCCCTTCTCTCCGAAGACACTGTCTCCAGCAAGCTGCAGAACAACAACGTCTACACCATTGCCAAGAGGAACGTGGAGGGGCAGGACATGCTCTACCAGTCCCTGAAACTCACCAACGGCATCTGGATCCTGGCTGAGCTCCGCATCCAACCGGGAAACCCCAACTACACGGTGAGGTGTCGGAGAGCCCAGGGCGCGGCACGGCCTGGGACCCTGCTAACTCACCCCACACGCTGAGCTGCTTCTCCCTGCTCTGCCTAACGAGCTGCTTTGAGGGAGATCCTGTTAATTCGGCTGGGGYGGGTTAGGAATGCCCACCGAACATGGGAAGAGTGAGAAACAACAGGATTAGCCTGCTCTGTTGCCAGTGAGCTGGGATGATGCCTGCTCGGCAATGAGCAGTGACTTGCCAAGGTTACCCAGAGATAAAGCCAAGAGATATTAGCAGGGAAGCATTGCCAGGCTGCCCTTCCCCCTCTTACAGACAAGGGGACATTTATGCCCCACCGCGTTCCCGGCCGTCTGTGGCCCTGTGCTGGCACCAGCCCATGCCTGATGGGAAGGTGCTCTCTGTCCTGCCTCTTGCACCCCCGTGACTCCTCTCTTTGACTTCACTCCCCTTCTGAGGGACCTGTGTGTCTCTGGTATTAGAGGATTTATCTCCTGTTGGAAGCTGTGCCAGGAGTTTCAAGAGAAATCCGTGGTCCGGGGAGCCGCGGGGTGAATGTGAGCGTTGGAAGGTGATTTAAAGTGTTTGCACAAGGTTTGATGCTGCAAGCCTGGTCTCAGCCTGATCTTTGCTTTAGAGAGGAGTGACAGCCAAGTTTGTGTCCGTCAGGGCCGAGCAGCAGATCCTTAGAAGCCCTCGGGTTTAGTGCTGTGATTTACAGCGTGAGGACAAGCACAGGTCCCTTGTCTCAGTCTGGGGCCATGTCCCCTTCCTGCCTGCCTTCTGGGGCACCTGTTAAGGAATTTGGGAACCCCACAGTGGGAGTTTGCTTTTGTTTTCCTCCTCCTGCTTTTGCAGCAAGCTCTGAAAAGGCAGTTTGGGGTYGGTGATGCAGAAAGCAGAAGAAACATTGTGTGACTGTCATCAGCCACATCCATGAGCTGTCCAGCCCATTCCCAGCTGCCTTTGTGGACACGGCAGGAAGCTCCTGCCTCCCCTTGCACCAGCACTAACCTCTCCTCTCCTCTCCACAGCTCTCCCTGAAATGCCGAGCTCCCGAAGTGTCCCAGTACATCTACCAGGCCTACGATGCCATCTTGAAAAACTAACAGGAGATGGAGCCTGTGCCTCACCCTGCAGAAGGAGGGGGGAAAAAGGGGTCCCCAGATCCTCCTTCACCGCGAGCGCGGGGGAAAAGCACTCGTAACTGGAAGCAGCTGTATTCATGTGTAGGATTTCAGTCAAAGGCACTGATTAAACAAGGTAGCAATTAGTATCCACGTGCTAACGATGATAGGGAACAAACCCCTTTGGTATTTTTAGCGTCCATGGAGTTTGTAACCACTGCTTCGACTACTCCCGTGTCCCCCTCACTCATCCTTTCTCGTGGGCTTCTCCATTTTGTGCCAATGTTCAGTGTTTTCTAAATGGCTTTAGGTGTAGTTTCGATTTTGTAAAATAACCGCTCAYTGGAAAACAAAAAAAACCGAGCAAAAACCACACGTCCGCTCATTAAAACAAGGCAAAAGTGTCGAAAACGTAACACTGCACTTTATATTTTTGTACTTTTTTTTTTTTTTTTGAGTTTTTCTATTGTAATTGGCTTAAAGGGAAGGTGATTCCAAGGAAGTATTGGGAGCCCTGCAGGGACACCAGGCTCTAGCAGGGTGAGCGYGGCCTCGGGGAATAGGAACAGAGCCATCAGCTGGGTCTGAGGAGGCGGATGGAGCCCTAAAGAGGGAATTTTGTGATACTTGTGCTGCCAGACTCAGCACTGCTTCGATGGTGTTTTCACTCCAGCCATCTCCCTGGCTCCTGAGCTGCTCATTTGAGGAGTGAGGCTGCTTTTGCGTGGGGAGGAGCTGCAGGCCTGGGTGGGTGTACCAGGGCAGCACTGGATGAAATGAAGGAAACGTTCTTAGAGCAACAGGCTCGTGCCAGAGCTCCAGGTGTGGTCTCTGCATCCTCACCCATCTGCAGCCCCTCTTCTTCCCGTTCTTTCCGTGCCTGCTGTGGCTGAACTGCCTTCTCAGCCATCCTTGAGCTGTGCCCCCTTCCCCCAGTGCTGGCCCTGGCAGTCCCCAAGGCTCATGGTGGTACATCCCAACGTGGCAATGCCACTTCCCTGATGGGGCTTCTGACATCAGCCATGTCCCTACAGAGAGGGGCCACTGCTGGCAGTGCCCCAGGATGCCAGGGGAGTGCAGCAGCTCTCTCTGTTCCCATGCTGTCCCCCAAAACCCAGGCTGTGCCGTGGTGGGAGATGGTTTGGGCTTGGCAATGTTTGCTCCCTGCCTGCCTGGGACCCTCAGCTTCCAGCTGGGCTGAGTTGAGCAGATCATGGAAGCATTTCTCCTGTTTGCAGCTCCACTCTTTGTGCCCGGAGACGCTCAGTGACAAGAGCCAGCCAGGTTCCTGCTCTCAGTCCCTGTCTCGAGCAGCCCCATGCCCTGGCCCCTCTTTTCCAACCTGTCCCTTGGGGCCAGGAGTGTTTCCTTTCCAGTCCCTAGCTGTGGACTCGCCCCATTGCAACCACTAATTGCTGCAGCAACAGCAGTGAAAGCAAAGCCTCTTGCATGTCCCTGCTCCATCCATAGCTTGTCCTGCTTAATCCAAGCCCTTATCTAGAACAGCTTTGCCCTCCCCAGCATGCTTGGACATCTCCTCCCCGGCTGACAAAGCTCTTGCGTGTAGCAACCCCCATGTTGTCCTTTTAGATGCCACTTTCAAAGTCAATAAGTGTTTTATGGTGGGAGATCGTTCATCAGGGCTTTGGCACTGTCTGCAGCCAAGAAACCAGTGCTGGGAAAAGGTCACAGTGTCCTGGGAGAGACTCCAGCAGGGCCCAGGAGCTGCAGGACCCTGAGGAAGGTGGTGTCCCTGTGTAGGAACCCCTGTGCTTTGGCTGGCGAAAAAAAAAGCGGGGCAGAGCTGGAGCGACCCAGCCCTTGAGCCTTGCCCACGTGGGCTGGGAGGTGATTTGCTCCAAGCCCTGCGGGTGCGCTGTAAAAATCATTAACAGAGCAATTAAGGAAGCGCCGGTGGCACCGAGTGCGATGCTGTGTCGGGGCAGGGAGGAGAGCGCAGCTTCGACGTGGGGAGGGGCTGCTGAGCACCCCTTTCTCTTGCCAAMTTTCTCCCCAGCTTTTCGGGTGGGTGCCCCAGCCCGGGGCAGAGCCGGGGCTGTCGGTGGCGCTCCCTCCGCTCCCGCCCGTTCGAGTGTTCGCCGTGTCCTCGTGTTGCTCTTCAGGCTTTCCCTGCCCCTCCGTGTCAATAAACTCATTTCCACGAGGCTCTGGCTGCGTGTGGCTCTGTGGGAGTGGGGAGAGGAGCCAGTTCTCCTGACGAAGGCTGGATTTGGAGGGAAGGAGACTGTTGGCTCGCCAGGCTTCTTTTCCCACCGGCCCCTTCTCTTCTACAGCACAGACCCCTCACATTTGGGTCTGGCAGGGGCAGGAGGCAGCAACTATCCCTGCTGCTCTGACTGCTGCTTCTGCTGGTCTCAAAGGGCAGCAGGGACAGACTCAGATGAGCAGCAGAAGATGGATGTACCCATTCAGCCCTTTTGGGGCCCCAGGTGGGCGGTGCGTAGCGTGACCTGTTGTCCCTGTGGTGAAATGATAAAATCCTGGGAGTCACTGATGCGTTTGGATCGCTTTGTACTGGTGCTGTTGTTTTCCAGAGAGCTTTGCCAAATCGCTGGTCCCGTCTCAAGCAAGATGGGTTGTGCTGCAAAATCTCTGTATCAGGCCCAAACTCAGCACTTGAAATAGCCAGAATGGCAACAGAATGAGCAGCAGGTTTGGGGGGTGTTGCTCTGGAGCAGAGCAACTCTTTTCCCTCACCTCTGCCCAGCCTTGGCTTAGCAGCACTTGGATTTTTGGAAACTTCCACTCTCTGAGAAGGGCAGGTACCATACCAACCCATGTTGCCCTGCACTGGGGTGGTTTTGTGTTAGAAGCAGCTGTATGTGTCTAGTAACAACAGTGACAGCCTGGTTTGGGGTCACTGATCTTGCTGTCGTGTCCCTTCGTGCATCCCTGGTGTGCCTGGGATGGGAACCATCATTCCCTGCTGTGGGTCACCTCCTGCCGTGGTGCTGGGGATGAGCCTGGAGCAGCATTTGGCCCAGCGGGAGCAAAAGCTGCTGCAGGGTGCCCAGGGCTCTGCTGTCCCTTCATGTCCTCTGGCAAAGAGAAAGGTGTCTCTCTCCCTCCCTGTTCTGCCAGAGGCTTCTCGAGAAAAAATCGGTCTTTCCTGCTGCTCTGGGTTTGCAGACACACTCACGCCCTGTAAGCAGGGACACACCAGCCCTGGGCCGTGCTGTGCTGCGGGAATGGGGTTTGCTTCATCAGCACAGTCAGCCTGCAGTGCTGGGGGCTCAGGGGACACGGGTGATGTTCCCTGGGCCAGGAGCTGCCTCGGGGGAGACTGGTCCCCACAGCCTTCCCTGTTCCTCGGCTCCACGCTGTGCGRCCTCCAGAGTCGTTCCTTGCTGCTCTGGCCGGAGCTGGGGCCAGCCCCCTGTGCTGGGTGGGCTCCCCAAAATTCCCTGCAGCTCCTGCTGGCCTCGCACCCATCCTGCCCCAAGCCTGTGCCTGTGCTCAGGGCCAACTCCGGGTGACAGTCCCCGAGCCCGGGAGGGGGTRTGGGGCGAGGCAGGGACTCAGGTGAGGATTTTGGGGACTGCCCAAGGCAGGACCTGACCACAGCCCCTCGAGCCATCAGCGCTGCCTGTGCCCTGCTGCCACCTGCACACCAGGACACACACGGGAGCTCTTGGACGGATGATTTTAGGTTTGCCTTGGACTCCTGTCGCTGAAACKGGGATAAGCCTCGCAGCCAGCAGGGACGTGCCGGGATCCAGCCCCACGCCCCTCCCCCCTCCCTCGTATATTAAATTTCACACATAAAACTGCAACTGAAGAGCATCTCGGAGGGAACTGCTAAAAATAGCCCCGAGGCTGGAGCCTGAATTGTGCGGGAGAGTTCATGTGCAGCCCGATCCCTGCCCTCTCCCAGAAACATTCCAGGGCTCAGGGCTGCTTTATGGCGATGCAGGGAAGGGGAGCAGCATCCAGGWCTGGTAACAACCCCAGGGACACATAAATACCCCCTTAGCTGCGAGCATCAGGCAGCTCAGCGGGGAAATAACCCCCAGATCCGTGACAGCCTGGGCGTACCGTGGGACACGGCGAAGGGGCTGTGACCCCCTTTGCCTGGTGCTGACCCCACATTTTGCCAGCCGCTCTGGTCCCCGCGGCCGTGGGGCTGTGTCTGCCGTCCCCCGGGAAGGATGYGGCGTTGTGTTTCCACTCGCACGCCCTCCTCACCCCGGAGAGGAGCCCCCGGAGGTGATGTTTTTTTCCAGCCAAAGGTGCTGACGAGGCTGGGGGGAGCCCGGCCGAGCCGTGGCCGGGGCTCGGGCTCAGCCAAGCCCTTGTGATCGCAGCCAGACCCGCGGAGACACCGCGGTGCTCACCGGTGTCACAGAGAGCTGGAGTGGGGCTTGGGGTCTGCTTCGAGGAGCGGAGGGGGCAGGGGGTCCATCAGCAGCGTGTCCCGGGGGCCTGGACCATGTTCCTGGAGGTGCAGCCAACATCTTCCCTCTGTCCAGCACGCAGGTAAAATRCTCCGTGCCGGGGTGACCCAAAAATGCAGACGCTGCAACAGAAATGTCCCTCCCTTGGTGGGGCCTGCAACCACCCAGGGCTGAGAGTCCCCCCCGGTGCCAGCGGGCACAGAGAAACCCCCTGCGCTGCCCGCGGGCCGGGGGCTGGCACTGGAGGAGGTGAAGGGATGTGCCCAAGAGCACAGCGAGCGGCAGCGCCGGAGGAGGGAAAGACTCCCTTGGAGAGGGTCCTGCCCACCTCCCCCGAAGGAGTCTGGCCTGGGGGGCTCGTACCGGGTGGGCATGAGAGCACAGATGCCGCCGGGCGCCGGGGAGGGAAGGGGTGACGGCGCTGCACCCAGCACACTGCAGGGGGGACTGGGAGGGTCTTTTCCCATCGGCGCCTCCCCAGAGCCCCGGGAGAAGCCGGTGTCTCCGCTGGATTCCTGCGGCTCGCTCTGGGCATTCCCTGCCTCCTCTCTCGGGCGCTGCCTTCTTCCCCGCCTGGGCACTGCCCGCATCCCTCCCCGGGCAGCCCCTGCATCCCTGCCTGGGCAGAGCCTCCTTGCCTCTCCGGGCGCTGCCTGCATCCCTGCCTGAGCTCTGCCTCCGTCCCTCCCTCCCTCCCTCTCCCCATCCCTCCCCAGGCGCTGCTCGCCTCCCGCCCGGGCATCCCCGCCATCCCACCGGGCGCTGCCTCCCTCCGTGCCCGGACCCCGCCGGCCCCCCCGCCGTGCCCCGGCCGGGCTCCCCGCTCCCCGCCGCCGCCGCCCCCCGGTGTGGCCGCGCCGGGCGGGGGCCGGGCCGGGCCGGGGCTCTGCAGCGGGGCCGCCCGCCCCGCGCCGGGCTCGCCGCATGGCTCCGCCGCCCGCCGGGGCGCCGCCGGCCCGGGCCGCCGCTGCCAGGTACGGGGGATCCGCCGGGAACGGGAGGACGGGGGGAGGGCAAAGTTACCGCTGGGCAGGGCCGGGGGGTGGCCGGGATGGGGGGACGAGGGGGTCCCCGGCGAAAGTTGAGCGCCGGTGCTCCCCGCTCCCCTCCGCCCCGCCGGCACGGGGGGTGCGGGTGTCTTTGCCCCCCGGCATCCCCCGACCACCTCCAGCCCCAGCAAGCCCGCGGGCCGGGRGTGCTGCGCTGCCCAGGGCGGCCGGAGCACCGCCGGGAGGGTCGGGATGCGGGGCGTGCGGGGTGCGGGGTGTGCGGGATGTGCGGGATGCGGGATGCTGCCGCCGCCCCCGCCCCGTGGGGCTCAGGGTTGCTCCTTCCAGTGCCCCCGGCGTGGCGGGGTGGCCAAGGTCGCACGGGGGGCCGGAGCGTCCTTTCCCGGGAGCCCCCTGCGAGCCCCCGCCCGGCCCTGCAGCCAGCGGAGCCCGGCCTGGTGCCGAGCGCCCGGGGACCCGCGGCCGGTCCCTGCTCCTCCACCCCAGCGTGGGGTGGCCCGACGGTCCCCCGCCTGCGCCTCAGTTTCCCACAGTGGCTGCTTGTGCGGCTGGGGACCATCAGGTCGGCCTCCGATGTTTTTGGGGTGCGTGGTCCCCATCCGCCAGCACAGACGGGGATGAGGCTCTGGGGGAGGCACGGCAGGGCTCAGCCTGTGCCCCAATTCCAGGGAGCCCTGCGGGCACTGGGTTTCCCGTTGTGTCGCTCCATCACCCTCCGGCCCCGCAGAGGAGCTGGGGATGCTGCTGCGAGGAGGAAGGGTTTGTGGGGACGGGGTTGTCCCTGCAGCAGAGTGGCCCCCCGGGACCTGCAATGACAGTGCTGTCTGCTGGTGGAGAAAGGCCCCGGCAGGGTCGGGCACGGGAGCTCCTGCACCTCCTGTTTCCCTGCATCTGGCACAGAAACATTCCTGTTGGAGGGGCTGAGAGCAGCCAGCACCCCAGGGAACAGTCCCAGCAGCACAGGGGGACAGGGTCCCCAGTCCTGCTGCAAGGGGGGTGAGGATGGTGTGAGCCGTGGCCCAGCCTGAGGGACCCTGGGAAGCTTGGCCGCTCCAGCACCCAGCAGTGGGAACCTCTGTGCCCGGGCTGCCCCTGGGGCAAATAATCTCCATCGAACAGGCAGAACAGGGTGTCTGAACCTGGCACTTTCTGCTGCTGCGCTGCGCTTTGGGGATGGTTTTCAGGGAAATGGACCAGAGCATCAGAAATTGGTCAAAACATCCACACCTCGGGATAAAGCACAAGCTGCTTCGTGGTGATGGGAGCAAGCAGAAGTGAGACCCAGCCCCTCGCCCTTGCTGCTCCCATCACAGCTCCTGGTCGGCAGCTCCGTGCCGGTGGGTGTTTGGACTCCTCAGCCTCAGCACCCACATCCCCRTGTGTGGGTCATCCCCCCCGTGTCCCCCCAAGTGTGTGGCCCTGCACCGGGGCCCCTCCGGCCTCAGCACACGTGCCAGCGGCTGTGGGCTCGCCCCGTCAGCTGGCTTGGAAATGAGTCTCCATCAAGTTAATTGCCAAACCGCTCAAAGCCCGAGATGAAGCGTTAAAGCTGTCGCTCACGGGCGCAGAGCAATCTCCCCCCGCCCCAGCAAAAGGCAATTCCAGCTGTCCAAGCCGAGGGAAGATGGATTCCCCGGCTTGGGGCAGCACCGGGAAGGAGCAGCTGGTGACAATGCCCGTGGGTTCTGTGGAAAGAGTCCCCGGCCCAGCCTGGGACTGAGCAAACCCCGAGCCACAGACAGACCCTTTCCTGGAGGTTTCCCTGCTCTGGTACTGAAAGGGCTGATTGTGCCTGTGACAACATTCCTGGGATAAAGTTCACTCAAATCCTGACTCTCCTTGGCTGGTGGGGTGGGAGGCTCCAAGGGGGGACCCTGAGGTCCTGCAATGCCAAGATCCCTGGGGACACTGTCAGCTCCTGCTCCTCAAGGACAGCTCCTGCTTGAAAAGATATCCCCTGAAGCAACACCAGTGAGGTGCCAGGGCGCCTCTAGGATCTGACCAGCCTCTCCTTGGCCTTGCAGTGACSGGCTGTCCCGGAGGGGAAATGCATCCTGAATGGGGCTGAGGCCCCCTGCTCGGGAATATGCAGCCTCGGCACCGCGGGGGCAGCACCAGGGCAGCGGCCGGCGCGCGGCGGGATGGTGGCAACCTTCAAGATCGCCGTGCTGGGAGCCCAGGGCGTGGGCAAGAGTGCCATAGTCCGGCAGTTCCTGTACAACGAGTTCAGCGAGGTCTGCGTGCCCACCACGGCCCGCCGCGTCTACCTGCCCGCCGTCGTCATGAACGGCCACGTGCACGACCTGCAGATCATGGACTTTCCCCCCATCACCGCCTTCCCTGTCAACACCCTGCAGGTAGGGGCGCACCCGAGGGCACCTCCGGCTCTGGGGGTCGCCGGTGGCCTCTGTGGGGTTTGGCTGCAGGACTCTGTGGGGTCCCGGTTCCGCCTCTGCGGGGGACGGTTCTCCCGCCGCRTCAGGGTTTGGTTGCTAAATGAGGGATTGTGTCCTCGTGGATACCGGATGAGCAGGTCCGGGATAAAGTGTCTTTTAAAGTTTGGTGGCAACAAACGCAAGAGAGGTGGCATCCCAATCCAAGGAGCGTGGCTCTGGCACTGGGATCCAGTTCCGTGGCTGTCGGAGCCGATGACAGAGCATTTGGGTGAAAATCAGGTGCTCCTGGAGAGCCAAACCCCTCATGCACTCACTGCCCAAGCCAGGTGGAGCTTGTCCCCTCCTGGGAGTGGCTGTCACCCCCTCCAGCACTGCCTGGGCTCGTTCCTGGAGTGCTGAACCCACCAGCTCCTCTTCTACTCCCTCAGGTGCTTCCAAAGCAGCCCCAAAATGCAGTGTGGGGTTGGAAAAGGTTGCCACCAGTGCCAACCGCTTCCAGGGAGGGGTTAAATGGTGGAAGAGGGGATTTTCAGCCCATGCCATAGCTCCAATCCCAGGGGCACAAGTTGTGTCACCACTGTGGGGAAAGGAGCTGGAGGTTCCCAGCTGTGGCTGCAGCAATGCTGGAGGGCAGTGCCACCGGTGGGGCCACCTCAATTAATCACAGTATCCGTGTGCCCAGCGGGAATGGGGTCACAGGGGCCGTGTAGTGCTCCCAGAGTCCCTGTGCCGTGGGGCAGGAGGCGAAGCGAGCGCTCCAGGGGCGAGGAGCAGGTTTAAAAATTAATTGGTGAGCGCAGGGAACGAAAGGTCAGCGTGAGAAACAGCCCGAAATAGCAAAGGGTAATTTATGGACACGGCAGCCGATGCTCACACACTCCATTAACTCCCTGCCTTGCTGCGCTCCCGAGGAGGCGGCCGGTGGGAACAGATGGAGGTTTCCAGGGAAGAGAGGGTGATCAGAGGGATGGCTCCGAGGGGAAAGGAGAGCACCGTGGTGAGGGATACGGCTGTGTCTGCTGGGAAACATCGCTGGATTCTGCTCTGCGCTCGGGAGAAGCATCCCTGCAGCGATACCCTGGGAGAGGAGCAGGAGCCAGTGGCTCTCTGACATCCTGCTCCCTGCTCCCGCAGTGCAACCCTTCTCCAGCTCAAGCATCCCAGGAAACCTGCACCGCATGAGGAAAACCAACCTGGCATCGCAGCGCCGGAGCAAGCTGCCCCCCAGCACGGGGAAATAGCTGCGATTTGTTGCTCTCCCAGGTGTATCAGGACTCAGAGTAACCCAGAGGCTGCTGCTCCATCCTCCTGCTCTCTGAGCCTGAGGATCTGCCCAGTTTCTCCTCCCCTCAGTGGACAGAGTGGCTGTGTCACTATGCCCCTTCCCAGCTCCTTCCCATGCTGCCACCAGCGATGGAGACCAACCTTCACCCCAAAACTCCYCTTTCCCAGTTCCCCATCTCGTTCTGATGATAAACTCAGAAAGGCCTGATTCATGGTTCTGAGGGGGTTTACTCAGGGAGAAGTGGTGCCTTTCCTCCTTGGAGAATCTTTCTCCTTTCCAGAGGCACTCAGGAGGGTTTGCGATGCTGCCTGCACGGGCTGCCATTCCCGGTCCCACTGCTGGGATGGGAAAGTGCCTGGAAGTGGGGCAGATTTTCACTCTTACAGCATGGGAAAAAAAAATCCTGTTGTTCCCAGAAACCCAAAGATTTCCTAAGAGCATGTGTTACTTACAGCTCCAGGTTTTGGCTGTGGAGAAGCCACCCCTGCCTGCCTCTGCCCTGGATCCTGATCAGCCACTGCTCTTTCCCTGTCCCCATGTCCCCTCCAAACAGACCTGCTGCCACTTTCCCCSTCTGAACCATGGAGCTGCTGGTCCCTCACCCTCAGACCTCAGATGGGWCTCAACATCCTCCTCATCTGCCCTGCCCAAAAAAATAGGGTGCATGATTAATTAACACAGCTAATTAGCAGTTCTGGTGGATGAAGGTTTTGCATCCAGGGCAGGGGGCTGCATTCAGCCCCGCTGCCAGCTCACCAGGGTGCATGAGGCTGTAATCCTTGTTCTGGAGTGGAACTGGGGCTGACTAATCCTGTTACCTCTCCCCTGGATTAACGAGGGGGATAAGGAATCTCTGGAGATGGGGGGATGGCTGAAGAGCTGTGGGGGCAGACGCAGATGGGTCAGGGCAGAGCAGAGGTGGGTGCTGGGCTGGAGAACGTGCAGCCCCCCGCTTCCTGCTGCCACAGCAGCCCCTTTGGGATGCCCATCCCCGGGGCAGTGCGGGGGAATGAGCCGGGATTGATCCCTCCGGGGCTGAGCCGGGATTGATCCCTCCCCGCACCTTGCAGGAGTGGGCAGACGTGTGTTGCAGGGGGCTCCGGAGTGTCCATGCCTACATCCTGGTCTATGACATCTGTTGCTTCGACAGCTTCGAGTACATCAAAACCATCCGCCAGCAGATCCTGGAAACAAGGTGGGGATGGCTTTGCTGGGTGGTGCATCCCCGCGGTGGCACAGCCTGGCGAGGGGGTGCAGCATCAAGGGGGTGCATCTCGGCATCAGAGATGGGATGTTAGCCTGAGGCAAAGCCCCTTTGCAGGGCTGGGAGCCCAAAAGCCGAGAGAAGRGCAGGACCCCAGGCAGGTATCCCCTGTGAGGGAGGGTGGAGCAGCTGGAGATGGCGCGAGGGATGGCTGGCCCTGGAGAGGGACAAGGGGACACTTGGCAAGCCAAAGCCAAGAGCCGGTTTRGGATGGGCTGAGCCCTGCGGGCGGGTCGGTTGTCGCGCTGTGCCCCGTSCCCTCCGGCCCTCTCTCACCCCCCGCCCTCCGCAGGGTCATCGGCACCTCGGAGACGCCCATCATCATCGTGGGCAACAAGCGGGACCTGCAGCGGGGCCGGGTGATCCCGCGCTGGAACGTCTCCAACCTGGTGAAGAAGACGTGGAAGTGCGGCTACATCGAGTGCTCGGCCAAGTACAACTGGCACATCCTGCTGCTCTTCAGCGAGCTCCTCAAGAGCGTGGGCTGCGCCCGCTGCAAGCACGTCCACACCACCATCCGCTTCCAGGGCGCCCTGCGCAGGAACCGATGCACCATCATGTGAGCTCCCCGTGCCCCGAGGGACACCCCCCGGCCCATCCTCGGGGAGCGCCGGCGGCTCCGCTCTCCGTGCTGGGTTTGGCACCGGGCGCTGGCACCCTGCGGTGACATTCGGGGACGGGGCACCTCGGGCGGGGTGATGCGGCGGCCGGCTTGGAGCAGGGGGGTGGCCGGGCTGCCTGGAGGTAGCGAGGGGTGAGGGAGGTCCTTGGATAAACCCCCGAGCTCTCTCCGAGCCGCCGGTGCTTGAGGCCAAAGTCGTCCCGGGGGGTTTGTTCGTGGCACGGGAGGGTGGAGGAGATGCCTCGGAGGGTGCCCAGATTTAGGCTGTCGCGTCCGTCCTTGCCGGTTCCTGCCCCGGCAGCACAGGGGAGACGCTTGCTGCTGCCTGCCTGCCATCGCCTGCCCCTGGAAGGGAATTATCCAGCCCCTGGATAATCCTGGTGTGCCGGGAGTGGTTCCATCTCCGCGGCACAGGGAGACAGGAGTCCTGTTTTCCTCTCTGTGGAGCTGGGGTTTCTCCCCTTGGAGGGAAGAGCAGTCCCCAGCAAGAGGCCAGGTTATACAGGCTGTCCTTTGGCTCGGTTGGGCCAGATTTCCAGGTGGAATTTCTGGATGAAAGCAAGAAAGGGGGGAAAAAAAATAAGTCCCATCCTGCTCTTTACATCCCCAGGATGCTGGATGCTGCCTTCCCAGGGCTCTGAGCCCCCCTCTGCCCCAGCACAGCCYGGGAAGGCTTCTCCTCCCCACCAGCCTGTGGAACACCAAATAATCTGGGAATGCTCCTTGCCGGGCAGGTCACCCCTCTGCTACCTCTCGTCCTGGGCTCAGCGGGCGATCGGCTTTGCACGGCTTCCCCCCCAGCCCCCGGTGTGTCCCGGGCGGGCGGGCAGCCCCCTGTGCCACCACGGCCACCGGCAGTGCCGCCAGGTCCCATCCGGGCCGGGTTTTCCCACAGGGATTCCACCTCCATCCCGGCGGGACGCAGCCATGGGAAGGCAGCCTCGGCAGCAACAGGGAGCTGGAGCAGCATTTCCAGTTGCATTCTTGGGGTTGTTTTTTTCTCTCTGCATATCTCTGATAGGAAAGTGAGCCCCCCYGTTTAGTTTTTTTTAATTATTTTTTAACCTTTGGGTTTATTTTTCCGCCAGACTTGCAGCTCGGCTGCATCCCGCCCTGCAGGGCGGGTGGCAAAGGGCAGCSCCYGTTAGGAATTGATGAYGAGGTGGTGAAGGGCGAGCAAGAGGCCGAGGGGGTCGTGGTTTCTCCTTGGCTGCTCCCTGCGAGACACGGGGAAAGGCCATCCTCGCCTCCCGAGGCARGATCTGTGTCCGATCCATCCTCCAGCAAAACCATCTCCGTGATTCCTGCCGGAAGCAGGAGGGGCAGGTTCTCAGCACTGCTCTGGGCAGCAAAGCAGGACACCCACCCCTCTCTCCCACCACAGCCGGGTGTCCCTGGCCCAGCAGCACCACTGTGCTCTTGGAAACACTTCCCGTTAAAGGCAGGTCCGGCTGAGCCCCAGCGCGGTGCACCTCACAGCCCCACCCCTGTCAGGGCTGGGGGGGTGCTCCTGTTCCTCCYTCCCTGCTTAGGGAATCAACTCCCTCGCTCCAAGAGAAAAAAAGGAAAAAGGAAAAAAATAGAAAAGTCGATGGGGGGACACGGGCCCGTCTCAGCCGGGAAGGGCAGTGGCACTTGTCACCATCCCTCGCCTTCACGGCGGACCCGGCCTGCCCATCCAACCTCATCCTGTCAGGATTTATTAACACCTGCAAGTCCACTTATCGATCTCTGGCTAGAGCTTTATCCCTCCAAATTGTTTGAGAAGGAAATTCCTCGGTAAATGCTGATAATAAAGCATTTATGAAGAGCTCTGACGTACATATCAACGACTAAGCCAATACATTGTTTGTTATAACCCTGTAGCCTGCAGTTTATAGCACAATTAGTTACAGGTTTTTATAGCATCTATTTAGTATTTTGAAAAAAAAAAAAAGGTTATAAATACAATTGTTATATTCTATTGTACTTTATAGACAGAGGAAGTTATATTAGTAATAATAACTCACTGCTTCGACAGCATTTCCCAGCTCCCGAGAAAACGAGGGCTACAAAGAGCTACTTTCCCAAGAGCCCGGGAAGGGGTAGGTGGTGGCACCCTGGGTGCAGGCAGGGAATCCCAGGCAGGAAGATCCGGTGCGTCCAGGCRCGGGGACGGGAGCGCACGGGGGCACGGCAGCAGCCACGAGCGCCCCGCGGCCCTACTCACACCTTGCTGCAAAGAGTTACCACTCACCCGCCCTGGTCCTGCTGAAAACAACCTGCTCCTGGGCCTGGGGCAGGCTGGAATGTCCCCAGGGCAGTGCCAGTGCCAGGTTTCTGCCCCCGTGCTCCTGGAGGTGATGCCTGGGTTCGGTTCAGCCCCACCAAGGATGCTTTCCCCCTCCTCCTCCTCCTCCTCCTCCTGCCCCAGTGAGCATCCCGGCTGCCTGGACTTGGCTTTCCTCTCCCCACTGGACTTCTTGTCGGAGATTCCCAAGGTGTCTACACCGCCTGTAACGCCCTGCACCTCCTTCTTTGAAATTGAATTAAAAATCAGGTCTGTCCCCCTTGTTCCGTACCCGCCTCGGGAGTGTTTTTGCCAGCAGGTTTTGCATCCCCAGAGCCCCRGCGCTCATCCCTGCTGCTGCTCTGCAGGAAAGTGGGGCTGGCTTCCTCCTCTCTTGGACAATGAGGCTCTCCTGGGCCCTCTGGGGCTCTTGGAGGGATGTTTGCTGTGCCCACAGCAGGCTTATCCTCTCTCCSTCCCCACCCACACGGAACAGATGTGGAAATGGAAGGGCTTTGGTGCATCTCTATTGCACAAACAGCACCACCGGGTCCGTGGCTGCAGGCTCGGGGAGCAGCAGTGCCTGCTGTGACCCTCGGTGACATCCRTCACCCCAGAGGGGACCACGGCCACCCTGGTTCTCCCACGGGGGTCAGCAAGGGTCCCCTCCCGTGACCCCCCAACCTGAGTGACCCAAACACTCATGAGGGCTCTTGGAGCTGTCAGGCATGAGGCTCGTTAGTCCCACGGTGCAGACAGGGAACACTGAGGTACAGGATGGTTTGTGTGGATGCCAGGTGTGGGGTGTCCCCACTGTAGGGACGGCTGCACCCCTCCTCCTGCAGAAAGCATCCCATTCTCTCAATTTGAGGCTGGATATTTCCACCCAAACCAGTACAAAAGTGCCTGTTTAGCAGGAGAATCACCAGTACAGAAAAAATCCACGAGGAAGGAGGGGGTGCAGCTCCGATGAGCGAAGTGGGACCYCCCCGGGTTATCTGGGAGCAATCCCATCGCGCTGCCCCTGGAAACCTCGGGCACCGCAGCTCCGGCTTCAGCATCGCTCCCACCTTCGGAGCGAGGGCTCCGTCCCCGTCCCCACCGACTCTGGGGGTGGGGTCACACCCACGACTCCTCGTCATCCTCGGTCAGCCAGGCGCCGCTGTCGGCCAGCGAGGGCTTGGCCGTGGGGCGTGCGCTGCCGGCCTGGGGGGCTCGGGGCGGCCCCGGGGGGCGGTGCTGGCCCCGGGGGGCGGTGGGGCGATGCCCCAGCGGGGTGGGGATGCGCGACGGGCGCTTGCCCGGCCTGTGGTCCCGCCGGGGACGCACCTTGGGCCGCAGCTTCAGCTTGTAGATGGAGGGCACCCGCTCGGGCTTCTTCAGGCAGCGCCGGGGCTTGGGGACGCTGTTGGCCCTGGCTCCCCGCGGGGTCTGGCCCCCCACTCCCGGCCCCTCTGCCTCCSCATGGGCTGGGAGGGCGGTGGGCTGCGGGGCGGCTCGTGGGGGGGTTTTGGGGACCTGGCTCCCCACCCCCACGGGGCGCAGGGGCTGCAGCCCGCGGGAGAGCTCCTCCACCACCCTGTCGTAGCCGGGGGGCTGCGTGTTCCCACAGCATCCCCGGAGCCGCTCAGTCCCATTTCCAGGCCCACAGGATCCCCCGGGTCCATCCGCTGGCACTCCGGGTCCCTCAGCACTCCCAGCCCTTGGGTTCGGGGCCGGGTGGCACTGCCGTGTCCCCTGGGGACACCCCCCAGCAGCACAGACCTCTGCAGAACGGGCCAGGGGGGTGGGGGGCCGGGAGGTGGCCGGGCTGGCTTTGATGGGGGGTTTAACGCTGCTGTCCAGTTTCGGGGGCTGGCTGGAGGAATTTCGGGGTGAGGGCTGTCGGCCCCGGCCAAGGGCTCTCTGCGTCTCTTCCCCTGGGCTTCTCTGGCTCTGGGAGGCTCCCGGGGCATCCCGGTGCGAGGAGGGGGCATGGACCTTTAAGGGACTGGGGGCACGGACCTTTAAGGGACTGGGGGCACGGGCTGTCACCGTGGTGGGTGCCCCCGTTTCCTGTGGCCTGGCAGCCACCACAGATGATTTTCCTCCTCGCTGGGTGCTTCTGGGAGGTGCCGATACCATCCGTGGGCTGGGTGATGCGGACCTGCCCCGTGCCGGTGCCACAGGGATTTTCCCTGGGGTGGTCCCAGGTGGTGCCTTAGGGACCCCCGCGCCGTTCGGGAAGCTCAGGCGGGAAGGGGTGGGTGCCCGGCCCGTCGCCCCGCGCCCAGGGGAGCTGCATCGAGCAGGTGACCTGGATGGTGGTGGCTGCCTCCCCAGAGGGACAGCCGGTGGCTCCCGCATCCTGCAAGGAGAGACAGCGGAGAGGGGCCAGGGAGCTGCTGCATCCCCGCATCCAGCCTGGTGCTGGGCACCCCCAGAAGGGAAAGGCGGAAAAAATTTCAAGGATATGAGAAAATCTGCTCTGCAAACAGGCAGTTTGGGGTACGAAGCGTCTTTGCATCACTTACCTGCCCGAAGGGACCCTCCGGGGCTGCGCTGGCTCCCGGTGAGGGCTGACACCCGGCGGGCGACCCGAGCTCTCTGGCGTGGGGGTGACAGGGGACCGGGGGACAGGGAGGACACGGGACCCCCATGTGACGGGGGGCAGGGGGCTCTGGGAGCGGCTGACCAGCAGCGAGGGCTGGGGGCTGCGRGCGACCGCCTTCTGGGCCGGGCACAGCCAGACCTCGTGCTGCACTTGCTGCTGCGGGCTCCTGGTTTTCCAGGCTTGTTTGTGAGCTGTGGGGGAGAACGGGGRGGACTCAGCACCCCCGTCCCCTGCACCCATCCCCACGGGGTGCAGCCCACGCAGGCATCGCTCAGCATCCAGCCCACGAGGGTGCCGGCAGAAAGCCGCGCTCCCTGCAAAGGAGCTTTTGGGGTCCGGCTCCATCCGAAAGTCTTCCATGACCTCTAGTGGCCACCAAAGTCAAAGAGAGTCCCCAAATCCCGACATTCCCCGGCAAAACAACGAGGCATGGCTCTACCAAAACCTCCCGCTCCTGGAAACGGCCCCGAGAAGAATCGAGACCCGCGATAGACTCCCCTCTGACCCAGCCACGGSGTTTGGGGACGCGGGGACTCACAGAGCGAGGTRCAGCGACACGGGTCGTGCTTGTCCAGGTAGTGCTCCAGCGTGTCCCAGCCGCCCCCGACCCGCACCATGACGTGTTCCCGCAGGATCTGCAGGGATGCCGGGTGCCATGAGGCCGGAAAGTGTGATGGGACACCCATCTCTGCTCAAACAGCCCGGGGGTGGCACGCTCGGCCGGGCTTCGAGAGCTGTGGGTTTGCCCTAAGTGCCACTAGGTGTCCCAAAGGATTGCTGCATCCCTGGCTCAGCTCCTGCTGCCATCCCGACAGGTTTATCTCATCACCACGTGGAGAGTGGGGACCCTTTTGGAAAATCCCGGTGCTTTGTCATGTGCTGAGTCCTTTGGCCAGGCTTAGGGATGCGTCCAGGCAGGGACAGATCATCCCAGTGTTCCCACTGCTGGGTGAGACCAGGCTTAGGTTTGGTGGGATGGCAGATTTTGCCCTGCACATGGATGGTTAAATCCACACAAACACATCCACGTACCACAGGGCTGAGCCTCCCTGCTGTCCTGCTTTGGGATAATGTCAAAACTCCCACACTGGCCCCGTTTGGGGAGGATGGAAGAAGGGTCATGGCAGCAGAGCAGGATTCCTGGTGCCTGTGCCCCAAAGGCACGGGGCAGAGCAGACTCACCCGGACAAAGATGAGGGTGTCAGAGTCACCCACACGGTATTTCCCGTCGGAGATCTTGATCATGGGGAACTGGACAGGGCAGGTACAGCGGCTCACCAGGTGCTGGACCTGCGGGCAGCAGGGATGGGACCTCACCAGGGCTGCTGGGAAAGGTCCTGGGGTGGCCATCCTCATCCCCATCCSCATCCATCCCCATCCCTATCCATGCCCATGCCCCTCCGCACCATCTGGTCGAGGTTGTGGAGGTCCCGCGGTTTCCGGGGGGGCCGGGGCAGGGCGGTGTCTGCGGGAGGCAGGTCCAGCTCCTGCCGGAGCTCCTCCTCKATCTCCTCCTCCATCTGCACCAGGGTCGGGGCGCGCATTCCGAAGCGGGAAGCGTGGCGAGCCAGCTCCAGCAGGCACAGCACGAAGTTCTTCTCGTTCTTCCTCAGCACCAGGTCCTCCGTCTCGAACATCAGGACGTCTGGACAGGGCAGGGGCAGGGCTGAGCCAGGGCTGGCAGGTGGGGATGGGGACAAAGGGGACCGGGGGGGGCACAGATGGAGTCAAAACCTGCCCCAAAGGGTGGTGTTCACTGGAGCCATCCCACCAGGAATATGGTTGGGTTCAACAAGAGTTGGGATAAATTAAACGAGGAAGAGCCTTCCCCTTGGGTATCTACAGCCACAAAACTCAGTGTCTGGGTGCCCTGAGGATGTGTCACTCCACGCCACTCCCCTTCCTGGGCATCCACTGTTGCTAGGACAGGGTAACAGATGCTCTGCTCAGAGCCAGGACTTCTCCTGCTGTCCTTAGGTCTGGGATCACACTGTGCCTGGCAGGGACACACTGTGCCATACACCCTTTCCTTTTCCACTCCTCCAGCATATATTTGCACCCAAGCAAATGCCAGCCAAGTGCCAGAACCCTACAAAGCTCCTGCCAAGCCTGGAGGACCTTGCACAAGGAATGCCAGCTCAGGGTCGCATGCACGTGGTGCTGCCCCATGCTGGGGTGCCACTGGTTTTGGGGGACACTTGGGAAAACAGAGAGCAGCTGGAGGGGACTCACACAYGGAGACACGGGGCAACCGGAGCCTGGCATCCCACCTTTGATGTCCATCTCCTTCCTGCACCACTGGATGAAGTTGGAGACGTTGTCCCTGGCCTGGAAGGTGCCGGGCTGYGCCGTGAGGTTGCAGCTGACGCCGGCGGCGGGCAGGCGGAGGTGAYGGGCCAGCTCGGGGCAGGCGCGGGCGAACTCCGCCGCCGCCTGGGTGACGTGGTTGGCGTGGGAGCAGAGCACGGCCCCCGTCTCCAGCACCTCCACGAAGGTGCCCACCTCGATGTCAAGGTCGTACAGGTCCTTCAGCCACTCTGCCAGGTCCTCCTTCATGGCRTACAGGTACTGCTCGCTGGAGCGGTAGGGGCGGATGCTCCGCGCCCCCGTGCCCGGCGGCCCCCACATCCTGCCATAAGACTGGGAGGAGGYTGAGGGAAAAGGGTGATGGGGACATCACCCCATGGGAGCTGCCCCAGCCGTGTCCCCAGCCCACCTCCCCAGCAGCCACACTCACCTGGTGCCACTTGCTCCCTGCTATCAGAGGGGGTGACACCGTCCTCCYGGTGTGCAGAGCCCTTCTGGGGTCCTACAGCTGTAATGCAGCTCAGGGAAAGGGAATCACCCTCCCGGGCAGTGGGTGTTTTGTTTCCTTCCCAAGTGCTGATCCCTTCTCCTTGGTGACAAGGGACTGGCTGCAAACACTCCCTGTTAACCCTTCAGCACCTGCTCCTCTGTCACTGCCCTGCTCCTCCCCAGCCGTGCCCGGGGTGGATTTTGCCCCTAGGGAGCAGCTCGTCAGCACCCAAGCTGTCCACAACCACGGGAGAGGGATTTTCCCCCTTCCCAACACCCCTACACCCACCTCCACCACAGATGGGGTGACCTGAGGGCCACAAGATACATCTTCAGGGCCAGCTCAAGGTGAGAAGGGTTTATTTGCACACCTACCTTGGGCCTTTCTCTGCTCTGTGCTCCCTTGCAAACCTCTTCCCAAATTGCCCACAACAGCGAGGTCTTTGGCAAAAGCCAAGCTCCTCCAGGGATGGAGCGACTCCAGGAGTTGGGGCTTTAAGGAAATAACTGCACATGAGTGGGCACCTCTGGGAATGTGGGATACTCCCTCCCTAACCCGGGGCTTGCAGAGCTGCCACAGCACCCAGGTGCTTCCGCAAAAAGCGAATCTACAAGGGAAGTGTTCACACCTCAGGACCAAAACTGAGCCTCTGGTGGGCTTTGGGGGYCTTTTGCTGCGTTGGGGGACCCATCCTCTCCCTGGAGCCAGCTGCTGATGCTCACTGCAGATCACTGTCCGGCCGATGTCATTTTGGGGGAGGAAATGCAGGAATCCCAGCTATTCCACTGGTTTGGGGAATGCGTGGCAGGCCGGAGGAGTCTGCGCCTGGCATGCCCAGCCCAGCAGGAGAAAAGGACCCTTGAGAAGCTGGATTCCCATCCAGGGCACCCAGTGGGGTGGATTGCACAGCTCAGGGTGTGAGTTCACCTCCCCCAGGTCCCCCCACGCTGGTGGGGTGCAGGTGACACAGCACAGTGACCCCATCTCTGCCAGAAATGCCGAGCTCAGCCCCAGCCCTGGCAGCATCACAGTGCCCCAAGGCATCCCAACAGGACACAGCCATGGGAAACACAGGGCAGCAAGCCAGGGAGGAAAAGGAAAACCTGAAAAGGGGAGAGGATTTGAGGTTGGACCATCCTCAGCCGCCAGTCCCACAGCAGATGGGATGCCTGGCTTTCTCCCAAGGGGACAAGAAGAGGGATAATGAATGAATTCAGCCTGGGGAAAAACCTATTAACACATCCCAAAGCATGGAAAAATCGTCAGTAATTTGGGATGAAATAGGGAAGAGAATTTCCATGTTTTCATCACCATCAGTGAGTTTTCCGTGGGATCCATCTCCTCTCTTTGATGCAGCAAGGATGAAAGCTGAGGCCAAATTCAGCAATCCCCACTCCAACCCCAAACACCCACAGGCATCTCGAACACAGCCCTGCCAGGAAACTGGAGATTTGCTTTAAAAAAAAAACAAACCCCAAAACCAAAGTGTGACATGGAAACAAGCACAAACCCCAACGCCACACATCCAGAGGTTGGTTTTATTTGCTGTCAGGTCTGCAAGCCCTTGGTATTCCCTGCAAGAGATGTCACTTCATCATCGTTCGATTCCAAGGAAAACGCTGCGGCTCCGTTTCTTTGGCAACGCAGGAAGTCCCCTGAGATTTTASGCAGATGAAGACCCTGTGCCTGTGTCTGCACGTGAAGGGCTCACTCACAAATATTACGGAGAATGGGAAGAGTGTTGGCTCCCCGTCCTGCCAAACCCACACCTCAGCTGGCATCTGGCAGCACKGAAAGCCCTCGGGAGGTACCAACCCTGGCAGCCTGCTCTGAGGGAAGGTCTGGAATGGGCAAAGGCGAGCAGAGGGAGAATCCTTGAAGCTGCTGGCACTGGGAGGGCACCCTGACACGGCGCTGGCACGGCAGGACCAGCCCAAAGCAGCGCTGGGGTCTGGGTCCTGGGAGAACCATTCTAAAAATGGCTTTAATGAACCATCTAAATGAAGCTGAGCCCTGCTCTGCTCAGCACCAACGGCACAGAATTCCAGCCCTGGGAACCCGACGCTCGTCCACCAGCCCTGGGACACGGTGGCCCCTTGCAGGTGCCACCTGGCAYGGGAGCCGGCGGCGTTTCCGGGTGGGGAGTCTGCCCTGGGAAAGGAATGAGGAATGCGCAGCCACGCTGTCCCCGTGAGCCTGCATGCAGGGACATGTCCGTCTGTCCTGCCCACCCTCTCCTCTTCCCCTCCTTCCCCAGTCATTTGTCAACCCCTTTCATCCAGCTGGGGCACAGGGACTCGAAAATAMGCTGATCCCATCTCTTGCCGAGCCAGAGCAGAGCACAGACACTTTCTCTGCACACAGGGAAGGCTGCCAGGTGAGCACAAYCCTTATCAGACACCAGAGAACCCACCCAGCCGTGCCAACCCCATCAGAACAGCCTGGGAGCTGCACAGAGACATGGCCAGCACTTCAGCCATGCTTCCCCTCTCCACCCCAAAGAGGCTCCTACACCAAATCCCTCTGCTTTKAGCCCCAAAATCCCACTGTGTTGGTGTCTCCAGCTGGCTCCTCACCAGAGCTCTGGGATGTGAGCACAGCCCAGCAAAGCATCCCTGACCCTCCATCCCCAGGGCTCTGCACGCACAGCAGGGGCAAAGCTCAGCGTGGACCCAAATTTTTGTCCAAATGTCTCTTTTCTTTTTGTTTTAAGCAGGAAATATTCTCAGTYTCTTATTTAAAACCATCCAAACCCCAGGCCAAGCAGTGGTGAGACACTTCTCTGCCTGATCGTGGGAAAAATGCAGAAATCAACAAGTATCAAGAAAGATATCAAAACTTATCAAMAAACCCCAGTGTCCTGGTTTGAAAAAATATGTGTAACAATATCCTGAAAGTTAACAGAAATGGGTGTGTTTGCAGTCTCTGTGGCTTACACATTTTTTTAGTGGTGTTTTAAGACAAATACTGTACCCCAAAGCCTCCAGCCCAGCTGGCTGTGGCAGACCTGTCCCAGCKGCATCCGAGCTCTGCTGGGTCACTGCTCCACCATCCCACGGCTCCAGCCATCCACGGGCAGCCAGTCCCTGCCAAACCACCCTCGGACAGGAACCCAGAGTCAAACAAAGAGGGATCCAGGCAGCAGTGAGCGAGGCGCGGTCCAGACCCTCATCCATCCCATCGGGCTCTGCTCAGAAGAGGACCTGCTCGCTGTTCGCGTCCCAGCAGCCCATCCAGGCCAGCTGGGTGGCCCATTTGCCGGTGGCCACCACCTGGAGCTTCGCCTGGTCRAATTTCCAGTACCGGTCATCCCGGAAGAAGTAGACAGAGCCATCGCYGCGGGTGAGGGCCCCCGCCGTGCCCGGGGGCAGCCCCGCCCAGTCCCGCAGGCTGCGGGGGTAGTAGGGCTCCGCGCCCAGGGGCTCCTCGCTGGCCACGAAGTACTTGGGGCCCTTGAAGAGGACGAGGCGCCGCAGCTGCTGGAAGTAGAGCGCGGTGTCGGGGTGCCGGGGGAGCCCGAGGGCGCTGCATTTTCGGGGGAATCCTGCCTCCAGCTGAGAGCCCGCGTAGCGCCAGCATCGCCCGCCTGCGGGGGAGCGGGGAGGGGTTAGAGGCCACCCCAACGGGGTCCGTGCGGGACCAGCTCCAGGAGATGTGGAAAGGCTCAGCCACAGGACCAGCCTAGTGACGTGTCCAAGACATCCATGCCACTGCTGATCCAACCGGAATCACTGTGGGGCTGCCCCAAGGACCAGGCTGGGGGGAAACTGAGGCACCGTAGCTCAGGGGCTTGAAGGCATGGAAAGGGGCCACCAGGGACAGGGCAAGGCCACCACCATGGTGCTTCCTGGCAAACCTCCCTCTGCTCCTGCACAGAACCAGACCCAATCCGGGCTGGGACAACTGAGACCAGCCCTGCTGCAGGAATTACGATGGGGACCAATGGCTCAGCCAGCCCCACAGCTCCCTGTCCCCACAGCTCCCTGTCCCCACAGCTCCCTGTCCCCACAGTTCCCTGTCCTCACGACAGGGCAGACAAAAG
Source organism: Amblyornis subalaris (assembly GCA_018881555.1). Classification (NCBI taxonomy): domain Eukaryota; kingdom Metazoa; phylum Chordata; class Aves; order Passeriformes; family Ptilonorhynchidae; genus Amblyornis; species Amblyornis subalaris. The sequence goes on from JACAXG010000140.1 coordinate 444,689, forward strand.
CCCCTTTCTGCTCACAAGCCACAGCCTGACCCAGCCCTGGGGATGGACGGAGGCAGCAGCGAGGGCTGGGGAGGCAGAGGGGCTTTGGCTCTCACCCAGCTGCAGCAACAAAGCCCCTTTTCTGAACAACCAGCGACTGGTTTCCATTAAAAGCTGGGGCTGACCCTGGCAGCCTGGCTGCCTGGTTTGACCTTCCCCTCCCCATCCAGCTGCTGGGCAGCTCGTGGATGGCATCCCAGCTCCCGGGGCAGCACAGCCTCCAGGCATGGCACAGGGATCCACGTGTTCCACGACACCCCCACACTCAGCTCCCCTGCACCTCCTGTCTTCAGGGAGTGCTTTCTCCCCGAGGCCCCCCCAGTGCGCCTGGGTTTGCTTTGACTGAGTGCTGCTCTCCTGCTGGGGAAACTGAGGCACGAGGGGGTGATGCGGCTGCCAGTGGCAGCCCCGAGGGGAGTCCCCTGCCCGGGCCTCACCTACCTTTGAAGAAGTAGAACTTCCCGCTGAGCCGGGACCAGGCGCAGGCGTCGATGCCGGCGGGGAGGCCGGGCCAGCGCGGCTGCAGCGGCCGCGGGTCACTGGCGTTGCCGCTCGCCGGCACCACCCAGTAGTGGCTGCCCTTGAAGATGTAGAGGTTGTGATCGCCGTCTGTGAGGCACGGGGAGAGTGTCCCGGGTGAGAAATCTCATTCCACCGCCCCGCCGCTTCTCCCCAGCTCCCCTCCCTCCCCGCGCAGCCCTGTGGTGCTKTGGGGATGCTCAGGGTTTGGGTGCTTCCTCCTGCCTCTCCAGCCACCCCCTCAGCTTTCGTAATTCGTTGCCTCCACTCCAGAGGAAAAAAGCTGACCACAGCTCAAGGCTTATCTTACACGGCTGAGCTCCTGCAGTGATTAATCCTTGCCATGGCCAAAGTTTTAGGACATTTTCCCTGCTCCTGACACATCGCTGTGTGGATGGCAGAGATGTGCATCAGTGATGCCAGCAGCCCCAGGAGCTGTGGACCGGCCAAACCCACCTTCCCCACCACTGGGAGCTGCGGCAGCACCGGGACAAGGGGTAGGGMGTGCAGTTTTTGGGAGAAGGTCACACTGGCCAACACCCACCAGCGGTTATGGCGTCGAAGAAGGAGTGGCAGTAGTAGGTGTTGAGGCTCCTCTGCTGCCGGTCCCTGTCGTAAAGGTCGGTGCTCCAGTCCTGGAAGTGAGTGAAGACCTTTCCTGGGAGCTGGATGGCCGAGCCCTTGGAGGGCTTTCCTGGGATGGAGCAAGGGGGGATGAGTCACAGAGAAAGGGCAGAGAAACAACTTTTCCCAAAGCACAGGGCTGGGGAGCCATCCCAGGACTCCAAACACTGCTTGTCCCACTGTCTGGTTCCTATCCCCCTATATATGGTGGTGGTAAAAACCCCTTGGTACCCCAAAAAACACGCACCAGCGTTTCCCTGGTTGCAGGCAGGTGGGCAGCAAGTCCAGCCTTCCCTTCCCTGGAAGACCTGGTACCTGTCCCACATATCCTGCTTTCAGGGACCTGCTCCCATCCCTACRACTCACTGCCCATCCCAGGGAACAGCCCTGGAGGAAGCGAGGGATGCTCAGGGAAGCCGGGCTCACCGTACAAGTTCTGGACGGCCAAGACGTCATCCCAGCTGAGGACAAAATCCTTGCTGAGCTTCTTGTAGTAGGGGGACATGAGGGCGCTCTTGACGGGGGAGTGCTCCAGCCCCAGCGTGTGCCCGACCTCGTGAGCCACCACGATGAAGAGGTTGCGCCCTTTGCCGCTGCGCAGGGACCAGCGCTCGGCRCTGTCGAAGTGAGCTTCTCCGCGCCGCGGGAAGAAGGCGTGGGCCAGGGCGCCTCCTGGGGACACGAGAGGYGTCAGGGGCCACGGAGCAGGGGGCACGTGCGCCTCTGGTTTGCCTAAAGGCGCGTCAGTTTGGGGTCTTTTTGGAGGAGCCCGCRTTTGGAGGACGACGTCAAACGGGGAGGGCTCCTTGAAGGCCTATAAGGAGCATCTCAGCCACCTTGCTGGCAGAACTCGGTTGCAGAGCTGGGAGGGGGGACCCCAAATCAGGCAGCAAACCCGTGCAAACCGGGCCAGAGGGACCGCAGAGCCTCCACCACCCCAACCCGCCGCAAGCCCAGCCCTCCTCCCCGCCGGGGGAAGAGCCCACGTCGTAAAAGAGGAGCTTACGAGRGGGAAGCGACCAGCACCTGGCCCATCGAAGGCGTTGTTGAGCCCGTCGTTGTGGTCCCCGTGGAAGAAGGTGAGGCGGATGTCGGCCGGGCCGTCCCGCGCCTCCCAGAACACCAGGGAGGAGACGTTGCTCCAGAGCTCGAAGGCGGCTCGCACGGCCAGGCGCACCTCGTGCTGCGGCAGGTAGGGCGGCCAGTTCACCACCCGGTACGTCAGGTGCCGCTTGTACCACCGCCCGCCTGCGAGAGGGGCGAGCTCAGCGTGGCGGCGGCCACCTGGGCTCGTCCTTCCGCCCGGGGAGCTGCCTGAGCGGAGGAAAGCTTCCCGGAAATGCCGCGGGTTTTTCCCGAGCCGGAGCTGGAAGTCGAGGCGGGCGTGCCGCCAGCAGCCGCGGCGCCGCGGTGGGATCGTTCTGAAGGCGCCACCAGCCAGAGAGCGCCAAGGCTGGAGTTGAAACCAAACCCGGAGCTGAAACCGAACCCTAAAATCCCTTTGAGGAGAGGAGAAGCTGGGGCGACCAGTTTGGACTCAGCCCCTGGCTCAGCATCCTCTCCAGCATGGGTSCCTGCTGGAAGGTGTCCTGCCTGATGCCAACTTCACACCCAGAAGATGAAGCCCCAGGGCTGGATTTCAGGGAGAGAAAYCAAAGCCACCCYTGGAAACMAGTGGGACAAGGGCAAAGGAGTGGGAAGGGCTCTCGGCAGCACCTCGGGGGCACTACAGTTTAGTGCCCAAGGCTTCCTCAAAAGCTTTCAGGTGAGACACAGCCCCAGTGCCACCAGGACAGATGGTGCCAAGCACGAAGGGGGCAAGCCTGTGCGACTCCCCTTAAGCTCCCAACCCTTCTACCACCCAGGAGTGCAAAGATGTGAGTTCACCCAGTCACTGTGCAGCATCACAGCCCCCTCCTCCTCCTCCTCCTCCTCCTCCTTCAGCACCCCTCGGCAGCTGTGGGGACCCCAGAGCCCCGGGATTACATCCATCTGGGGGAGTCTGGGGGCAGGAAAAAAGCCGTGGGGCCCCAGGGAGAGGCGGATGCCAGAGCCGGTGCTGAGGCGTGGGAGTGGTGACAGACCTCCGGCGTCTGCATCTGCTGCAGATGTGCAGGAAAACAGGGGGAACAGAGCCGGCAGCACCCTGGGACTCGCTGCTCTGGGTCTGAGCCGAGCTGACCGGCAAACCTGGCAGACATCCCACCCCAGCTCTCCATCCTCCTGCCCTTTTCTGAGCAGCCCATGGAAGGGGAGGCACTCCTGGGGGCAGAATSAGTTCCCACTGCTTGTCAGTGCAACGGCAGCCTCCAGCTCCAAAGGGACACGGACGTGCTTCCACCCTGCATGGCAAAGGCTAAGACCTGCCTCGATGGCTGCAGCCCTAAAACAAAGCCCTGGCATCCCATCCCTCCCTCCATGGCAGCAGAGCATGTACCACCTGAGGAGGAAGGATGGCACCAGCAGGAAAATCTTAGCCAAATGTGGCTGGCCCTCGGGAAGAGGAGGGCTTGGCTTTTGCCCCCGTGCTGGGATTTGAGTGTGCCCCAAGCCAGCGGGATGGCGGACACAGAGGCTGCCCAGGGAAGATCCCACTGGGAGAAGGGTGAACACTTTGCTGGCTGAGCTGCCACAGTTTCCTGCTACAAGTAGGATGGACAGCCTTCCTGGAGCACAAAGCCTCCAGCCTTCCTGGCTGGTGCCACCAGCCCTGCAGGCACCCCCTGTCTCCCGTCCAGCCTGCAGGTACCGATGTGGTGCTGCTCCCATCCCCACTGCCTGTGGCATCAGATCACCAGAGAAATAACTGGTGCCACCCAGAGCCCTTCCCTGCCTGGGCTTGAGCCATCAGACATCTCTTGCCACCCACCCATGGGTGGTGATCCCCAAAAAGGAGCCACAGGGCACTGCCTGCTTCTGTTTGCCCATYTCCTGCTGTATGTCCTTCCTGCCCTGCCTCACTGCCCACCTGTCCTGGGCACAGGATGGCTCCTGCAAGGGACAGGCTGCATATTGGGGCTTTGGAAGGAAAGCCAGAGGCTGGAGGAGGATGACAGGGCTCTCCTGGGGCCGTCCATCGCCAGCCCTGACAGATGCACAGACAGCCTGACACGGCACAGAGCCTTTTCTTAATCTCCCCTTCATTTTTCCCATGTCCTAAGCACAGCTGGGCGGCCCTCTTGCTCTCTAGGAATCCAGTTACTCATCCACAAGSCCAGAAGGGAGCTCATGAGGGACAAGAGGCCCAGCTCTGAACACAAGGAGCACAGAAGGATGCTCGGAGCAGAGTTAAATCCCTTAATGTGGATGAAACGACTCTCTGGACTCAGGCAGCCAAGAGCTGGCAGGTTTTGTGGGTACTGCTGGGTCCCTAACACACGTTTAAAGTCCCAAAGCTCAACAAAACTTGGAGATAACTTCACTGTGTGCCAGTCCCTGCCCTCCAGATCCTGTCACCACAGCTCTGTGTGGGGCTGTGGTGACCTGAGTGCTCCCTGGGAGGTGTCTTGGCTCCCACGAYAGCAATAAAACCACCCCAGAGAGCCAAATTCCCCTATGAGTGGGAGCTGCATCTCTAATCACTGCTAACATCAAGCCACACAGAACGACTAAAAATACAGAGCTTTAAAAATAACCCCCGAGTGTGTCCTGGGCTGGATGCTGTGCCAGTGGGGCTGCACCTCCCGCCCATAGCAGCATTCCCAAGAGTCCAGGGCGGGAGAGGCGAGCACCCCAGAGCCCAAACCCCTCCGGGCCGGGCGGTGCCGGTGCTCACCGTGCTGTGCCGTGCGCCTGCGGCGCCGGGCGGGCCRTGCCCGGCGTGTCCCGGCTGCGCGGCTCTCGCCGTCGTCGGTGCCGCACCGCGGCAGAGCCATCTGATGGAGCGTGGGGGCATCCAGCACCCCGCTGAGAGGGAGGTGGGTCACCCGCTGGAAATCCCTGGGAAAGGAAGGGAGATATCAGCACCCACATCTGAACCCCCCGCGGTGGGGCTCGGTTGTGTCTGTACCGGGGGGTTTGACCTGAGCCGGGGTTTTCACCCAGCAAGCTTCACATCCCAGCACCAAAACTTCATCATGTTGATAAACAARAAGGATTTGGGTCTGCAACCACAGCTGACCTGTAAGCCATCTCCTAGCAGGGCGAMAGCTGATAGGGGAGCCTAAAAAAAAAAAATGCCTTTTCCAGTTTTTAACCCCAGCTGTTCGACTTCGCGATTGACTTTGCACGGGGTCAGGCCAGGGATGCTCCCAGAACTGATGTGACCTCCTCAGGAGAAGTCCAGGCAGGGGCTGGCAGCTCGCCCCCTCCCGACATCTCCCAGCCGTCCCCGAGCTCGGCCTCCCCGCGGGTTTTATTGCGAACGAGAGGCGAGCACCGGGCCATAAAAGGCAAATAAAGCAGCGAGCGSCGGGTGCCAGCAGCCGGCATCCAGCTGAGCCGGGCACCGACACGCCTCTCCAGAAAGGACCGCTTGTGCTTTAGCATCCGACCGTGGGAGAGGCAGCCTCCAGCTGCAAAAAGACCCCTCTGGCTGCAAAAAAACCCCTCCGGCTGCTAAAAGACGCCTCCGAGCGCTGGCAGCATCCACGCAGCTGGAGCTGCTGAGTTTTGACCGCGGTTTTCAACAAAAGGCTCCCACCTCAGCGCCTCCGCGAACTCGGCAGGGCTGTGTGTGCCGGCCCCTGGCTCGCCGAAGTAGCCGTATTTCTCCAGGAATAGCTGTAGGAAGAGATGGGAGAGGTGCGGCTCAGAGCCCGTGTTGGCTTGGGAAAGGGGGGCAAAGGAGATGCGAAGGCAAATAGCGCTGCAACCCCAAAATTCCCACTTATTTTATTCCAGGGAGCTCTGCACCTCAAGCAGCCGCACCTCCCGTGCCCGTGCAGGTTCGTGTGTGTCTCCTCCGCATCATTTTTGATGGCTCTTGGGGTTTTTGGCCCCGACACGGTGGAGGCGTAGGAGGAAACGCGGCTGCCAAGAGATCAAAAACCCGCTGCTGCCATGTCATCCGCAGCCAGAGGCGACCAAACCCACAGCTCTAATCGCCCCGGCTCGACACAGCGATTCAAACAAAGGCCAAAGCGCTGTGGACATGAGCGGGGCGGGGTGAGCTGGGGTCAGGCTGCAGCCTCCCCCCATTCCCACGCAGGATGTGCCGCCGCAAAGTGGGGACGCTCCGGGGGCAATTTGCTCTGCCAAACCATTCTTCTTCTTATCGGCCATTGACACGGACGGAGATTGCCTCTCTGAACTCGCTCCAACGCTTAAAATCGTAGGTTAAAGAAAATAAACGGCCCGGGCTGCTCCCCAGCTTTCGGAGGAGCGAACAGCCGGGGTCACAGGAATGCTCCACGCCCGCCTGCCCCGCCGCCAGGGATGTCTGCGGGAGACAAACAAGCTGCCCAGCATCCTGTTAGTGCGGCAGAGTCGCAGTTACAGTAATGAATAATAAGAAGAATAAAAGAAGTGAAAGCGGCTTCCTTTCCWGCATCCCAAAGGAGAGTTGTGCCGAGCACCGGGAATGCCGTGGGCTGACCCAGATGGCACGGCTGGTGCCCTGTGGGAAAACGGGTGTTTTAAAAGCTGTTTCCCTCCCTGCTCGTCTCAGGGCCGGGAAAAGAAGGGAGTTGGAGTGTGGACCTCCACTCAGCACTGCTCCTGACCGTCCACCTCTGGTGGATGATCCAGTCCCCCACTGTGCCCCTGCAGAGCAGGCAGCACCCYTTCCTGAGCAAGGAGCAGGAATGGTTTATGGATGTGGCAGCCCTGAGGTGTGCCAGGGCCTCTCCCTTTCCTCTTCCTGCCCAAACCTTTTGCCTGCCACGCACAGTCACCTTCATGTCATCCCCAAACACGTCACCCCCACGCCCAGCACCTCCCCAGGGGCAGGGCAGGCACATCCACGTGTGCTCTCTGCAGAGCTCATCTCCTCCAGTTTCATCTCTTCCTTTACCCTTGTACCTGGAGGATCCCCCTCTGGCTGAGGGCTGGCACAGCTTCCTGCCTGGACACGCTCTTCAACAGCCCCAGACAAAGAATTTGGCTGTTTTTCCCACCAAAGCTGGAGGCACCGGCAGCTCCTGTAGCAGCACCAGGCTGCAGCAGCAAGACCCCGAGCGTGGCCAGAGCCACCCAAACACCTCACACTGCTCTAGTGAGTCAGGATAAACTGGGTATGACCGAGTGCCAYGCTGGCAGGTGAGAGCATTGGTTTGCTTGTCAGGAGAAGCCACAACACCTCTGCCCAGGGATGGACCAGACAGCCGGGACATGCCGTGCCCCAGCCACACCGGGATAACTCCACCTCTGCGTGGGTACCAGGAGGCAAAACGCAGTGGCAACTCGGGATGTGCATGCAGGGAAAGAGGGTATGGGGATGGAGGAGCATCCTGGGCATGGGTGGCTTGGAGCCCTAGGAGAGTAGTCTGGAGAGAAGGTATCTGGCTCTCTTCCTCTGCAGTTGTGTTTTTATTGAGTTCTCTAGAATTCCAAAATCACCAGTTACATATATGAGTGCAGGGTGACGATCCCAGTGGTGACATCACTGCAGGGAAATGYGAGCTGAGAACACCCAGATGGGAAGTCCCAGGTCTCACATCACAGTCTGAACCTTTTCTAACACAATTTTGCATTTGCTCAGCACCACATGAAGCTGTTTCCGTGCCTGTAGCCCAACACAATCCCGTTCTTTAAAGCATGAAAATGGTTTTTCCTCACCATGATCTCATGAAGGCTTGAAACMCCATCTGGACACATTGGGGTGCACGGAGAAAAAAGCAACCCCTGTCACAGCAGCTGCTCTTGGCAGCACCAGAAGGTCACTGGCTTCATCTTTCCTGCCCAGAGCTCCTTGAGCTTTGCAAGTCCAAGCAAAGGAGCATTTTCCCTGTGGTTTCTGGCCTGTGCCACACTGAGATTCTCACACACAAGCATCAACTCTCCAACTGCAAAACCATCGGGAGAAATTTTATTAAATTTTCTAGACATGGCTGCTGTCAGCTAAGGGTAATGATAGTCCTGGAAACACAGCACAGGGATGTGCTGATCCCCCACTCCATCAACTATTTATCAAAGCACAAAGCATACAGATCCAGAGAGGTTTTGGGGTGCAGGGGAACCCAAGAGTCCCCTGCAGGCTCTGGCAGGGCTGGGTGGAAGCTGGCACCAGCCCATTAAACCTCTCCAGAGTCTGCAATGCAAAGCCTGGCCGTGCTGGGAAAACCCCCTCCCTCCTGCCCCAGACGGGGAAATGCTCTTTTCCATACAATGGGGAAAGAAAAACAGCAGGAAACCAAGAGCTGAACATTAATATGAAATATTCCCAGCTCCCCCTCTGTGTGAGGGAGGGAGAGTAGGACAGATCTGGCTGCCTGGGAGCCAGTGCTGGGACAGAAAACCTCTGGGGTCGCAGCAGCGACAGYGAAAGGACAATCTGGGGGAGACAGTGGGGCCCTTCCCATCTCAGGGCCTGGTACAAGCCTGGAAATCATCTCTGCTGAGAGCTAAAGCTGAGGAAACACCTTGCCCTCGACCACAGGCATCCCGGGTGGAAGACAGCCAACGGCAAACACAATTAGCCCTCCCTCCCTGGAAACAGGGATAACGAGAGTGCAGAGACAGCAGGCTCCGCTCCTGCCCGCTCTCCCCTCCAGACACGCAGTTTCTGGCTCCTTTCCACCAGCTAAGCACCAGAGAAGCCTCACGCTGGGCTCCTGCTGCCCGTGGTGCCTCTGCTCTGCCTGGTACAAACCCCATCTCTCCCTTCCATCCCCTGGGAAGTGATCCCACCCTGCTGAAGGGTTACGGAGGATGCCGACCACAAGCTGCACCTCCAAAGCCTTTTGTTCTAAATCATGAGACAAGAGCAGCCCGGTGAGCCCAGGTGGATCCTCAGCCCTGGTTGTGGGTGGATCCTCCATCCCACAACATCTCGCCACCAAGATGGACACAGTGGCTCCTGCTTTTCGTCCCCGGTTTCCCCCAGCACACACACACAAGGGGAGCCGGCCCCGGGGCGTGTTTTGGCGTGGTCACAGCAGCAGCAGCGGCTCCTCCTGCCCACCGGGTCGCTGCCGCCTGCGAGCTGCCTCCAGAAGATGTCACGGCAATTAAAAACGCTCATTTGCTTCCGCTCGTCCCTGCAAACCCTCAGGCAGAGTCCTCGCGGCCCTTTTGTTTAAGCGTGTGTGTAAGCATCTCTGTAAATATTATGTCCATAGACGCAGAGAGACACTCGAGAAGGGACATTAGCGAGCACAGAGCCTGCTTGTCCTCCCGCTGGAAAGGCAGCGAAACCTCAGCTGATTCTGTGCAGTGGTGGAGGGTGGATAAAGCCTCAAACCCTGTCTGGCTGCTGGGATGCTCCCCTGCTGTGCCTAATCCAGTCCCAGAGGAATCTCCTCTCCAACCTACCACGCCTGAAAGTCTACTTTAGGAGCAAATAATCCACTTGCCACTGAAGGTGTGGAGCTAGGATCTTTTAAACTCCTTTTGTTTTCACACTCGATCTTCTGGAGCTGAGGGACATCAAGCCAGGACTGCATCAGGTCTGACTAAAACCCCTCCTGGTTTCAGTGACCATTTGGACAGGCCATTTGGACAGGCCACASGGGGGTGGAACGAGATGAGCTTTAAGGTCYYTTCCAACCCAAACCACGCCATGAKTCTGTGATAACTCACTGGGAACCAGCCGGCAGCTTTGCCCCGGCACCCCCAGCACCCCAATGGTCTGCACCACCCGCCCCAGCTCCAGCGGCACCAAACCTCCTGAGCGCGACCCAAAGCGCCTGGGGAAAACGGGGAAAAACGCTGGGCTCGGCCAAACCTTCCCCYGCGAATACCAGAGGGGCTGACAAACCAGTTCGGTCACGCAGCCTGGTTGTGTTCTCCTGTCTCAGGAGAGAAAGGAAACGAGTCCTGCCCTCCAGCGCGGTGGGAGCCGGGGGAAGGCGACGTCCCCGCTTGCCGGCGGCCGCGGCCCCTCGCCCGGCGGGCGATGCTTGCCCTAACAAGCGGGGATTGTTTCGGGGCAGGAGCAGGAAGAAAGCAGGGCTGTTTGCGCCGCGCTGACTCACGGGGCTGTAAATCACACCGGGGGATCGCCGGGGCACTCGGAGCCGCTTTGCCACATCCGCGCCGGCGGCAGCGGCTCCGAGACGCAATCTCATGGGTGGCGCGGAGCGATGCCTCACAGGGGTAATTCCTCCTCCTCTCACCCTCTTCTTCCCGTGCCGTGCTGAGGCTGAACGGCAGGAATTTTTCACGGGAAGAGGAATCGCTTCCCCTTGTTTCAGAGGGAAAATGTGGGGTGCTCTGCCCGCCAGCTGACCTCCGAGCCCCGCCGTGTCCGCGTGGTACCCAGGGACCCTCCCTCCAYCCAGGCTGTGCTCAGCATCCCCCATCCCGACTGCCTGCTCCATACAGGAGCTCAGCCGGACACGGGAGCGTATCCCAGCACAGACACAGCTCAGAGCCCTAAAAGCCAGACCTTGGTTCGATAAGGAGGAAAAATCAGAGTGCACGAGATGGGAAGGAGGAGGGGAAAAAAATTGAAAAAAATGTCCAAAATGAGAATGTCTCAGCCAGTTTTTCCAGCTCTCTGTTCCCATTCCCTGCTTTCCTCAGACTTCTCCACGGTTTTTCTTCCCACTGCAACAGACCTGGAGCTTCTCACACAAATCTCCCCAGGGACTTCATTGTCCTTTGTCCCTGGYACCACCAGCACCTCACCGTGCTCCTCACTCCCAACGGGGGCTGACATCTCGGTTGCCCATTGTATTTCACACAATTCCCCCGGGATCGGGGAATCTCGGGCAATACCACACCCCCAACTGCTGTCTGAGCACAGCCCAGCCAGACACCAGGTCTGCCAAACAATGAGCTCTGCTCTCTCCCATCAGGCSCTCTCCTATCTGTAGATGATAAGATGATTAAACATACAAATGTTTCAAATTAAATTTCCAATTATTCCTTCTTTTTTTTTTTCCTGTATTTTCTTTAGCTGCAATTGATACGGATGCAGTGAAAACATAGGCACCAGCCAGGAAAAGCACACAACTGGACATTTTCTCAGTCTTGTGCATCTAAGTTTACACAAMCCATTGTTGCCAACTGTGGCTTTTTAAAAAGAATTAAGGGAAAAAAAGCTTTAGAAGCAAAGCCTGGAAGTGCTCTGAAAGCCACAAATCACTGAAACTATTTGATGTTATGCGAGAATTTCAGCTTCCTCCTAAAAGAAAATTAACTGCTCAGTTTATTTAAACAAGGTCCACGCCCCAGTCTGCACATTTCCATTGTGTATGTTGTCCCAAAGTCCCTGGCCAGCACAGCACATCCCACTGGGGAAACTGAGGCAGGGAGGTGGGAAAGTCATTTGCCCAGCACCCCTCACCTGGGATCTGCCACGATCCTGGGATCTGCTCTGAGGCTTCAAGGGAAAAGAACCCAGAAGTCACTGGTAAGGAATGGGAAGGCAGTTTGGACCTTTTAAACCTCTTGCCCCCAATCACTTTATTTTCTTTTAAAGTGAATTTTAAATTATTGATTTTCTGAGCATTAAAAACTTTGCAGATTTATTTTCTCCAGGTGGCATGAGGGGCTGGGCTGAGGTTTGTGCACTCTGGGACAAGCACAGCTATAAATGACCTCTCTGAAGTAGCATCTCCCAGCAGAAGCCTCTGAGGACTCATGTGCCCTTTTCCTCTTTGAGCATGTGTTCAAAATCTCAATTAATTCTCCAGGACTTGCTGGCTGGCGTTTAAAATTAAGCATCTGTGCAAATGTACACTGGATTGAGGCCTAAACAAGTAAAAAAATCCCGAACACAAACCTCTGTTCACCAGCCAAATCTCATACCTTGTCCTCCCAAAACAAACAGGAATGGATGGTGGCACACAGTGACAGTGACAGCAGGACAAACAGAAGAAATCCAAACAGAGATGATGGGGACAGCCCTGGGGAGAGGCAGGGAGGGGAAGGACTGGCTTTTGTCCCCTCCCGATGTGCTGGGAGATGGGAAGGTTGCCTCCTGCATGAATTTTATTGTTGGAGCTGTATGGAAGGTGGGTTTGCAAGTGCACATCACCTGTGGGGACACCTGAAGACAGGCTGGGAGAGCTGGGGTTGTTCATCCTGGAGAAGAGAAGGCTCCAGGGACACACAGAGCCCCTTCCAGTGCCTAAAGGGGCTACAGGAGAGCTGGAGAGGGACTTTGGACAAGGGCAAGGCATGATAGGACAAGGGGGAATGGCTCTAAGCTGAAGCAGGGTAGACTGAGATTAGATATTGGGAAGAAATTCTTCCCTGTGAGGGTGGTGAGGCCCTGGCACAGGATGCCCAGAGAAGCTGTGGCTGCCGCATTCCTAGAAACGTTCGGAGCTGGGTTGGACAGGGCTTGGAGCAATCTGGGATAGTGGAAGGTGTCCCTGCCCATAGCGGGGCATTGGAACAAGATGATCTTTAAGGTCCCTTCTAACCCAAACCTCTCTGTGATTCTGCCACAATTCCGTGCAGGACTTGTGGTCACACACCTCAGCATTCCAACACAACCCCATGGCACAGCCCCACCTCCAGCTGGAATGACCACACTCCTGTGCCACACACACCACAGGTAACCAAGGCACACACGTGGATGCAGAGGCATCAGGTGCTCGTGGGCACTCACCCACGGCGGGAGTGTACCCTGGAGACACGTGCACACCTATGGCATGGGAACAGGGGGACACGGGCACACTGGGGACGTGCACACCCAGGGCACTGGCACACCTGCGTCACGGGCATGGGGACACGGGCACACCGGGGACAGTCACATCTAGAGCGCGGGCACACCTGCGGCACGGGCATGGGGACACGGGCACGCCTACGGCATGGGCACAGCGGGGACACGCACAGCCGGGGCACGGGCACAGGGGCACACCAGGGACACGCACAGCCGGGGCACGGGCACGGGGGCACATGGGCACACCAGAGACACGCACAGCCGGGGCACGGGCACAGGGGCACACCAGGGACACGCACAGCCGGGGCACGGGCACACCTACGGCACGGGCACACGGGGACACGCGCACACGGCGGGACGCACAGCCAGGACACGCTCCCGCTCCCRYCCCGCTCCCGCCCCGCTCCCGCCGCCGGTGCCGGTGCCGCTCCTACCTCGGCCTGCCGCCGCTGCCCCGCGGCCGGTGCGGGCCGGGCGGCCGCCAGCAGCCCCAGCGCCAGGGCGGCCCGCAGCGGTCCTGCCATCCCGGCTCCGCTCCCGCCGCTCCGCCCGGCGCCGGGCGCCGCCGCCCCAGCCCCGGCCGCCTCTCCCCGCCCCGGCCCCGGCCCCGGCCCCGGGGGCGGCCCCAGCCGAGGGCCGGGCTCCCCGAGCAGGGACGGCCCCCGCCGCTCCCCCCGTGTCACCCAAGCCGGTGCTGCACCGGGGGAACGACCCCGTGCGTGCCCCGTGCCCCGGGAGCATCCCGCGGCCGGTGCGTCTGTCCGGGCTGCTCCTCCCGCTGGCCGGGGCAGTGGCTCTGCCCAGTGTGAAGCCGGAGGAAAGAGGAGAAAGCAGTTCCAGCTTTTCCTAAGCCTGGGTTCATCCGTGGTCCAGCACACACGGATGCAGGGCTCGGGKGTCCCTGCGGGCCAGCACTTGCCACGAGCACAGCAACACAGGAGGCTGGGCCAGCAATGCAGCCCCTCTTCGGGGGTCTGGCAAAATCTACACATCAGAGCAGTGCTCTCTTCAAGCTTTACACAACAACCACGCACTCGGGGCTGTGGTTTACACCTTTATTCCCCTCACGGGCGTGGAATGTGGCCACCCGTGGGCAAGGAGAGGCTGTGTGCAACCCGAGGTGACACACTGCACCCGTGTCAGTGTCACAGCTCTCCTGCAGCTCGTACAGAGCTGATGATCATGCAGGTTCCARTGACAAGTCAGCAGCTCTGTTTACTCACAGCAGTATTTTGTTTGACTGTTTTGTTTTAATTTGACCAAAGCAAAAGGATGTTTTGATTCTGCTTTGGTTCAAGGGGAAAAAAAAATAGGACGTGACATATCTGCTTTTGTTTTCATGCCAGCTTCAACCCCACACCTATTTTAAAGCTCCCAGGCTTCTTCCTCCACTTTTTAATCATGCCAAAACCTGAAGTTAGAGGAGCATCTGTTGAGTGCAGCTTGAAGAGACCTGCAGGGAGCCTGTGACACTTTGCTTTTCAGCTGGATGGGGTTGAGCATGTAGGGAAGGGAAGCAGGATTTTAAGGAGAGAGAAAGGGATCTGCATAACATGGTGAAATAGAGAAGTCAGTGAGCTACAAGGAAAAAAATAYGGGAGAAGTGAAGAAGGTTGTGGCTGGGCCAGCAAGCACTGACTGAGGGGCTGCTGGAGAGCAGAGTGGGCAGTTGGCACAGGCTGTGGGATGGTGTGAGGGGAATACTTGGCCCTGGGAGGAGGGAGAGCCAAGGGATGGCCGCTCCTCACGCAGGTCAGCCTCACGCTTCCTTTCAAAACAAGAGCAGCTCTGTCTGCAAATGCATCCGTGTTTGCGTCGTATCTAGGAAGCAACTGATCCATCTGCTCTTCCACTTAAGAATATGGATGATGAGAAAGTGACTGGCTCGGCTCCAGCAGGAGCAGGAAACTCCCTCCTCTGCTCATTGTAATGTGGGGAAGCGTCTGGGAGGGCACCTGCAGCCCCTGGAGCAGCCAGCTTTCCGACCGGGCATTTCCCGGGGCTGCTGCCTTAGTCCTTAGGGGCTCTGGCATTCAGATGGAGAAGAATTCAGCCCAGCCTTGGAGATGCCAAATCACAGCTCTCTGCAGAATTTTGGCTGGGAGTATAAAGATGTTTATCCAGCTGCTGTAATCAGAGCGGTATCAGGAACAGAAAAACTACCGCGTGGAAAGGTGAACAGATTTCCGGCTTTCTCAGTGTTAGGTGAAAGCTCAGGAATGGGACAGAAAAAAAAAAAAGAGTTTGAATTCTTGTAACTTCTACCCCAAAACTGAAACCTGACAAGTCAAGCCTGTGGCAGAGAACCAACAAAGTTTTACTAAAAAACATTCTCAAGAGCATGATAAATAGATCTGTATAAGGTCTGGTTGCCTAATYGTTCCTGATTTCTTGGGTTTCTACACAAAATCCCTCCTCCCTGGAGTTTAACTCAAAAGTTCTCAATGCGCTCACTGAGCTTGATTTTCAAACCCTTTCCTAAGACACCTTCCCAGCTTGAACTTGGAGATCCAGAGTGCTCCTGATTTAATACCATTTGCATATTGACCTGGAAACATCACGGAGAACTAAATGCCATCACCACAGGTGTGGAGTCTGGAATGGGGGAGGCTGGTTTGTCCACAGGGGCACAGCAAGAGCAGCTGAGCATTGCAGAGCGAAGAGCTGGAGCACCAGTGGATCCCTGTCTGAGGTGAGCTCCAAGAGCTCATAAACCAATGTTATGAAACAGCCCTTGTGACGTGAGACTTCTCGGAGCAGCTCCGAATGTTTACCACAACTGATAAGCAAATAGCAACCCCATTACTCCTCCGTGGCAGTCCCTACCCAAGATGGATGTGATGCACAAGAACCCAGAGTCAAAAACCTTCAAYGCTCAGCTCTAAGAACAGGTTCAAGCTGTTCCCTTTCACCCTCTCGAGAACAGCCATTCTTCGGATGTTTGCTGCTGCACAGCAGCTGGGAGCAGGATGGCTCGCTGGGTGCTGTGCCAGGCAATGTCCAAAATCCTCATCCTGCTGCTGGAAGGTGCCCAGATCCGGGAGCACTTCGGATCAGATCGGGTGGGCACAGTCACGGCTTTACCAGCCAACCCCAGCCTGCAAGAGTCACATTCTTTACCAAGGCACGAGCAGCTTAACGTTCCTTGGGCTGTCACAAGGGTGAAGCTTTTCCGCCCAGACACAATTTTCTTGGGTAGTTCATTTGTGCACAGTAAGCTCTCGCAGGTCAAAGGACTTTCCCGTGTCCTTAACGTGTTAGAAAGTCTGCCTTGCCCAGTATCCTGTCTCCACCAGAGCCAGGAACAGACACTTACCAGAAGAGGGTTAAAGAGAAAAAGCAAAGTCTGCACAGACTTCCCTTGGCTTTACCTTTTGTGTGCAGAGTTCCTGGAAGTCCCTGAGGTCAAGATGTTGCATCCAGCTGCTGAGCCCTCCCACAAACACATCGATTTGCTGGAGCAGTTTGAATCTCACTGGTATTTGCTCAGAGGACAGCCAAAACCATGCATCTCTTTCTAGGATCAGGGTGGCACCTGAGTTCCAGCAAACATCATCACCTTGGTATGAAAAGCGGACTTCTAAGCAGCTTTGGGTGCATTCTGACAGCTGTGTTTTATTACAGCAGCTTTACAAGCAACTGCCACAGCAGCATTAGCAACATCATCTACTGGGACATGGTCACACGAGCTCTGTTACCCTGGAAATGGGAATTATCAGTTCTAGATTAGGCAGAGCAGCACTGGCTGAATCCTGGCCTCAAACCCCTGGAGACTCCAGAGACTGGCTTCAGTCACTGCCCCCAGCTCTCTCTTTAGGACTGTGGTATTTGAGCAACTTAAAGTTGCATTTCTTCCCAGGGTGAGGTGGGTTTTGGCTGCAAAGGGACGGCATGAAAACTATTTGGCTGTTTCTGAAAATGTTCAGCTATTACTGGGGCATTTTAGCTCTGTAACACTCACGTGCCACTTCTGCACTGGCATCCCCCTTTTCTCCAACAAGTCCTTGTTGAGCTTGGCAAGTGCTAGATCTGTTTTTATAAATAAACCACCAGCATTCCATACAGGACTGGTTTCCAAAATGAAACCCTCGCCCTAAGAAAATGTATTATTGGAGGATGGAGCATAAATAGAGATGAAGGCAGCAGAGCAGAGCTGCTCCCAGCTATGCTGAGAGCAGCCCAAACTGCTCCTTTCTGCTGGGATAGACTCTCCTGGTTTTCCACCTCCTGATAGGACAGATCCACTGTCCTCTCCCTCCTAAGTCTGGAATTTTACTATAGAAGTCCTACCAAATTGTCACACAGCACTGGGAAGAGCTATAATTAATTAAATTCTTAATATGCTACCTTTTTTAAGCTTTTTGCTTTCCTTTTAACCTCAATTAAAGCTTGTCCTGGAGAACTTTAGGCAGCTGTGGGGAAAAACTGCAGTACCAAAGGACTTGGCAGAAGCAGTTGGAGGGCAATCACATAGTTAAACCATCATCTGGGTTTATATTTTTTACAGAACATCTTCCCAGGCCTCTCTTGCACCAAAGGTAACTAAAATAACCCATCAAGCCAGTATCATTTCTCTGTCCTGCCGGTTTTCTGATAGGCCAAACAGCTGCTGAAAGTCTTCACTGTCTTAAAAACCATGTAAGAACTCGGGTTGTGTTTTGCCCCAGTGCAGAACAGAACATAAACAAAACAAGTGCTCAGCATCGTTGCCAGGCTGGAAAAGCTGAGGTGGTGACAGCTCCAGCAGTTTTGTGCCTCACTTGAAGACTTCTCTGCTTGGTAATCCTGGGCAGTGACTGATGGGAAAGTGCTCTTAGCCTGGAGGAGCATTAAAGGCAGCTACAATTGGTGCTCCCAATATTGGCAGCATCACCTGTTTCAACCACCAAGCCCTTCCCCAGGAGGGGAAAAGCCAGAGCCCCACCAGGGAACTGGAGGGAGCAGAGGGGCAATGCTGCACCAGCCCTGAGTTTGGCTCAGCTCAGCTCAGCCATTCCCAACTCCCTGCTCAGCTCTGAGGGCTCCAGGTGCAGCCCCAGTTGTCTGAGCAGTGCAAGGTGTCACCTCTGCCGGGGAACAAGCCCTAACAGGGACACTGAGGCTGTTCTCAGCTGCTAATTCCTGCTTTTCTTCCATCCCATCCAGCTGGCACCATTCCTGCATCTGTCAGCACAGCAGCGGGGAAGAGCACCCTCTAGCCTCTTCCTTCCAAACAGTAACTCCAGCTTCAAAACCATCAGCCTCCAACTTTTCTAGCCCAGCAAAACAACAGATAATGAATTCATCAACAATTTGCCTTTCTGAAACCTCACAGGCCATACATTGAATTTTATACTGTCACTAGTACACATGTACCTCAAATTCCACTGCTTTAGGAGGAACAAGCTGTCCACAATCCGTGACAAACACCTTTCCTAACAGAGCAAATGCTTTCCAGCAGAAACCTGAAACAGGCCCAGCAGTTACCACACTTACAGGTAATGCTGATTTGAATTTCATTACCATGAYCATGAATACAAACCAAGCTGGGGAGGTGGCTCATAAACATTAACAAAAGCCATTTCTGCCCATTTCTCAATGAGATATTGCTCATTTCTATGCCCAGTTGTAACTACAGACCGCAAGAACTTGTCGTTAGAGTGATGCCCACTGGAATATTGGACAACCAGATGTTGTCCCTCAAAGGCCTGTGATGCAGATGTCGCACTGACACGAGCTGACTGGGGCAGCCTATTTACTGCTTAAGACATACCACAGGAACACTGGGAATACGTAAGGAAATGCAAGCAACTCAAGTAATTGTGAAACAGTAGGATTTCACAAATAAAACAATCAGCATTTATTGTTGTATTACAAAACACTTCATATTTTGGCAATATTTTACAGTTTATCCTTTTCCTTCTTAGGGCCTGTTGAAAAGGTATGGGGGGGAAGAAAAGAGGAGAATGTGGAAATTAAGATTAAATTTCAATGTCTCGCTTAAAAAAAAATCCTCCCAAACCACCCCAGTCCCTCCCACCAAAATAAAAATCTAGTTTCACTCAATTCCACTATCGAAAGAGGCCATGGGTGAAGCTGCAGGCAATTTCACTATCAAACGCATCAAGAAGACAAACAAAACATTCACAGTGGTCTTCAGTATGGTCTGTTGCGTTGATCATTTCTGAAATCATTTCTGGAAGGGAAAGAAAAAGTTCTAAGCAAGCAACAAACGAAGCAAATAACAAATAGCCCCTTCAGTCAAACATCTCTACGCTGACGTCTGTGTGCTGCTCTGTGTTTAGAGACACTCATCCAAAAGCTCTCACAAAACAGCCAGACTGAGTGATTTTCTCCGGAAGCTCCTATCTGTAGTTAATATTTTCATGGCAGTTGTGATTGCACACATAAACAACCCTTTTCCCACAGTTCCTATCAATCCCACAGCCAAGCAAGGGCCAAGGCTCCTCTTACCTTCCTCCCATCTTGCCCCCGTAGCCACCTCCCCGGTCCCCGCCTCGGCCGCCGCGCCCTCGATAGCCTCGCTCTCCTCCGTAGCCGCCTCTCCCACGGAAATCTGGGGAAAAATGCAAAGGGACACATCAGATTTTTCACAAAGATGGAGATGACAGCAACATTTTAAACACTTAAGAGATGTAGCTGTTCTCACGCACCTCCTGACGGACGCGAATCTTCTGGTCTGGGCTCCCCACACTGGTTGCAGGAATTCCTGCGAGCGAAGTTCATGTTGCCACAGGACCTGGAACAGACAAGGATTCCCCAGACTGAGCTGTGAAGAAACTCTGAGGGCATCCATGAAACCCCTGCCCGATTAAAATGACACTTACGGGTTAGGACAAACCCAATCACCATTTTTGGGTTCCCCACTTCTACCCTGGAAGCCCCCACCTCTTCCATAGCCACCTCGTGAACCTGCAGACAAAATTATAATCAGAATAAAGGTCTGCGACCTGCACATGAGAAACGTGTAGTAAGGATTGTCACTGCCTTCAGAACCCAAGTGACAGACAGACTTTTCAGGTGGAAGGAGTGTTTAATGTAAATATATTCCTGCTATTTATTATAAATTCTTTTTCAACAGTAAAGGGAAAGTTGATCTGCTTGAATTGCCCCTGGGTAAATATAAACCCACTACATGCATTAATAAAATTTCAGAAAGATTTAACAAGTATGATATCAACCACATATGGCCCAACTTAGCTGCAGAACAAAAATTTTAACAATAAAAAAGTCTGTCTGGATCAATCCCAGGATGCCTCTGACACAGGCACAAGGACAACATTCTTGCTTTCTGCATCACAAAGATTAAGAACTTTTATACCAACTGAAGTTCTTGAAGAATCATTTTTTATCAGCCTACAGAACTGCCTGATTTCAGAACTAGAATTTGTTGACAGTCACTGCTTGAAGCACGATTCCTGGAAAATGGTAATGAATACCCAGTGGACTACTGACAAAACTGTACAGCCAGAGAATCAGGGAGATTGATATCTCTTAATTAAAGGAATCACACATATATCTCCTCCTTGAAGTCGGCAGCAGCTGAATAATGTACCCTGCTTAATAGCAGCTGGAAACAGAGTATCTCAAGACTCTGCTGTAGCAAGCAAAACTCACTTGGAATTCCCATCTATATATGTGGGACTGGTACAGCTCAACATCGCTGTTACACTATCTCTTTAAAAGCAACGCTGAGGCAAGATCTGGAGACTTTCCAGTTCTAAAGGAAAGCATAAATTCAGTGCTGTGCAGAAGAGATTACAGATTTCAGTTTACTTAACTTGGTTCAATCCTTATTACTCCCTTTCCTGGCAGAATCCCAAAGGCTCATATATTTGATGAATCACTGTTTCAAAGTCAACTTCTCTTTTATAAATCAATCATAGTTTTAAAGCATTTAACTGTGCAAAACCAAGGACTCCACAGATTTTAGTCCCACCTCGACGTCCGCCACCTCCACCTCCTCTCATGAATTCAGGTCTTCTGGTTGCAAAAGAAACTTTGATAACGTTGCCATTGAATTCTTTTCCTGTGGGGGGAGAGAAGGGATCAATACAGCTCCCAACAACACAGCAGCAAGCCCAGCAGAGCAGAAGTGATTTGCACACAGACTGAACATAAAACTCTTGAGACACAGGGAAGCTGCAGTCTCATAAATATCTTGGTTTTGAAAGCACTGGTCCAAAGGTGAGATGGCAAACACTGAAGTACTTGCTAAACTCTCCATAAACCCACAGATAATTTTAGTTTAAATGAGATCTGTAAGTTGCACTTTAAATAGACATAAGAATGTTTAAAAGATTTTTGGCCATGCTCATGGATAAGTAGTTTGGATGTCTGAACTGTCTATAATTCCATCAAGGCAACAAAGCTTTTGTACCACTCAACAGCCAGCCCAAAACTGAACTCCCAAGTAAGTGTATTTAAAAAGTTCATGTTTTTCAAAGTCTTGGTTCTTTACAGATACAATGTTTATCACAGAACAAACAGCACAGCACATGTGCCTAATATAGTCATATTTGCCTTACCCTCCTGAACAAGAGTCAATTTGCACTTATTAGCAAATATAAACATCAAATGGTGTGCCATGCCAAATTTTTTGCGCAGTATCATTTCACACCAAATGCAGAGTATGTCCTTTTTCTATCCAATATCACTAAAATTCTGTGAACACACAAGGTGACAGGAGCAGGCACTTTTCCCTCACCCCCTCAAGTTTACTACTACAAGAGTATCACTGTATTTTCTGCATCAAGTTTGAGGAGTTTAACATCAATGTATTTCTGGGATAAACCCATAATTTTAAAAACTTGTTCTTTGCTGTGTATATACAGAGCACTCAGCACAAGACTGCCATAACCATTCCAAACTCTAAAAACGCTGCCCCAACACTAAAAACATCAATGCTAACTCTGTAGGGAATCCCTCCAGCTGCTAACACAGATTACAGCTCTGTTGGTCTAGACAAGGAGTGACACGAACACCTCTCATACCTTGTGCAGGGGTGACTGAAATACAGCAGCAAAGCCCCACTTTCATGACACATTTTTGGTCTAAATCACTAGCTGCTGTTTCATGAAATGAGAGAGATAATCCAGCACACACAAGACACCATAAAGTATAGGTCTTTGTTTAAGAAAAAAAACCCCAAATCCCAACCAAACAAAACCCAAGCTAAAAGCCACATAAGTAGCAGCACAGAGTTCCCAGTAAGTTAACTTATTTGCTTCTTCCACTGCCTGTTAGATTCATAAACAGCCAGAAGAACAGGTAACTCTCACGCACCATCAAACCAGTCAATTGCTGCTTTAGCAGAAGGAGGGTCATCAAAAGATACCGTTGCTTCTCCCTTTGGTTTGCCAGTATCCTTGTCTGTGTAAAGATTTATCATGGGTTTGCCAGTCTTTTTGTTGGTCTGAAAAAGAAAGGTTGTACACTTGGCATGGCAGAAACACCGGTAAAGTCAGTTCAGAGCATGAAGTGTAACAATAAGTATCTCTAGTGAGAAGATTATCTTGGAGCTGGCCTGCAGAAACAGAGGGGTTTGACTGCAGGATACTGACTGGCTGTTCTCCATGAAGTAATGATGGACCCAGTTTTAACAAAAAATGAGGTCAAGTGCACAAATCCTAATTTAGAAGTGCAGAAACAGAAGCAGCAGCCACAGAACAGAGGCACACATGCTGCAGGATGAGGGTGGCACAAGGGATAGAGTGTCAGGGCTATAAAGACTAAAGAGGAGACACAAAGCAATCTAAATGTCACTAGGAGAAAGGTGCTAGTGCTGCCAGCTTACAAATGAGCTGTCAGCTGGGAATCCAGATAAAATATTATCTACAACTGCTGGGGAGTCAGAGAGAACTCTGCCTTCAACGATACCAGTACATTTCCAGCTCCACCAGTGCCCTTCCCTCCGACCAATGACTTCTCATTTCACATACCTTTATAATACCAATCTGTTTGAAATAGTCTGCCACTTGATCTGTTGAAACATCCTCTCCAAGTCCTTGCACGAAGATAGTGTTGTTATCAGAGTTGTCAGACTCTGAATCTATGGAAAAATAAACTACATTTACCATGTGTTTTTGTGGTAGCAAAATTTTAAGTTCAGGCCTGTGCAGCCCACTAGCAGACCCTTAAATCCCAGAGACATTTTGTGTGAAATAAAAGAGGAGCAGGGAGCTTAATTTTGAGGTTAACGCCATCAACTTCAGATGCTGCAGGACATCACAGACTGAGTCCATTGGACAGCTGAGCAGCTGCCTCCTCACACCAAACTTCTCCATGCAGCTGGGCATCTCAACCCACCAGAGCAGAGTGTGTTTTAAATAACACAAGCTTAGCAGCAGCATGATGGCAGTGAAAGCAGCTGCTGGCTCAAGCACATACCAAGTTCATCAGGAAATTCTTAACATCCAAAAATTCACATGCACTTTAGTCAAATGCATTTGTTTCAAGGAAGACATGCTTTAGCTACATTTCTTTTGAGCCATGGGAACTGCAGCCACATCCATCTTTCTAGACATGCATTTTGAAAGCAGTGACCTAAGAGCTGCAATCCACTCCCACTCACTGCTTATTTCCTTACCAGCATCTGATCTCGGTCCGTAATCCCTTTGACCTATGAAATGGGTTTGACAAAAAAAAAAAAAAGAAAGAAAAAAGACTATTTTTAGCGCAACACTTTCAAGTGACTTTTTTAGCAACAAGAAAATATATAAAGAATGTATGTAATGCATCTAAGATCTAAGACATTAACCAGAGATTTAGAGAATATTTAGATTTAAACGTTCAACAGAAGGTGTCTGTAGGACGTTAACGTGTTCTTTAACTTGCAGCATGTGGCAGTTGCCACACTGATGCTGTGCTGGTGTTTGCTTGCAAATGCTGGTTGTCACATCACCAAGCAGTTTCCCACTTTTTTTTTCTCTACCTCTAGTACCTTTCTAAGAAGCATTTGTAACAAAAATTAAAAAAAGAAAAGAAAAAAAAATAATCCGGTGAACGTCACTGTCTCCACAAATTCTTTCATGCAATTTGACAAAGCAGAAATCCAGTTTATTGCTACAAGTTTGGCTATTAAAACTCGTGAACACACCAGCCTCACCAAAACTCTATAATGCTTCTACTAGATAGTAACAAGGTATTGGTGGCTTTTAGATTTATAAAGAATTTCCACTGAAACATTTTTGGATACTCGGCACTTACCACCGTAATTTTTGAAGCCACCACGGTCACCACCACTGCAGAGGAAAAATTGAAGAAATGATTTCTTCCTTAAGTCTCTACGTGCTGAGCCCAAGGCTCAATCTACAGTTAACTGATGACAAGTTGAGAGTTACTGTCTGGCAGCTAAAGCACCATCTCTACGTTCTCCTCACTACCCATTCACGTTCAAAGATTAAATTACACGAAAGTGAATAATCTCTCAGGGTGCTGCACTGGAGAAGAGAAGCCCTAAGGAGGATTTTAAACCAACCCATACACATGTCGTTGGTTCAATACTTTTTCCCATCCCACAAGCCAAAATAACAGCTATTAAAAACTGGGGTTTAAACAAAAATGTTATTTTTACGAAGGTTAATGGGCTTTAATTGTAGATGTAATTGCTACTTTGGAATAATTAGTACTTCAGTACTTTCCTAGAAGTGAAAAGAGCTAAAATTAATCTCCATTGTTATGCATTTATAATACAGGGGATAAATCAGCAGAATCAGCCATTCTCTGAGCAGGGTCTGTGGGGACCTACTGTACTACAGCATTACAGAGAAGGTGTGTGTGCATGTGAGCTTCAAAAGCAGAGGCCGTGAAGTTTTATTTCATTCATTCTGAAACCTGTGGCACAAAATGTAGACCAAGTTAAGAGATTACACACATCAATTTTCAAAGCTTAGCAGGGGATTTAAAACAGGTCGTTATGCCTCCAATTATGTGCATGAAAATAAACCCTCACTCTTTTCAATGTAAAGGTTTCTACTAGAAGGGAGTTTTCACGACAGCATTTTTAATTGCATCCATGTTATGAACGTCAATATTGAGAGCCTTCAGGAAAAATACAACCACTGGATTGTTTTAGAAAGTCAATAACCAAATGTCAGGAGGACTATCTCATACTGCCATGTACAACTGCCTGCTTGTCCTTCACATGGGGGACACAGCTGCCACCTCAAAATTAGGCAGGATCCCCTAATCCTGAGAGCTTTGTCACTAAGATAAAAGCAGTGTGAGCTCAAATCCTGATGCAGAGGAATATCTCCAGCTTCTGGAGCTATTGTGCCTCTTCACCAATGCACTTTATGACTAGAATCACTCCAGGTGTTAATTCCATCTGTCTGCTCACACATCAGAGTCCAAACAGGGGACACCATGAAGTAAAATTAGGGAGTAATTTCCTTGGSACTCTCTCCATCTGTTACAGCAAATGTAAAGTCATGAATGGAAGTTGCTGATATTTAACATTTATGAGAGAAAATCTGTTCAAAGTGAGGAATGAAAAGGTTCCAACAGGTTATTATCAAATCTGGATTAAGAGGCACTCTTTGGAGGGTGACTGATATTCTGTGACAGTACACGGGAGGAGTATTAGATGTTTGGCAGGACAGATTATCACTTTTACTGGGACTTTTCTTAAAATGAATTTTTGCTGCAGATTTTATTGCTGTTCCACAGAAAAAATCTGAATGCTAAATTGCAGTGTCATTTATTAATAACTCACTCTGCTCATTAAAGATTTTATATGCAACATCAGTGCTGGYCTTTACTCAAGGCTGTCTGTTTTCAAGGACTGATGATTAAAAACACAATGGTGATGATAAAGTTTACTGTAAATACCTTTCTGCCACCTCCAATTCATTCCAGCTAAAATAAAAACTTYGTTATGACATAACAGCCTGTTCTTCTGGGATTTTAACTCAGAAATAACAAGAGTGAATAATATCAACCATGGAAACGTTATCAGAGTTTTCCAACCCAAATTTATGGTCCCAATTCATCAGGACAGCAATATCCAGAACAAGAATGTTTTCTGATGTGGAAATACAYGGCAGTTAGAAAAACCCAACTGTCTAAAAACAAACACAAAGTAAGTTTGTGTCAACACATCCAGGATTTTACTAGAAGTGAGGGTTTTGTAGGATGCTGGGGTGAAAATGTGTGTACCATAATCCTGAGAAATGAGATCTGCATATAGAAAATACAAAGGAAGTCACAGTCCAATGCCTAATTCCTAATTCTGTGATGCAGTAGTTCTGCACCCTGCAGTAACATGTGCAATCAATAATTTTAAATTAGTTTTTTAATTAATGTCTACAGAAATACGTTTTTGCCCAAATATGCTTCAGCACGTTATCTCCTGCTTAGTCTCGCATCACCAACCCAACAAAATCTGTATCAGATTCTGCCAGATACTTYTGATGACGGATTGATGCTTTCCTACATTTTTAAGTGGCATTTGATATGTGATTTATAAAGCTGCAGTGTGTTACCTTCCTGCAACTGCTGGGCAAAGCTACCCAAGATTTCCCGGAATCAGGCAGATATCCTGCAGCGAGTCAAACACAGGGACTGGTTGCAAGCAGTTGATGCCACAGTCTCAGATTTACTCCTCACTGACACCCAAAATTCAATTTCAGCAACTGAATTATATCCCACATTAYTGTCATAAAACGTGTTGAAAATCTAACTGCAGCATTTCACAGCCCATTGCTTTACCAGGCCTGCACACAGACCTAAGAGATGGGTGACCACATGGACTTTGGAGTCTTAATATCCTGTGTTAGAAACATGAACAGGCAGCTGAAATTCAGCAGTGCCACCAACTAAGATAACAAATAGAGACTGAACTGCAGGCAGCCAGAATGTGACAAGGCACCCACCACTCACAGCGTGTGAACTTGCTGCTATGAAACAAAAGTCCTCAGATGTTCTTTTCTCCTATGCTCAGTCATAGATTTATCATCACCTACTTGACTGTAATTGGACTTCATCTGGATATTGCTTAATCTAGCTGGGAATAGCTCTTTAAACCGAAGTACAYGAATATGGGGAGCTTAACATACAAGAAATGCAGTTTTATAAAGTGATCAGATATTGGAAGAAGCAACACTAAGAATTTAGGGACAAAATTCCAGGCTCCAATATCTTTCTCATCAAGTGCGTCCATAACACTTAAGAGTGTATTTTACAAACAAAAAAGGAATGTTTAATGCACCAACAGTCACTGACAGATGGCTTTTTTCTCCCTTGTATTTATCGCCTCTGTTCATGCTTTTCCGAAGTCTCTATAAGGCTAAGCTCAAGCATATCTGTTACAAGTCAAAATATYAACTCTGAACACAAACCACACTGCTGTAAAAAACATTTGTACTAAGCTGTAGTTTCTTTATATCACACTAATTCCCACTCCCAATAGCTGATACAACAATTAAGCTGCATAGGTAGCTTTGTTTATAGTAGATCAACATAAATCTGCACAAGAGTTAAAAAATAATCTATGCTGAGCAAAGTCAGGATTTCTATGACAAATCCTAATACAATGGTAAATCCTTTCTAAACTGCATCTCTGTAGTTCCATCAACACAGTCTGGATGAGCAGAGCCAAAAGCAAAGCTTCTCTCACCTGCTTTGTTTGCTCCTGTGTTTCCCACTCACAGGCTTGACCGAAACAATTCAGTCCCACAACCACAGTAACAATTAATTCCTTATTTTTCAGATGAGGACTAACAAAAAGGTGGCTAATTCTAGAAGGAAGCTTGGTGAATAAAACTSTGCATTCTCAAGACCTGGTGTACCTGCTTTCTAACCAAAAGATGACACTCATCYACTACGGGTTTAAAATTATTAAGTAAGACACAAGAGATTCATCCACTGTGGTCTCACATTTTATATTAATTTGTTTGTAAAGTCAAGGAGCAATTTTTTTTTTGTCCTGATATAACTTATTTACATACTATTTTCTAACCACTATGAAAGTCAAAGCCTACATTACTATTCCATCCCTGGAAATGTTCAAGGCCAGGTTGGATGGAGCTCTGAGCAACTTGGTCTACTGGAAACTGTCCCTGCCCACRGCAGGGGGTGGGACAAGATGATTTTTAAGGTCCCTTCCAACCCAAACCATTCTGGAATTCTCTGATTACAGATGTACAAGTATCTATGTAGACAAAATTTTTAGATTATTTCCTGATTGCTATGGAATTTTCACAATTTAATGCTAAGCAGGCTGTCCTCATATTCCTACACATACTTTGTCCCAGGAAATAAAAAAAAAAAAAAAAAAAGAGAAACCCAAGAATATAAACCCCAAAAAAACCCTACCCTTAAACCCCACATTTTCACAGGACTAAACATGATTTCTTACCTTATTACAAGTTATTTTCCCCTTCATTATAAAGTTTGTTATTATTTAATTTAACCTTTCAGACTTTTCTAGTAAGCATGTCTGGTACAATACATATGTCAGAAGCAGAATCCTCTGTCATAATCGTGCAAAAAKACTGAATAAACATATATGACACTGCAGTTTCAGAAAATTTCCACTACAAATACTACTAAAGCCAGCATCATTTAACAAAAGCAGACAAAATTTCTAATAAATGCCTTCCCACTTCATTGTATTTTCCCTCACTTCTCCATTCACCTCTCCTCTCTCCCTTCTTTTGGCTTCCCAGTCCACAGAAGTACKATGATCTACATGGATGTGTGACCAAAAGTTTTCTTAAATTTTGGAAAAATACAGGAAGAGGCTTTATTTTCACAGACATTCATTCATTTGACTTTATCTTGCAAAGACCCAGGTTTGTTTTAAAGTGACAAAATCTATCAGCAGTATGTTTTTTGAAGCTCACATTCATTCCTCTTATTGGAAAGTTACAATTTTTTAAAAACCCAGGTTTTATCATAGGAATATGGAAAATCCTCATCCACAAAGAAAATGTACTTAAAAAARAAAGCTCAGTTTTAACTGAAAATTAAAATTAACTTAGAAATTATTTTGCTTATTTATATTATGTAAGGTACTGTATGTTATAGAATTTATGTTATACATGTTTATGCTTATTTATTTATATATTTATCACATACACATTTATGTTTACTACAGAAATGATTACAGAAAAATATGCATTAAGTTTACATTACATAAACCCCCAGAAAACATAAAACAACATTAATATGCTTTTCTAATTGTGCTACCACACCTAATTAGAAGGGGTAGGGTGTACCTCCATCATTATAAACAAGACATGAAATACAATTTGGGAGCACCTCAGAAGCAGATAAATTTTAAATATGGTTTAAAAATAAATACTGTTAAAAGTAATCAAGTAAGGGAGTATTTTATTTAAATTRGATCAGTTCCAACAAAAAGCACTGTATAATTACAGAGTTTTTCATCTGGAGTTTAGGAATATCCCAGAGCTGTGCAGCCTTTGAAGGGGAAGTGGTGCTGACAAGCAACACCTCAAAGCTCTCTGGAAGCTTCAACATTCTCGCCCTGCATCAGAGATCCCTTCTGCACCCCCAGCCACTCCGAGGCACAGAAAGGGGAGCCAGTTGTGAGAGTTATTAATAAATAATATGTCATATGGTTAATTCAATAGGCTTTAAAGCAAAGGTCCCAAGTGCAGACCTCTGCATGAAATCATCTGCAAGCACAGAATTAAATATGTGCATAAATTTTCTTGACAGTACAGGGCCTAAGGCAATGGTGAAAGGGGTGACAGCATTGCTAGTAGTTCAAATCTACCCAAAATAAACGTGTTTAGACTGGCAACTAAATCAACAATAAAAAAATGTGTATTTTAATAGAAGCTTAAAACTGAAAAAACAGCAAAAAACAAGTTACATTACTACTAAATTATCCCTATTATTGCAAGGTCAAAATACTTCCCTGGCAAAATGTGAGTTACCTTAGCTATGGATTTTATAAAATTTTCTCAATGCCTGCCTGTTGGTTTTGTCATTGAAAACAAGGGATGGGCTGGGGCAGTTTTTGTATGGCAACTCATGCAAATAAAATGCAGCTCTGTGTCACAACAATCAAATGCTTGGTCTCAATCTCCCTGAACCTAAAAGCTCTTCCCCTAGGCAAAACCCATTTCTGTGCACTGCAGAAGGTTTAATTTTAGAAAACTTCCATGTCTGGGAATCTAAATCTGAACCACCTTAGGAATAGACATATAATAAACAAATATTAAAACCAGCTAAATAATAGGAAACAAAGGTAAGGAACTGCAGGCACTGGAATGAGACCACTTACCTATATCCAGACATATGACCTCTTCCATCCATGTCATATCCCCCTCTACCTCCTCCCTGTGACCCGCCATATCCTCTATTATCTTCTCCATACCTGCTCTTTTCACGGCGATCATCTGGGAGAATGAGTCAAACGAAACACGAGTCAATTGTAGTGCAAACTGCAGCGCAGTGAAAATTCACACCTTACAATTCCCACCTCCCCTTCATTAGCTCTGCCATTTACATCTGAAAAGTATCAACTCCTAAATCTCTCTGACATCATCTGTGCCACAAAGGAAAAAAAAAAAAAATCAAAACAAACTTTGCTCCATTATTTCCCTTGGTTTCCAGGGTCACAAAGTCTATCAGACTGTAAAAAACACTCTGTAATTACACTCCATTTTCCAAACATTAAACACAAAAACATACTTTTCATTTGACTCCCATATAGCCTTCCCAGCTTGCAAAAGACATCAGTGAAGACAGAACAAGGATAAAYAGAGTGGGTTGTGTCACTGGTGTGAAGTTAATGCAAAAAAAGGCTTCATCTTAAACTTCTTCTATCTCACAATTCACCTACACAGCGTAAAGCTGGAATGTGAAGTGCAAAAGCTCTTCATGACTGATCAAGACATGTCACCCTCACRCAGGAGGAAGGTTCAAAATAGCTTGGGAAGAAAATTCCATCTTGAACTTGTGGAACTCAGGGACAGGGACTCTGCAAGGCTGCTCCAACACATGTAAATGCAACCATTTTGGGGCCCCAACAATTTTTAATTTCTCTATAATGTTTTGAAAGTCTTAAAAAATTAAATATCCCCCAAGAATATCAACATGGAAAAAGCATTTAACTACTCATCAAAGCAATATGTGGAAGGAAATCCAACTAGTCCATAGTGTTTCTGCTCAATTTCATTAGCCAATACTGAATTAACCTGTGAATTTTACCTTGGCTGTTGTGGCTATAGCTTCCCTTCTGAGACTGGTAGGATTGCTGAGAGTGGCCATATGAGCTTTGGTGCTGGTTATAGCCTGACTTTTGGTCATATGAGCTCTGGTGGCCATAGCCCGACTGCTGGTCATATGAGCCCTGGTGGCCATAGCCCGACTGCTGGTCATATGAGCTTGACTGCTGGTCATAAGAGTCTTGGTTTTGTCCATAGCTTGACTGCTGGTCATAAGAGCTTTGGTGCTGACCATAGTTTGACTTTTGTTCATAAGAGCCTCTTCCACTTAAAACAAACAGAATTTGAATTAATAGCTAAATGTTCACAGGATAGAGAGCAAAGTAACGGCTGAAAATTCACGACATTGCTAACATTTCCCAGTCACAGTTACCTCATTAGATAACTTGAGAGCATCACTCCTTTCACAYATCCCAGTACAACACTTGCCCCCCTCTCTCCAGTAACAAAAATGGCTGATGGAGAGCCCACGACCTGCTAAACACCAAATCCTTCTCTGTGAACTGCAGGGCAGAGCCTCAATGCTGCTGTTGCATTGTGCAGCTCAGACTTGCTGCCAAAAAAACCCCAAACACCAAAATTTTGCTTTCACTGAATTGCAACCTCTCTTCTTTTGGGGATTCTATAATTTGTCARGAACTTTTCTAACTGTTATGATGGCCTGTAACACACTTATGGTTCTTCTCACTTCAGTGCCATCTAGATTATCCCACCAACCTTCATTAGAAACRCTGACCAGTACCACATCCAGGATACTCCAACACAATGCAGCTCTACATTCCAAGAGGGAGTCATAAATCTTCTCTGACTAATAATTTTATAGCAACCACAAGGGAATCTCACCGACACCACACCTGCCTAAGCTACTTCAGCATCTGAAGTAGAAACTAAAGTATTTTGAAAATCTAGATATATGRGAGAGTAGTTCCAGCTGGCTTACCCTTTTATTGCAAGGTATAATGTAGATTTATGAGAAATAAATYGCATCCAAGGAACACTGGCTCTTATTCACTCCTTTGTTTTCCCCCAGGTACTTAGTTGTCCCTCAACTGTCTTATTTTTTCAGTAACTGAAAAGAATCTCTGACCTCTGCCACCCTTTCTTCTCTTCCTTCTCCCTGCAAGATGAGGCACTAGATCTGTCACTCTCCAGTCTTTAGCCATCTTACTTACTAGTGAAAGTATCTCAGAAAAAGGAAAAAAAACCAAACAACAGCCTACAGGAAGTTTCTTCCAGCTTTTCAAAGCACTTTCAGATCCAGTGCATTGGGAGTAACCAATCTCAAAATATCCCATCTGTGTAAACACCATCTAATCTGCTCTCTCCCAGTTCTAGCCTAGATCTCAGCTTTAACCTTGCTAATCCCAGTGGTAAACAGCTTGTGAAGATTTTTGTTATTATCTTCACTTCAAAAAAGTCAGCTCTGCTTTAGCCTTTGCACCATTACCAACAAAGAAAGTATTGCTGAAAGTTGTCTTCCTTCCCTCCCTTAGGATGTGACAGGTACAATTTTGTGGCCACCCTCTTCAAAGTTGCTATCATTTAATTTCTCAGTTTCTCCTTTTTTGCTACAATCATACATTGAGAAGTTTCCCTCCAACGTCTTTTCTTCATTTTCTAGATCACAAACAACTTGCTGGAGAACCTACGTGCTGCATTTTCATTCCACATCTACAGAGTTAAAAACTACATTATTACCTTTGTACAGCTCTAATAAATGCTCAGAAAACGAAGTAAAACAAAACTTAATCGTATACCTGCCTTYGTTAGTGATGCAAAAATGACATCTGAGTGACAGCACCTACTGCTGGCAGATTAAGACACTGGTTTTTTATATTAAGATGTGTTCTAATAATAACTACAAAAGCAGAAACCAAGTACAGGTTTGCTCAAGTCCAGATTGTTTTATCACCTTGTAAAAAAATACAGAACCATTTGGACCTTGGACACAAGAATGAGGTTTAGCCCATGACGGTGTATTTTAAAGAGGTCACATGATCCTCAGTAAAGCTCTAACACAAGCAGTAACCTCGGGGTGGAAGCACAAAGCTTGTAAAGCAGACAATGAAGGTATTCTAGCACTAAGTGGCCTTTTAAGTCATTATGGGAAGTCAGGTTGTGTTTTCCAAAGTACTTTCAAAGTTGTATCATTAATCCCCCTGAAACTGAATCCAATACATCACTTCCCAAGTAAAATACATTTGCAATAGCACAGTACTGAATCACAGTGCAGCATGCATGGGCACATTTAATTTACTGAGGAGGATATAAACCCACAATGTTCTGAGAACTCTACTTAGTTGGAAAAAATAAAAGATATTTCTTAAATGACATTTTTGAATCCTTTCTTTTTCAAGAAAAGGCATTCTGAGCCAGATAAGCAGCCTGCAATCTGAGAACAGCTACGAGTTTCCTTGCTAACAGCTTATTTGAAGTTAATGAAAGAGCACTCTAAGTTTATACAGAAGAATGGGATTGGAGAGGTATTTGATAGGTCTTTCTCCTAATAAAAACACTCTACCAAATCCACTCCTCATTGTAACCACTATCCAAAGACTTTCTAAAGTGTATGTCCTCATACAGCTTGASTTCAAAGCAACTGCATCCATCCTTCTTATATAAAGAAATATTCTTTCTGTACCTCCCATCCTTTCAGACACGAAAATGTTTCAAGAAGGGATTTTCAAATATTTGTCTTTTTCTCAGCTATGTTAGCAGGAAATTTGTCATAGCTTTAGTTAAGAATGTACAAAAACTAGACAATATTTTAAATAGATACTGATAAACTCTGCTTCCTTACCCTCTAGATGACCCTTTCTGCTGCCCCTGGCTGCCATAGGACTGCTGGTTGTATGAGCTCTGATTCTGATTTTCATAATTGGATTCATCATCGTATCCCTGGGAATCTTGTCCATAACCTGGAAATCSAGGAAGAAAATTTTTAGTGAATATTCACCTTTTAAGTACTGCCAATGAATGTAACAAGCTAGCCAAACCTGATTGATTTTGTCCATAGTTCCCATGATAGCTTCCATAGTTCTGTCCATAGGAGGAATTGTCTCCACTCTGCCCATAACCAGAATATCCCTGCAATTTCAAGAATGTACTCAAATAAGTGTAACTTCCACAGCAGGTAATTACAGTTTTCCTTGGCTAGACACAAGTGCAAACATCAAGCACAGCTGAGACTGGAATTCTTCCTGGCCCAGGAACAATTATTTTCACTCAAAGGAACATCTGCTTTGAAAGCCACGATGTTTTTTTCAACATACCTGTCCTTGTCCATAATTCTGACTGCTCTGATTGCCATAGGATGAGTAGCTGTAAGAGAAAAACATAGTTAGGAAGTGTTTAGAGTGCTCTCCATATAGGTTGGAAAGTAAAGGTATTTCTGGAGTCATTTTAAGTTTCTCTTCATTCCAAAATAGGTGTTTAATCCAAGTACTGCAGTTGTAGTTGACTGTCAGAAGCCAGAAGAGTTTATTTTAATTTCTGCTGTGTTTCAAGCTTAAATTTAAAGTACATGAAAGCTAGGTTTGCTGTAATTTTATGTTGTACTTACTCATTATTCTGCCACTTTAGGCCTTCATGAACTGACAGAAGAGCCACRTGCTGAAACTCATCATACTTAGATAAAAACCCAAACTCAGGCAGTGCTACAAGCACAGAACCTTATGATTTTCATTAGCACAGGCAGCATTAGCCAGGATTTTTATACTTCCATAAAAACACTTGTCTCACTGACCAGAATACGCCCTGCAGCCTTGGGCATATAATAAATATAACAACCTTTGACTAAAGTCTTAGTGAACAGCATAAGGCAGTCACACGAAAAATAYTCCTCCATATTCATGACATTTCAAAAGTTCTTACTATTACAAGATGTCATTCCAATTTACACCTGATTATTGTCTTCTCTTCAGGAATACAGACTGTTTTGTCTTGATTTATAAGACATCTTGAGAAAGGCCCAGGTGGCAAGCTTTCTGCATCCATAACTCCAGACATATCAATCCCATATCACTCCTGAGCAATCAGTCATCATGCTGGGAATACTAAATGGGTCTTTTATTTTTCAGATGCAATTGCTAACAGTAAAAAAAAAAAATCCTCACATACCTCTGCTGGCCCCCAGACTGACTGTAACTTCCAGAATCTAGAAACAGAAATAAGTCATATTGAAAATTTCCAATCAACATTTTAGTCGTTTACTTACTAAAGGAGGAAAAAATCTGGGGAGAGAGAGAAAGGTTCAAGTACACTGGACAGTGCAACTACTTTCCCTGCAGAATGAGACAGCTTCCTCTTTATTAACACAAGAGAAAATGTTAAGACTGGAATCACAKTAGCAGAGGGTGTGGGGGACACAACACAGCTACAGCCACTTGGAAATGTCCCTTTTGAAGGCTCTGAATTCTGTTTTCAAGGCATCTTTTCAAACACCCGGAACTGCACAACCCCTCTAATGGCTATCGAGTACAGTGCCATCATCAATGAGCAGAAAGCAGCAGCTTCATTAATCAAGCAAAGCTAAGTAGGTCAGTGCTGCTGAACCCCTTCTTAGGATGCTCTAAGAAAGCTGTGCCCAGCTAAAGGGCACAGACACAGGCAGAATCTGAGACGAAAAATCAGGGATGGAGGAGCCATG
This sequence comes from Amblyornis subalaris, assembly GCA_018881555.1. Taxonomy (NCBI): domain Eukaryota; kingdom Metazoa; phylum Chordata; class Aves; order Passeriformes; family Ptilonorhynchidae; genus Amblyornis; species Amblyornis subalaris. The sequence continues at coordinate 480,438 of JACAXG010000140.1, forward strand.
ACACTTCCCTCTGCTCATATTGCACAAGGAAAAGCACAACTGGGAGCTCACCAGCACGTGACAGATGCACCACACAGAACACACACACACTGCTCCATCAGCCTCGGATCCATCCGAATTCCAGCTGTCTGGAGCAGCCTCCAGCTCTGCAGAGGCACCTCACAGCCCACTCTGCTCTGTGCCCTTCCAGCCTCTGCACTGCACAGGCTCCATCCATCTCACTTTCCAGGCAGGAGCCTCAATTTGCTTGAAATTCCCACCTCCTTGTCAAAACCCAAACACTGAATAASGGTCCAGCAATTTTTCTCTTCCTTTCAAATCACTTCAAGAATTTGTATAAATTCTCTAGTGCCACGCTCTAATAAAAGCTATCCGGAACTTCCCATCCCTAATTTCAGTCTTTCCCCCACATTCTCTCTCCAACCTCTACATCCAGACCTGCCTGAAACGCTGACACCGAGAATTAATTACAGCACAGGGTAAATGTCATAAATGACTGCGACCATTTTCCAATCACAACACTCATCAAATTGCTGAATCTGCTCATTATCCCTCCCTCAGTGGGCTATGAATCCAACCCTGCCAGTGCTTACACAGACACTTAACCAGAGGTTTGATGAGGGCATCACCCGAGGTGATGGATGTGAGATGGGGGGGTACCACCTGAGCTATTCAGACCTGAAGCGGCATTTTTAATGGTAAAGTATCCCCTCAAAGCAACACAAAGTATCAAATTTCACCTTCTGTAACAGAAACATTCACCAAAATCTAAGATGAGATGAAACGACGTTTAATTTCACATGTTCTATAAAGCAGTTTCACTCAGACGTGAAATTCTCCTTTTGCACTGCTCCACAAATATTCCGTTGCATTTTCATATTGAAAAGCAATTAAAAACCCAATGTAGACATGCAGCTCAAGTTTATTGCTCTTAAGAACGTAAAATGTTTACTTACTTTCAATTTAAATGACCACAAAGATTACTATTAAATAGGTAGCCACATTTTGAAACATGATTGCGGTTTAACTCTAAAACTTATATGCCATTAACGCTGCTAAGTAAAGTAAAAAACATTAATGGTTATAACAGAAAAAATCCTTGAGTAAGGATGTAACTAGTTAAAAATTTAAGAACTACATTTAATCGCCTTAGCTTCACCCTAACAAACTTTCACCAAACCACAATATTTTGGGAAAAGTTTGAAAGCAACCAGATAAGGAGCCTGTAAAATATGAGAACAGAATCAGAGGAATTTCCTTTATTTATACATTTTTCTACATCCTCTGTTGGACCTCTTACCTCGATTCTGATCGATTTATTTTTGTGGGCTCAATGGGGACGAGAGTCTGTACGGATTTTTGGAAACAACAGTTTATTCTGGAAATTCCTACACTGACTTTTTTTTTTTTGAATGTTTAAAAAGCTCACGAGAAAATTTCCTGTGGATGAAGTGGGACATAGCAGTCTAGTCACCTTTCACTGCTCAGGGGATGTATTCCTCTTAAGATAGAAGAATTTCCTGTGTTCATTTGAAAACTGAGGTTCTCATATGAAGTAATTCATATAAAGATGCAGCATTGCCTCTCAGTATCCTCAAAAGCAAAAGAACCTCATGTTTGAACATCACCAGAGTAAAAACAGAGGAGACACTCAGGTGCTGCACTGTCAGTAGCTGAGGGATGGGGGAAAAGTGGGTTTAATTTACTGCCAAGCTTTACTCATTTAGGAGAATTCATGATTTGGACTCATTTTAGTACCATTGGACATATTTGCTTTTCCTGGTAAATAACTGCTCCTTGCATGAAAGGATTCCTTTATCACACCTTGCTTTGTTTGTATTGTCTATCATTCACACATGCAACACAAAACAACGCCAAAATGGCTCGACCATAACAAAACATGGCTCGCTCCACAAAGCACACACGGCCTTGGAATTCCTCCTCCCACTCTGSGATACAGGAGTATCCACACTTATCCAAGGCTTTAGCACTGCTGGGGGGACCCAAACATCCACACCTCAAAGGGGATGGAGAAACAGCAACACAACGTGCTCGCAGAAACCCCAGGAGAGGCTGGGCCGTGTCAGGTCACCCAGATCCTGCTTCCATGCCCAACTAAAGCCCCTGCTGGAAAACAATCACAGGCAAGGCGGTTTTAAGCCCATGGCAGCAGGGTGTGAAGCCCCCTCAGTTCAATCTGTGTGAAGAGCACAGCGAGTGCAGAGCAGACATAGCAGACACTGGGACACAAAGGCAGGTCTCCTGCGGTGAGGTAGGGAGGACACGTCCCAGGCTAAGGGGGGGCACGACCCAAGGGAGAGGGTGCCTGCATTCCAGGGGGGGTGCTCATCCAAAGGGGGAGCATGCAAACAATGTYATGGGGAGTGGCATGACCCAAAAGGAGTCCACATCTCACACCGGGATGGAGTGTGGGGAGAAACAGAACCCCAAGCAGGGGTCCACATGGGGGAGGGGGGCTTCCGTCTCACACTGGGGGGAAGAGTACACAACCTAAAGGCGGAGGGCCTACGCCGGGGGGCATGAACCAAAATGGGGTCCACATCCCACACCTGGGGGACGTACACGACCCAAAGCGGGGGCCCTACACTGGGGTGCATGAACCGAAAAGGGGGTCCACGCCTCACAGTGGGGATGGGGGCTGTGGCACAGCCCGAGGGGCTCACACACGCAGGGGGGACCTAAACCCAAAACGGTGAGTTACACCCCACGCAGCGTCCGAGCACACGACCCCCAACCCCCCCCCATTGCGACACTGGTGGGGGGCGCGCCCGCCTGGCCACGCCCCCRCGCGTAAAGGGGCGTGCCCCGAGCGGCTCGCGCAGCGGGGCTCCCCGGGGAGGGGGCGTGGCCCCGGCCGAAGGGGGCGTGTCCGCGGGGGCCACCGGCGGGGGCGTGGCTCCCCTCCCCCTCACCGAGCGCAGAGGTGGGGGGGCGTGAGGGGAAAGCGGGCGCGTCCCCCGCAACATGGCCGCGGCCTTTCCCACATGCGCCACATGGCGCTCGCTTCGCCCGCCCTCCCGCGCCCCACCGCGCCCGCGCTCGGCGGCGGGAAGCGGAGCCGCCGCCGCCCGCTGAGCCCGGCGGGGCTGGCGGCACCTACCCGAAGCCATGGCGGCGGCGCTGAGGGGCGGAGGGAACGGAGGGAGCGCAGGCACCGACCCGCCCGCCGCGCCGGCCGCGCGCACACTGAGGCACCCGCAGCTCGCGCGGACTGCGGGGCAGGGCGGCCAATCAGCGCGCGCGGCGCCTACCACTCGCTGGGGAAGTAGGGGGGGGGGGAGGTGAGAAGGGCCGTGCCAAGGTACGGCTGGCGGGGGGGTTTTACCAAGGGGAGGGGGTGCGAGGCTGTGCAGGCACACCGGGCATCGCGTCGATGGATTAAATTACTTTAATTAATAAGCGCGCAGGGAACGGTCAGGGGGCGCAGAGGGAAATGAGGAGGTTGCACGTCCGGCTTTCCGCACCAGCAGCCCCCTTGTTTCCCTCAGTACCCCAGTTGAGCATCACCATTTGTGGCAGATGCTAAATGGAGTTAGAGAAAACATCCAATATCTGGGTCCTAAAGAAAAGATAAAAAAGACTTGCCAGGGTTTCTGAGTATCCTAAAAAGCCAAATATCAACTTGGAGAATGGTTTTCTGAAGAAAGGGGTCATGATCTTGGCAGACACTTCGTGAAATGTGAGGGTTTACTTCCCAGAGGAAGAGMGATTAACTGAGAAGACAGCAAAAACAACGTTGATTATTTAATCTGATGATTTTTGGAAGTTGTATTTCTTGTTTCAGATCACTCTACCTTCTTGTGAGAGTTGGGAAGTTAACAGTTGCACCTTTCTGTGTAGGGACAGTCTGCACATGCATCCAGGGAACAGTGAGGTTTTGCTCTGTTTTTTTCTTTGAAAGGCAGTGAGGAGCCTTCTCTGATTTCAGCTGAATGGTTTGAGCAGATTTGCAGAGAAGTTGGGCTGTTTCTTTCCCCCTGGGCGTAGCAGCGGGAGGCAAATCCCACTGCCACAGCCGAAAATAAGTTTCTGCAAAACAAGCAGTGACTAGAATGATTAATTACAAAAAAAAAAAAAAAGAAAAAAGAAAAAAAGGGGGTTGAGCTCCCTGCCTTTCTCTCAGTTTCYCCTTGGGAAACTTCATCTCCTCCAGCCACGACGTCTTCTGCTGCTCCATGAGCCTTCCTGTGACAACCTGGGACCTCACAAAGGCTGCCTGTGCAATGCTGGGATTAGGGCAGATCCCAAACAATGCTCCATAGCCAGGGGAGGTGGGGGAACTTTTGCTCTRAGTAGAGCCTCTCAGTGTTTGTGCATTCCTCAGAGAATGAAGGCTTCTCCTACATGGAAAATGGAATTAATTGAGAGAGAGTTTCAAGCTCATGTGTCTGTCTGCCTGCTGATAGATCTGTGTCGTGTTCCCAGTCAAAAACTTYGAAGCTGGCATGTGGAAAAGACATCAGTCCCTCAACCGTCTGCTCTTCCCTCTTCTCTGGAAATTATTCCAGCTGCTTCAAACTCCTTTTCCACTCTGCAAAACCAGAGGTGGTATGGGAAGGTGGGTTCTTCTGATCCTTSCTGTGTAAATGAGACCTCCTGGCACGGCATCCTTGCCCATGGCAGGGRTTTGGATTGTGGTGGTCTTTAAGGCACCTTCCAATCCAAACTTTTCTGGGATTCCATGAGCCAGCAGACTTACGTGGGCACACTGCAGACTTTAGAGAATCTCAGGATCCTTAGGGTTGGAATTGACCTCYAGAGATCATCCAGTCCAACCYCCCTGCCAAGGCAGGGTCACCTGACACAGGAACACGTCCAGGTGGCGTGCACAGTGTCAACAGATTTTCTCCTTTTGTGCAAATATACCCTTTTCCTACTACAATATGCACAGCTCCATTCCCAGATCTCCTCCAAGAGAGGAGAACAAGATCAAGGACAGATATAATTGTGGTTAGTGCTAACTTTGTGTATAAAGCAAGCCAAGGGTCGTGATCACAGGGAAGGTTTCCCCTTGAATGGATCAGATTATGTTCTCCTCACTCCAACATCTTCCTATGTCTATGAACCCTACATGAACTTTGGTATCTTAATTTCTAAGCTGCCAATTCCTCTCCTAGATCTGATTAGAACTGGCCAAATGATTAAGCCAACATTGCTGGGGAATTGAAGGCAGACAGAGCATATAATACAAGCCTCACACGGGTTTGAACACGACAGGAGAAGCTGTGGTGTGGAYGCTCCTCTCCACCTCCATCTGCCACACCCGAAGGGAAACACTTGGCCTTCGAGTGCTGTGTCCGGTTCTGAAACCCTGAATTAGGAAGGACATTGAAGGGTTGGAGCGAGTCCAGAGAAGAGAATGGAGCTGGGGAAGGGTCTGGAGCACCAAGAGCAGCTGGGGGAGCTGGGGTTGTTTAGCCTGGAGAAGAGAAGGCTCGGGGGGACCTTCTCGCTCTCTGCAATTACCTGACAGRAGGGTGCAGCCAGGTGGGGCTTGAGCTTTTCTCGCAGGTAAAAAGTGACGAGAGGACATAGCCTTTAGCTGCACCAGGGCAGGTTCAGGCTGGACATCACTAGGAATTACTTCATGGAGAGGGTGATTAGATATTGGAATGGGCTGCCCAGGAAGGTGGTGGAGTCACCATCCCTGGAGGTGTTTGAGGAAAGACTGGACATGGCACTCAGTGCTCTGGTCTGGGTGACGTGGTGGTGTTCATCGGTCATAGGTTGGACACGATGATCCCGGACATCTTTTMCAGCCTAATTGATTCTTTGATTCCCAGCAGCCAGACCCTGCAGTGTAGGGGAGTCGGGGGTGCGTGGGCCTGCCTGGGCCTCCTGCATCCCGGGGCGGCCACATGCGGGAACACCCGGCTGTAACCCAGCCCTCGGTGGGCTCCCAGCGAGACCTCCCACCTCCCGTCGGGGATGTTTTCCCCTTGTGGAAAGGGAAAAAATAACAATAATTTAAAAAAAATTCAAAAGGGGGGAGGCCCCCCGTCACCATAGTAACGGGCCCCATAGCGCCTCCTGTAGCCATGGTAACGGCCAGGCCTTCCGGCGGCGGCCGGAAGCGGCGGGCGCGCGGGGCAGCAATGGCGGCGCCCTCGGCCCCGCCGGCCGCCGCAGCCCTCACGGTGTTGCTGTCGGTCGGTGCCTCCGCGCCCGGGATGCTGCGGGGTGTCCCCGCCGCCCGCTCCGCCGCCGCGCTGCGCCCCGCCGCCCTGCGCGACGGGGAAGGTGAGCGGGGCCGCTGGCGGGCGCAGCCGCTGCCTCCTTGGTCCCTCTGCCCACCGCACTCCGCGCCTTCCCCAAATCTCGGCGGAGCCCTTGTTTCCCCGCTCTCCGGGCTTCCTCAAATGCCAACGGAGTCTTTGTGTCCCTCCTCTCCGGGTCTTCCCTTGCCCTGCCCTGGACCCCTTGGTACTCCCCTCAGCCCCCATTTCTGGGCACTTCCTCAAGCCCGTCGCCGAGCCCGCTGCTCCTCCCGTGTCCCGCCTCTCCGTGCTGCTTTTCCTCCCGCTTTCCGTGCCTTTCCTGACCTGAACTGAGTCTGCTGGGCACTCATCTCAGCCCCGACATCAGGCTGCTCCCCCTCACCCCCATCTCTGTCCCTTGGCACTAAGCACAGTGGATACCCTGCCAGGAGCTTGAGGGATTCGCTTTGCTCAGTTGCTGTGGTACTCCCAGAATGATTTTTATCACACTTTGAATTCCCRTGTTCCAGCTCACCCCCGTGCAGTGATCTCCTTTATCAGTCCAGTGCTCTGAGCTGATGGATGAATTCCACCATGTCCTCACATTTCTCCAGGGGTTGCACTGTGTTCGTTTGTTTTTCGCTGGTATTTTTCTGGCTGTGAGGCTGAGGTTGATGGGAGGGAGGTGGGAAACTGCCTCAGCCCTTGCTGGATGCCCAGAACAGCTAACCAGAGGGCCTGGGAGCACTTCTGGGGTGTGATAACCTCTAGGCATTTTTGGTGATGAGAGTCGGCCTTCCAGCAATTTAAGAAGTGTTTATCTTTTTGCCAAAATCATCGGTACTGTAACAGTTATTTTTATGCCTCTTGCCTTCTTTTTTAATGAGACTAAAATTTACTACAGATGCTGTTGCTTTTTTCCAGGCAGCTTCCCAGGAAGCAGCAAGAGTCAGCCCATATGTTTGTGACACCCAAGATAGCACTTGTTTTCACTCTATTTGCTTATTTAYGCCTGGCTTTAAAGGCCTCAAGTTCCTTCTCTTCTACACCAGGATAGAAATGAAAGCTATTGATTAATCCCGTGGGCTCGCTCTCCCTCTGCTCAAGCATGTAAYTGTGGTGTTTTATAGCAGCTCCACTGCTGTCTGTGCCTGTCTGAGGTGCTGCTGTGCTCAGTTCACAGGTTGATCACCTACATCTTCGTCTATGAGGACCTGATCTCCCTGACCTGTGGGGCTGTTATCATCTGGTACTTCGCCGGCAGCTTTGAGAAGAACGTGGGCACAGCGAAGCACTGCATCCTCACTGCCACTTTCTCYGTGCTCTCTGCCCTCCTGTACCTCTTCCTCGAGCCCCTTGTCTCCAGGGTGTTGGAGGTGGGAGATGCTGAAGGGTTCATGCCTGTGGCTTTCGCCACGCTGGGGGTCTCCACCACCCGCTCGCGCATGAAGAGGACTCTGGTTTTTGGGTGCAGAGTTCCCGTGGTGCTGGTGCCGTGGTTTGTGCTCTGCATAGCCTGGCTTATCCCCCGCTCTTCTCTCTTGGGGAACCTGTGTGGGCTCCTGGTTGGAGAAGCCTGTATCCTTTCCAGGTGGGAAGCCCTGAGCCAGAGCGGGGTCATGGTGGGAGGGAGGTGCTATGGTTCTCGTTGCTGAGGTGCACTGGATTTATGGTGTTTCCTGGACTCTTGCTCTGCATTAAACCCTCACTGGCTTTGCTCCTCCTCATCCCACCCTGTTCTGCATTTGTATTTCACCTCACACTGCTGCTTCCCCCATGGCTTTAGTGCATGCAGAGAACACGGAGCTGAGAAGGGCAAAGGTGGTGCTAGGTAGAATTGGGAGAATTCTCCAGGGAAAGTGGTTTGTGGGCAGAGTGGGATTGTGTGTGGCTGTGTCAGAAGTGAATGTGTTTTGTCTTCTGTTCTCCTTAACATGCTCCTGACTTCAGATGGTCTTGGCTACTGTTTCTGCTTGGATTTTCCGGAGTCAGTGAGCTCTAAGCTGGACCGAGTGTTCCCTTTCACTCTGCTAAAGAGGATACCAGGGCTGAAATACATCCCAGGGTCCTTAGCAGAGCGAAGAGCCTCTGAAAGCCGCAAGTAAGTACAGGAGTTTCTGTGAGTGTYTGTGAGGAGTTTCTGAGGTGTAAGTAGAGGCATTAAATCGCCTTTAAAAGCTGTATTGTGCCTCTCCTGTTCGCATCGTGGGTWTTGTGGGGAGCAGAGTCACCCATTGATGTTACACCGGTGACATTAGTGGGACTAATAAATTATCAYGCATTAACTCAACCAGGTCTTTAGTGAAAGCTAAATGGAGGTGAAAGACCTCTCCTTTGCTGCAAGGGCAGTGTGTACTGACAAGATATTGCAGCTCTGGCTGACATGAAAGCTAAGTTGTGTAACTCTGCCCCAGCATTAGGCATTTGTTCCTGGCTATATGGCTCCCTGGGGCATGATCCTTATCTTTATTTGCCCTACCCACTCCTGCCAGGAATGCTGTGAAGTGAGTTGTGTCCAAACCCATGTAGGAGCAGAGCATTATAAATTAAGGATGGCATTTTCAAAGTTCAGTGTGGACCTTTCAGTCTCTTTTAACCTTTCAGCAGCTTTTCAATGTCAAGGCAATGTTGCTTCACAGAAAAGAAACCTTTGGGGCCCACAGCTGATGTGCAGGAAAGGTTTTAAGTTTATGTATAATAAAAACCATGAGAACTCACTTGTATTCTAAAAAGCTTGAAAATGCAGGTCAAATATTTACTTATTCTAAGGTGTCGTTTCAGTTTCACAGAAGAAGAATAGTTTTCTATTCAGGGTTAAATTCTATGTATTGTTTAAGCCATCAGCTTGCTGTAAAACTTTATTTGAAGTGGAAGCATTCCCAGGTGTTTGCACTGCCCTCACCCATGGGAAACCATAAAACCAGCCCTTGCCTGCAGCAGGAGTGTCCCCCAAATCCATCAGATCACTCAAACGTGTGAGTGCTTGCAGGGGAGGCCAGACAGATCCAGAATTTGTGTTTTTCCTCTCTCCCTCCTGTGCAAGTGCAGCTTTTGTGAGGAGGGACTGTCTGGCTCCACGCTGAGCCTGTGTCAGCACCAGTCCCATCCTGCTGTGCACAGCACCTCGGTGTCTAAACCTGCTTCCTTTGGTGAGGTGACACAGACTGTTGTGACACAAAGGTATTTACATGAACATTTGACTATCAAGCAGGGCGTGGGAAGGTGTTTCTAGGATGCTTCCACTGCTGCAGCTAAATTTGCATGTCTGCGTCTTAGATACGACTTCTGTAAGGGCTTCTGCAGTTTGATTTTTATTATTTTGATTCTTAGCCCCAAGCAAGGGCTCTTAATAGTTTGGGATTTGTTTTCATTTTCAATTTTCATAAAATTCAGGCATCAGCTTGCCATGAGACAGGAGTTATTTCTGTGAGGTCCAGGCGTTGGCATCATGTTTGTGTCYGCAAATAAAATTAAAAAAAAATCCAAAATCAAACCCACGCCCCAAATAATTAAAAAGAAATTTCCAAGCCTGAAAACCCCAGCATGAGCCAGTCTCTTATTCTTGCTGGGAACTTGGCAGTCATTCCTCCATGAATATTGCCTGGATTCTCAGCTCTCATCCTCCTGTTGTGCGTGGGCTGAGCAGCACTCCTGAMGTCCCAGAGGCTTCCAGGCAGATTGGCTCTCTTCTGATAGGTTTTGGCRGGATGAGTCATGCCTTCTGCTGGCAAAGACTTCCTAGCCCCTGCTTCTGAATGACGAATTTTATTTCTAACTTTCTATTTTATTTCTAACTCTCTCCTCCTTCCTTTTTTTTTGCTCTGTACTCTGCGCTCTTACTCGCACCAAAGGCCTTTGTGTTTTCTTGATAAATAACACTTGGCAGCTGTAAGTTCTCCTGATTAATGACTTGGCAGATGTGTCAGTCACAGGACAGGGAGGATGTGCACAGGAATCTCAAAGCACGTTGCAGTTTGGCTTGTGTATTCCTTGCACAAAGTCTGGGGCCAAGAACCACGCTCGTTCAGTGTGTGTGGAATCAGTGTGGGCTGGGACTGGGAACATCTGTCCTGGGAGGCCAGTAAACCCATTTTTTACTCAAGTGCTGCTTATAATAAGAGCTTCTGTTGTAGTGAATCCCTCTGATGGATTGCAGTGACCTCTCTGAGCGCTGGTCAGGAGGAAATCTGCCCCCAGGGCACTTCCAGCACTAATTGGGCAATGTGAGTTCTGAGCACAGTGTAACCTTCTGTTTTCTTCCCGCCYAGGATTAACCCTGTGCCAGGCACTTACCCCACCCAGAGCTACTACTGCCCTTCGCCTCCGGCTCTTCCTGCTTCCCAGCACCCCAGTGCTCAGAGCCAGGGGTTTCATCACAGCCACGCTCCAGGACACCAGGGATCTCAGCAGGGCCACGCTACGGGACACAGCCTCAGTTCTTCCCACTGCCAAGCCAGAGGTGCCTTTGGAGAGTGTCCTGGGCAGGCCCACGCCGGAGCCTCACTGGGACGGTGCTGCCAGCTGGGCAAGTTCTCTGTCCCACAGAGTGGGTGCCCAGCTCATCCACAGGCACCTGCAGCCATGGGCCTTCTGGCTGGTGCTCAGCAAGGACCAGCGTGTCCAGCAGCCCCAGTGGCCCCTGTTTCAGCTGAGTTTACCAGAGTGCAGGTGTACTGATCCTCCAGAGAGCAGCAGGATTCACCCAGGGGCAGGACCRTTGTGTGAGGCTCACACAGCAGCGCAGGCATCTTTGCTGTGTGTGGGGTGACTGTTGGAATGGGTGTGTAGCTCCAGTGTAGTCATTCCCCTGCTCCCTGGCACAGTCTACTTGAATTATATTTCTTTTATAATGTTTTTTTACTTTTTGGTATTGSTGGTGGGTGGGAACTGTGTCACTTCTGTGAACTTCTCGTCCTTTGGAAGTCTTTGTTCATTGCTGCATTTAGCAGCTGCCTTTTTCCACAATGCCACTGGAGGTGCAGTGCACCAGCTCTGGAGTCAAGGCAGGAACCTCATTGTTTAACCACTGAATGAATCTGGGCTTTAACTAAGATGCAGCAATAAGCACTTCCCATTTGCATTCCTGTCTTTTTACAGGTGTGATGTAGCTCAGACCCAAAAGGAGTGGGAATCATAGTTTATAACTTAAATGGAGTGGAAGAAGACAGATGTCTGTTCTACCGGTGACTTCTCCACTAAGAGAGTGCCTTGAAGGGGGCTTGTTACACCAAGCTGGGGCAAGAGGATAGAATACAGAACACCTTTTTCTGCCCCAAAACACAGCTCTAAAATGCTGAAGGTCCTTCTTAGGTGCAGTCTGTGCCTGCATCAACCTATTGCCTTCCTTTTCTGAGAGCACTGCACCAGCTCAGCCTGTGTCACCAGCTCTTATCAATAAGGCAACCTCAGATGCTCGTGAAGTAGTGGGAGACTTTTCAGTAAGGGATTTTGGCCCTTTGTGGAGCAAATGTTTATGAATCCCAGCAGCTGGGAGGGACCTTAACAGTGAGTTAGAAGAATTAACTAGAATGTAGCAGTGCCGGTGGGGGTGTTTGCACTGCTCAGCTTTACAAGTCTCATCCACCAGTATTAGCACAATCTCTCTCTGTTTTCCTCAGAGCTGGTGGGCAGGTGTGTGGGAGAGCGGAGTTTTCAGCAAGGGATTTGCAACAGGATGCACTGTTTGGTGCCTGTGGCTGTAATGAAGGAGTTTGGGCCAGTTGCTGGGATTTGAGCTTTTTTTGCCAGCTATGTGGCCCACTCTGCTGTGCCCAGGAGGAATCTGCTGTCTCTGTGTCTGTAAACCAGCCAGGATCTCAATAACTGCCCTTCACTCTATTTAGAGTTCTGTTGTGCTCCAAAAAAACCTGCTCCATGAAGCACAAAGTGCCATTCCTGCTCTTGGAGATGTTCTTGGAGTGCCTCRCCTGACCCCAGAAATGCAACAGCCTCGGGGCTGCTCTGTGCTCTCGGTGAGCCTGGCCAGAGGCAGCTCTGGCAGCTGCATGTTCCAGAGCACACCCCTGCCTCTTTGATTTTTCCATCATCAGGGTCTGAAGAAGCTCCATGTTGCCATCCAGCTGCTTTACTTCTCCAGCAGCCCCTCTGGAATGGCTGCCACAGTCCCATGTGGGATGCAGGGGCTTCCTTTGGGAGGAGACCAAAGTGAATGCTGAGAACTTGCACCTCAGATAAGTAAGGCATGAGTAAGAAGATTTTCTCGCAGAGGTGAGCACCTCAGGCAGGGCTTTCAGCAGGAGGATGCAGCAATTTGGGAACCAGCCTGGAGCTGGGAGCCAGCTCCTCTGTGGGATCACAAAAGGACTTGATTTCATGGTCCTGTTTTTCCTGCTGGCAGCAGTTGCGTTGTTATACGTTTAGTGTGGAGCAAGAGCAGAATAAGGAGCTTGTTTGGAATTTAAAAGCATGTTTTTAATACCAGGAATGAAATGCTAGAGATAACATTGAAATGTTGATACTCCACTCTTCGTTAGTGCCTTGATTTTCGTCCTTGTGAAATCCTTGCCTGTAAACCTAGGAATTTTATCACTGAGTTTTCCAGAAGGGGGACAAGGATTGGTAGCAATCACGAATGTTGTATCCCTCCAAATTGTGAACTTGAAATACAGTCTGAAAAACGGACTGCTACGTCTCTGGGTTTGTTTATAAGTGGGGAGCTGGAGCGTGCCCTCCCGGGAGGTGGGATGGGATCGGTGGGGCAGGATCAGCGGGATGGGCTGATGGGCGCAGCTGCGTGTTGGGCTGGTGGCCTTGGACGCGCACTGAGGACGAGCACTGGGGACAAGCGGTACTGCACGCTGGAAAACGCTGGAAACCGGTTGTTTTTCCTTTCCAACTTTTATCAGTCGATCTGGTGAGAGGTTCACTCTCCCCGCAGAGCTGTCAAAGGGATGGCTTGCTTCCAGGGAGTAGTTTCCTGGTTTTGTAGCAGTAGAGGAAGCCCTGTGAGAGTCACTGCAGTGTCACTGCCAGCAGTGGGAACAGCCCTAATCCTGGCTGGTGCAGGGAACRGACAGCAAACCTCCCTCCAAGGGGAAGGAGCAGGTACTGGCCACTAATCTTTCCATGCTGGGACAAGACAACTGCCACAGCCCTCCASGTGGGCCCTGGGGATGGGACATGCTAGATGAGAACAAAGCCACACCTTGGATTTTTTTCTTTCTGCTCCCAGATCTTTTGGGAGCTTCTTGGTGACCATGGCAGATCGCTTGCTCTCTCTGATCTCTACAGCTTCCATCACGACCCCAGGGCTGTCCTGAGTCCAGCTGCACCTACTGGTCACGTGCAATGTGTTGGACCTGTCTTCAGTGCACTTCAGATGGAAGTTTGTGGAGATTTATTTTCTAGTGAACTCTGTTCCCTGCTTTTCTGAGGGCATCCATTCCACAGTGAAATGCTCTTGGGCAATGGAGTCCAAAAAGTCCCAGTTCCCCAGGGCTGGTGGCAACTTCAGAACTCCTTACCCAGGGAAGGGAAGTCACAGGGAGGGAGGAAAGGGGTTGGGATGAGACATTTGCAAACATGTCTAAGGTTGAGGATTTAAATTTGGAAGAGAGAGAGGTAAAAGTCATCAGCTCACTGGGCTTTGGCATTTGCCTGACTAAGCTCACAGTAAAGTTACTCATCACACATTGCAGTACCTGCTCATTTCCTTGGTGGGGAGACAGAGAATTGAAGTTCCTAAAGCAGGGGGAGAAAAAAAAGAAAAGAAAAAAGTCAATGACCTCCCAGTTCAGCCTGGGATGGCTGCCCCTGGGGTGGCTGCCCCTGGGAATGTGCTGTCCCTGGAGGTTTGTTATTCTGYGCCTCTGGCACATTCCCAGTAAAACTGCCACTTCATTCCATGCCAGGATTGCATCTGTCCACAGGGTGTGCAGAGAGTCCAGAAAGCCCCTTGGGTTGAGGGCACCCTGTGTCCTCAGAGGGTCACTGCAGGGTGACAGTCTGGGGACAAGTGCTGGGAGTGGAGCCAGCTGTTCCCTGTCCTTGAGGTAGTGGTCCTGCCACGGGAAGGATGCTCTGGAAGAGCCCAGGACCATCCTCTCTGCTTTTCAGCTCCCACCATGGTGCAAGAGAAAAGGAATCAGGGAGAAATGAGGAAAGCAGAACTGGCTTGGACCTACATCACTGCCACACCCAGGAGTGAGAGAGGACCTGCAGAGTGGGGAGGCCTGGCAGGAGACATTGATGCTGGAATTAAAATGGGTCTGTGTTCCTTTGCTTTCCTGTCATTCTTTTGTGGCCAAGCACACCCATGCAGTTATCCTGCCTGACTGGGGGACAGGTTCCATGTGCCAGGGCCAGGACACTGCCAAACACCAACTCCATGGCTGTCCATGGGGTTCCAGGTTGTTTGCTGGCACTGTGACGGTTCTGTGGCCCAAAGTTCAGCCTTGAACTGTGCTGGGAGCAGAGGAGAGGTGGGAGAAATAGGTGTGGAGACAAAGCACTGACCAAACAGGTCCCTGTGGGCTGCAGGGCTCTGCTGCTTCCCCCTGGGGGATTTGGGCTGGGGGTGATTAGACCCCAGCCCCTTCCCTGCTGGGACAGAATGGGACAGGCTGTGCCAYAATGCCTGTCCCCACTCCAGGCACCCGGTGGGATGACCCCAGCCATGGACCTGCTCTGTCCTGCCGTCCCCTCAGGGCCACTGGGATCTTTAACCCACGTCCATTCACCCCATGGGGGAGAGTCACAGGCCGGAGTCACCCCAGGGAGCTTCCATGGGGTCAATCCCAAAACAGATGCAGGTGGCAGAGGAACCCAGGTGACCTCAAACCCCTCAACCCTCTGCTCAGATGCCGTCGTGAAACAGGGTGTCCCTGCAGCCCTGGGCATCTCTGTCCCAGAGCTGGTGCTTTTGGGGTCTGTGCCCCTTCCTCACAACCCTCCTGGCCCCTCGGGTGCCTGCCAGCCCCAGCTCGGACTTTGCACCCTCCCCGAGGCTTTTATTGACTCTGGAGCGAGCGTCAATACAGCGATAGCGTCAGGAGGGTGGCTTCGGGTATGCCGGTGCCTGGCCAGGCAAGGGAGGGGACCCAGCCCCAGGGTGACCCCACACAGTCGGTGGGGTCAGGGCAAGCTGTGCTTCTGCCTTTGGCCAAGCTGGAAACAGCGGAGTTGTAATCCAGCTTCCCCAAAAAAAAAMCAACAGAGTGGAGAGCAGCGGTCCCTGTGGGACCCGGGGTCTGGAGGTCTGGGTTGCAAAATCTCCCACTGGGACTGCTGGGGATGTTTCCAGAGCTGCTTGTGCAACTTCCTGGTGTGACAGAGAAAGAAAGACCACCCCAAAACATCCGAATCGTCTGGTTTGTGGTTAAATCAGGAGCATGTGCTTGTGCCAGGTGGAGCAGCCCCCTGGCTCCCAGGGAGGGGTGGCAGCGGCTGGGTGCCAGCCTCCACCCTGGGGTTCCCCTGACCCCCCACGGCGTCCCGCTCCGGGCAATGACTTCGGGGAGGACTGGGGGGATCCCACAGCAGCACCACGTGCACCCAGGCACGGCATGTGGCCATGTGCTACGGGTTCTAGCTCAGTGTCCAAAACCGACCCCAGCACCCTGACCTCCGCCCATGACCCCACTGTGCCCCCAAACATGACTCCACCATGACCCCAACCCCTGACCCCACTATGACCCCAGTGCTGGCCCTCATCCTCACCCTTCAACTGCAATGTCGGCCCAAATCCTGCCCCCCACTTTGACCCCCTGCTTACACCCACTGTGCCCTCTGCGGCCTGTCCCCCTGCACCCTTGCCGACCCCACCCTTGCCGACCCCACCCTTGCCGACCCCACGCCCCAATCCCGACCCTTCCCCGGATCTCGCACTTTACCCCGGCCCCTCCCGGCGCTCCTGTCCCTTTAAGACCCCTCCGTCCCGGGGCCGTACCACGCGCCGCCGCAGAGGGGGGATTTCCACSGGCAGGCGTGCTCGCAGCCTATTGGCGGCCGGTGGGGGCGGAGCGTGTTCCCCCGCGGGTGTGGCCGGGTGGTGCGGTCCGCTGTACGTGCCGGCCGCGCCGGGGCCGCGGGAGCCGCCAGCGCCAGACGGGCCGGGGCGGCGGTGGGTGCGGGGACCGGGGACACCGGGGACACGGGGCTGAGGAGGGGCGGGGGCGAGGGCGCCTGTGGCTGAAGCGGGGCTGGGCTGGGCTCCGCCACCGGGCTTCTCTGTGGTGGGGAGGGGCGGCCCGGCATCCCCTGGTGGTGTTGGGATGGAGTGGCGGGCTCTTATTATATTGGGGGGACTGGTATGATTGGCGCCCTGTTAACTGGGATGACTGGGATCCCTTGTATGGCGGCACTGCTGTGGGTGGCCCCGCTGTTGTTTGCGGAGAGGTCGATGTGAATGGAGCCTCTTTTTTGGGGGGGGGACTGGGATGACCAGAGCTCCGTGTTAACTGGGAAGTCTGATGTGAGTGGGCGTCCTGTTATTGGGGGGTGCTGAGGTGTCTGGAGATCCCTTTTAGAGGGCTCTGGGGTGACCAGACCTTCCTGTTATCTGGAGAGTCTGATGTGACTGGACTCCCTGTTATGTGGTAGGGATTGGGATGACCAGACCTCCCAGTTATCTGGGGAGTCTGGTGTGAATGGGCATCGTGTTATTGGGGGGATGCTGAGATATTTAGAGATCCCTCTTATTCGAGGGTTTGGGGAGGAGTGGGATGACCACTATTATCTGGGAAGTCTGGTGTGGCTGGTCTTCTGTTATTTGGTAGGAATTAGGATGACCAGAGCCCCTTTTATTTGACAGGGTCTGCTGTGCCTAAGCACCCTGTTACTGGRGGGACTGGTGTGACCAGTGTCCCCTGTATGGAGGGCTGGCGGGAGTGTCCCCCCTGTTATTTGGGGGGTACCCCTATCACACCTGTCTCCCTGGGGGCTGTGGGGCAGGGGGCTGACCAGCACCCCACGGCAGGGCTGAGGAGGGGGTGCAACGCAGGGTGGGCAGCCTGGGAGCAGGCTGATGCCTGTCCTGCCTTCCACGGCGCTGAAGGGTTGCTCAGACTTACCCCATCCCAGGCTGTTGCTGGTTAAAAGCCTTTAATGAGCTTAATTTTCTGGCACTTCCCCGCAGAACGTTATTCCCAGGATTTAATTGACACCTTTGCTGCAGGCTGGGCTGTTTCRCGGTTTTTCCATCTATTTCGCTTCGTAAACCGCTGGGGTGTGGGAAAGCTGTTTGCTCCTGAYTTTCGCTGATAGAGTTTCTTGGGAGAGTGAAGTTACTCACCTAGGGAGTGTGCTCGATAAAGGAAATAATGGGAAACCCCTGGTTTTAGGAATGTTAAGGCTGGAGGGGGTGAAGGCACCTGGATGATCGTGTCGGGAGTTAGTCATCRGTGTGGAATTGGTTCTTGGGAAGTTGTCTTAGTTGCAGGAGTAAGCACTGCTGGAACAGCTTGGAGTGTGCTTTGTTCTGCCAGTGCTTAGACCTTGGGTAGGCTTGGGTCAGCTTTTGGAGCATGAAGGGAAATAGGAATTCTTAGTGGAATGTGTACAGAGGAGAGGGATCACTGAGGCTCGCTGATGCGAGTCTGGAAAAGTGAAGTGGGTTTGTACTTTGAAAGCTCTTTTTAAAAAGCAGAAGCATATCTGATTGAGAAGCTGGAAAAGTGCAAGGAAGAAAGAGTCAGGTCTCTTTTGGAGTTCTGGAAGTGAATCAGTGATAGAGTTGGTGGGGACATCTCTTCTCCCACAGAGGTCTGTGCTTTTTTTGGGCTGTTGTGAGGAGCTGTGGGGTTTCATAATTTTTTTTGCTTGGTGAGGTGTGGTGATGGACACATCCCTTTTGCTAGATAGAAGGGAATGGGCTTTCTTCCAGTGTTCCTGTAATTCTCTGAGAAATCCCAATGAGCTGTTGCACACATGCAAAGCAGCTCGCTGATTAATCTGCTGCAAATGAGGAAATCAGTGTTTTGTCTGGGAGGGCTGGTGAGCCAGACCCTTCCTAGAAAACCCARCATTGTCTCAGTACACGTTTTTCTTCAGTTGCATCTTGTTCTGGTGTGCACAGCATGAAGTCTGTCTTTGTGTTGCACGTGGATGTGGTGGTGCAAAACATGAAGCAGGGAGGATACAGGTGCTACAGGAAGAAACACCAATTGATTGTTTTCTTTTAGTCTTTGGGTGTGGAAGCCTTGGAAAGCGAGGTGAAGAGTGGGCAGGAAGGAGGAGGGAGCGTTACACATCTGGCTTAACCCTCTGTTAATTAGTCCTGCTCTAATTGTGACAGAGAAGAACCTCTTGCTTGTCATCACTTTGCAGTTGCCTCCTGTTCAATCAATAGTCTCTGGGGTGGTGCCTTGTGGGCAGCCAGGGCTCAGCAAGTGCCTTCTGAAACTTTTATTTTGTTTCTTGCAGAGCAGCTGGAGGAGCTCGACGGGGCCATAGGACCAAAACTTGAACTGTCTGGAGGGAGACTTTCCCTACTGCTCACCACCCTCCGTGSTGGAGCTCACAGGCCCTGCCAGCACTTGTTTGCAGACCCATAGGTGCAAGGTAACCCCTTTCTTTTGAGTGTCACAGGTTGTGGAGCACCTCTGGTGYGGCTGGGTTTGGGGAGGGTGGCTGGCAGTGGGTGGTGGGAGTGAGGGTTTCTTTACCTGCAGCAAAAGCAACGTGTGGAGCTGTCTGACTCAAGTCCCATTTGATCTTTGCTCTCTCCTCTGCCTGTTGYGATGCAGCAAGGTTTGCGTTTGCTCCGTTCTGAAGGACTGGGGAAAAGGCTTCCCTGCTTAGGTCTGTGCTTCTGCCATCTCSTACCCACCCCTTTCCTCTGGTGTAAAAGAAAACCAGCTGCAGTTACCTCTGAGGACACTGAACTTTGTTCTGTTTCCTGACGTTGACTCTCCTGCCTCTAAAAACACAATTCGTAGAACTTGCATAATTTGCTTTCCCGATGTGATCATTTGATCCCAGTGATGAGATTACTTTGTAAATGCCTTTGTGGAGAGTGAGTCACCAGCCCTGCAGTGACAGGTGCACCTCTGCCAAGATTGCTTTTTTATAGGCTTTGAAATTTCAGAGATCAGAACAAATAATTACAGGCTGCTCCTAATCTCTTGCTGTTTATCCCCAGGTAAACATTCAAAGCTAATTGTGTGCTGCTATCACTTATGGAATCCAGAAAGACCAGAAGCCATCTCTGGTGGCTTCTGGAGGGCCACGAGTCCAAAGAGTGGCTGAGTTTGACCCACAGTGACAGATTATTGTAGTATTTTTGCTTAGTAATCAGCGACGTCTGCGTCTCCAATCACTCCTTGGCAAGGAGTGGAGTTATTGAGTAATTTACCTTCCATTCTTGCTGTGTGGAGCAGGAGATGGCGAGGCTTGGAGTTAAAGATGGACTTGGATTTTTCTCCTTGAGTAAAATCTGGCTCTGGCAGTGCATGGGAAGTCTGCTGGGAAGGTTTAGCAACCAGCTTGGGGAGTTGGTAGGTCTGACTTTAGGTGCTGGCAGGTACACTGGGTGTTGCTGCATGGTTGTTTGTGAAACACATCCATTGACTCTCTTTCACGGGTCATTGCTGCATCTCCTCTCTACTCCAAGCTTTGGAGGAGCAAGTTGATAAAATGCCTGCAAGRATTGTGCAAGCCCTGGTTGTGTAACAGGGCTCAGTGCAGAACTGCTGGAGGTAAGAGGAGCAGCTCTGTTACGAAGGAACAAAAAACTCCCTGTGTCAAGTGTCTTTTCTTTGTGTTGATTGTGCTGGGGAGTTGGAGAGCTGTGGTTTTTGCGGCTTGGGACCAGCCTTTCAGCCTGTGACCTCTGAGTTGTGTGGTGTCCTGTGGCCTGTGCCACTTTTTGGCATGGGCACATCCGTTCTGGGCATGGAATTGATGTCCTGAGGTCTGCTGTGCCCCTAGTTGTGTGTTGCCTGTGTTTCACAAATGTTCAAAAAGGTGAAGTTGGGGTCAGATTGCTGACCCGTGGCAGGCGGGGAGGTTTGTAGGGTGACCCTTCTGATAGGGCAGATCTACTCCTGAGCTACCAGGAGATGTAAGGATCATGCAGTAACACCTCCATCCCCTACAGCAACGTAGGAGACAGGCTTGGAATGTCTGAAAAGCTCTTGCATCCTCAGAGGAAAGTTGCCTTATAAATACAAAATGTCCTGGCTCCRTACAAACAGTGCTTGGTTTTCTTGAAATAAATAAATAAATCCCCAAAACACACTGTTCCGATCAAAAGGCTTGACAGCTCCTAAAACTTTGGGAGATCTACTTAACCCTGTCCCTCTGGTGCTCTTCCAGCTGTTAGTTTCAAAGGAGAGCAGCACTAGAGGGTTTTGCTGTCCAAACTTTTCCTGGTGGAAGAGGTCAAAGTCYGTGGCTCCTGACTCCGTCCAAAGGGCTCCTTTCCCAGTAGTGGCTGCAGCAAAGCCACAGCCTGTCACACAACCCTCAACACACCCAGGCACAGGGTGAGCAAAGGACCTGTGGGGAGGAGAGGGATTTCCATCTGTGGGTGTGACAGCACAGGGTACAGCACTTGCAGTAGAGGCTGCTGAAAAAATGTCATCTTCCCTCTTGATCCTAAAGAAACATCTTCAGGAGCACCCGAACCATGCAAAATCCATGCCTGGATGCTCCTGAGGTTTTGCACTCCTCTGAGCAGTTGGTTTGCCTGACAGTTGCAATAGGGTGGTTTAAAACTCCCAGCTCCTGAATATTGGTGGTGGTGAGACCCCTGTTCCTCTTCCAAGCAATGCCTGAAGTGTGGTGCTCTGGATTTGTCACTCCCTGGGAAGGGAGGCTGGGGAACAGTGTTGGTTCACAGGGGGTCAGTTTACCTGCCATTCTCAGGTTCTGTTTATCCTGTAACCCTGAACTCTTGTTTTTCTGTGCTGGCTCACATTGATCTGTGTGAAGGAAGGTGTTCAGGTGACTAAGCTGGTGATATGTTCCATGTTTAAAGGTTGAGAGACAGGCTTTTATCTGGTGAAAGGAAGTGTGCAAGTTGTGTAATTCTGGATTGCTTTCTTTTGAGGCAGCTTGGCAAGTTTGAATTCATTTTTGCATTGGATAGTGCCTTAAATCCTTTGATTCAGTGCACTGGGCTCACTGCACAGCCCCACCTCAGCATACCCATAGCACAGAGTTCCTTTCTGCCTGAGTAAYGCTGTTCTTGTTGTTCTCTTCCTTGCTTTTGCAGCTGCTCTGCTGTCCTTGAATAAAACCCACAGGCCAGAAAACATGCAAGTGTGACAGTGGAAGCTCAAATATCCAGTATTTCAAGATTCAGACTGGCTGACGCACGCTCTGTGTCTGTCCTGTGCCTAAAATAGAAGTTTTGCTGATGTCTGAGCCAGTGTGTCAGGGTCTGGGTAGAAGAGACCTTCCATAGTGAGAGTGAAAGTTTTTGTTTCACAAAAAAACCCCCAACCGCTTTTGTGYTCCTTTCCCTGCTTGAGATGCTGCTGCAGCCAGCTGCTCGTTTTGGATTGGGATTTCTGAGCTGGTGGAAGTGTGCAGAGGCACTTTCTTGGTTTTGGGTGAGGCTCTGCTGCTTTCCACCCTTCTTTATTGAGCTGTTGCTGGTTAATGGGAAGTTGTGGGAAATATGTGGGAAGAAAATGRTAGGGAAGCAGTAGGTGTAGCAAGCCTTCACACCAGCACGGGTGGTCCAACAGAGGCTGAAGGGCAAGGAAAGCTGTGAGGTTTCCCACTGTGCCTTCCTTCCCTGGGAGCCCAGGGACTCACCTGTGTGGTGATTCCCACCCAAAGCAGGGAGCCTGTGCAGGCCAGACCAAACAGGGCCACTCATCCAGCCAGATCAGCATCCTCTTGTTGATGGGAAATGCAATCTCCACGTGGCAGAGCTGGGGAGMAAAGGCTGACCCAGGAGCTGGTGGAGGCAATGTTGAATAACCTGGATCTGAGYGCCTGCTTCCATGGGCTACTTTTGTTTTAGAAAGGGTAACTTTTCTTGCCAGGTCTCCTGTTATTGAAAAGGAAAGGAAAAAGAGCTAATTTGAGACTGGCACAGGCTGATGTAAACAGAATTTCATAGTCTAATTGGCTGCATTCCAGAGAGGAATAAGAGAAGATCTGTGTTTGCCCCAAGGGTCTCCTGGCCCAGTACCACACACTAACATGTGGAAAGTCCTTGCTGCAGAGGGGTTCAGAGGAGAGCAGGCACAGGAGCCTGGGCAGAAATGCCACCTACACCACAGCCCTGCTCCTTCTGCTGCTGCTGCCTCTCTGCCTTCCTCCTGGATTTGTGTCTGTGGGGCTCCTCTTCCTGACAGCCACCAGTAACCCCCCTGTCTTGTGGCATTAGTGGGTGAAAGAAGAAAGCCCTTGGCTGGTCACAAGGCTGCATTCCTGTTTGTGGGCAAGTCTCTTCCTTGTGCTCCACTACTGCTGTGAGGAGKGATGGGGGCTCAATGCAGCTTCCTTTTGGTGCTGCTGTCTCTGAGCTCTCCACAAACTTTGCAGACCTGTGAGAGGGCTGCCCAGTGGCTTTCTGTTTTCCTCCCAGATGTTTTAATTGTTTAATTTCTGTTTACAATCTTCCTGTTTTGCCGTTGTTTCTAAAGCTCGGGCTGCAGGTCAAGGCTGTACAAAGACATGAAGTTTTCACTTGGTTTGGTTGCTTATSTCTTCTGTCTGTTTTGAGGTTGTCTTTTGGGGCTGTGCCATGATGCTGGTGGAAATAATTGGTCTCTGATTTAAAGCYGGGCTTTTTTAAGGCTTCTTCTCAAGGCAGATCGTGCCTCTAATCTGTTTTGTGCCATTGTCATCATGAGAGAAAGGGCARTCCCTGGGGCAGACAAGGCATGTGGTGGGAAGGGAGGCACTGCTCAGGCACACCTGCCTCTACCTTGGGAATTCAGGATGGTCCTTCCTGGTCAGAAAAAGGGGTCTGGCAGATCTGGGAGTAATGCTGACATCCCCAGCCACACAGAGCCTCCAGCGCTGGAAATCGTGACAGCTGCGCTTCCTCTCTGCTCACTAATGTGGTGCCTGTGCTGAGTCAGGGACACGAGGGTCACCATCACGTGGCTGCAGGGAGCACRAGGGGTGCTCTGCCGAGTCTGCTCGACCAGCAGTGCCCCCTTGTCCCCTTCCCCGTGTGGCTGAGCAGGGCTGTTACTGGGAGTCTGAACTGGAGAAAGCCGGTCTTTCCTCCGGCCTGAAGGAGCTTTGTGAGTGTGTGTTGCTGTTAGATTTGCTGTTAGACTTGCACGGATTCCCATTTATGAGCAACTGGAAAGCAGTCCTTTGGTAAGTGTTGCTGGATGGAACGGGAGGGCTGGCAGAGAAGGGACCGGGTGCTCCAGGGCTCCGTGATAGCGTTGCCGCGAGACGCAAGGCGAGCTCGTTGCTGCGGGGCTGGTTTGGCTCCAAACCACTGCCTGCTGTCCCTGCTGGTGTTCAGCTGAGGCAGCCTGGACCTCGCTGTGGTCTGGGAAGGCTTCTCTGCCTGCACCCCGCTGAGCTCCCTTTGAATGGAGCCTGGCACCGGTGCCAGCGTCGGGCAGAGGGTGGCTGGTGGCGTTGCACGCGCGTTTGTCACGCAATTCCTCTTGGACTCCCTCGCCGYGGAGTCTTTTTCTGCACGTCTTGCAAAACAGAGCTTCCACCTGCAGCTCCCGTGTTTATCTGCAGGTGTCCAAAGGGTGCTGATGCTTGGGAAAACTCTGGGTGTTTTGATAGCTCTGGGGGTGCGGCCTCTGTGCCAGCCRTGCCGGGGCAGGCAGCGTCCGTAGGGTGCGTGGGGATCGTGGGGAGCTCTGTCTGGTGGGTTGGGCTGGACTCAGGGGCTGTTTGGTGCTCTGGCTGGTGCAGGGATCGATTATCAGAGGTAGGAGCAGTGAGCAGCCCCGGGCTGTGCTTGCTCAGCAGTTTTCCTTCTCCTTCCCCTCTGAGCAAGGCTGATGCTGCAGGTCGGGGTGTGCTGATGGTGGCACAGGGCACAGTCGAGCACAGGGCTTGGTCACTCGTTTTTGGGGCAAGAGTCACAGGCTGCAGTCCTGGTCTGGGAGTCAAACTGTCCTGAGGCACTTGAAACTCATCACAGATATTACATTAAAAACCAGGCTACTTCAATCTCACAAAGAGCCAACTTCCTGCCCAGATTGCCAACTTAGCTGCAGAGCCAAGGCTTTTTGGTCACTAGAAAATAACTACAATGTGACTTGCAGAAGGATAAATGTCCCAGCATTTTGTGACTGTGGTGCTGTGTCCCAGTGTGCTTTTGGGGATGTCTGCTGCACCATCTCCTGGTGCAAGGGAGGAGAATAAATCTCTTCAGGTTCCTGACCACTTGGCTTTCATTACTCTCCATCCTGTCTTGTTTGTTGTAATACTCTTTTTTTTATATACATTTTAATCTTTTTTAACCCTATGACCTGATAGCACCTTTAGTCTATGTGGAAATCRTGGGGGATTTGAGGATGCCTGGCACTGACAGTGCTCCCAGTCCTCTGCTTCCAAGGTGTGCATGGGAATGAGGAATATGTTTCATTTACTGTGAGGATGAAGTACATCTGTTTGCTAGCACAGAGATGTGCAGAGAAGGTCCCTGGTGATTTTAAGGATTGTGAGCTGCCATGTATCAAGCAAATTCACACATTTAGAGGCTGGGAAGCTGTGCTAAAACACAGCATTGCTTGACTGCAATATTTCAAAATGTTGTGACTTTTCTGTGTGATGTAAATGCTCAYGTCTCACTGAGATTGATTGCTTTGCTGTGTGCATAAACAGGGATCCAGGAGCTGGAGCCACCACTAAAAAAGATAGGGACATCTTGTCTTACTTTGATTGAAGATGCAATAAACACTGTGGATAAAATGACCACCCTTGAAACTGTTGTCAGAGAAAGTTTTACTTCTGCATCATAAATTTCCTTTTTGTTTTAAAAAAACTGCTTTGATTCTATCAAGGCCTTCCCAGAGACTGCAGGATTCCCAGGATAGCTAAATTTCAAGTAAGTCAGGTTTCTTTTCACTGGAAGTTAGAAAAGGACATGTGCTTGGAAATGAATTGCCGTGAACTTCTGGAAAATAATTGTTACAGCCAACTAGGTAAGACTGAGATAAATGGAGGAATAATCCTCCTGTGCTGGGTGAAGCGAGTTGAATAGTTCCTGAGTTATGACAACCCTTTTAAAAGAAAAGAAGTCTGAGGTCTAATTTCACATCCTCTGCCTTTTACTTSCTGTGTCTAAGCAAACCTTTTCCTGAGGGTAGGGGTGGTGAAGGGAAAGCAAAGGGAAGAATCTGTAGCTGGGATATAAGACCTGAATAACCAAATATCCAGGACCAGAGGGAGCCTGTCATCAAAATTAAAGCAACTATTTTGTCTCGTTCCATCACTAGACCATGACTATGTTTCCTTCCAGAGTTAGAGGTCAGCATAGAGCCTTTGTGCTCTGGAGATCGTGAATGAAGAGAGGAGAGCAAACCAYGCTCTGCTCCATGCACCAGAGCCGTAAACCTCCTGGAATGGTTCCCTTCCCTGGCTGTGGGCGGTGACTGGGTGGTCTGGCTGCAGCTGGAAGGTTTCTCTTTGAAGCACTGGAGAGCTGCAGCGTGGTCAAGGCAAGGAGATAGCACAGCTTCCACCCCCACRTCCATCCACGCAGCATTCCTGGGAGCTGCCTCTCTGAGGATGCCTCTTTCCGAGGCATCTCTGCTTGGGAGAGCAGACCACCTCTGGAGGCTCGAGAAAGCCAGACCCCTCTGCTCCGGGAGGCCTGAGACTCTGCTGCTTTGGGCACAGTGATGAATTTTGGCTGGAGACAAAGGCCTCGCCTTGCTGAGGAGAGCATGGACTCATTCTTGCCCTCATTCTTTGCCCACACAGGAGGATAATCTCACTGACATGGCCACACTGCCCTGTACGAGGGGAACTGGCCACCCTTGTGTAACCTGGGCAGTAAAACTGGTACTGAAAAAAACAACCCACCTCGCAGTGTTGGAGGTGTTCACCCAGGCAACCTTGTGCCTGTATCTGGGCACTGATTTCTCCATCTCTTGGCAGAGTTGGTCACAGGCAGCAGTGGCAACTATGGACCAGTGGCCCTCAGGGCTTCTTTGCCCTGGGATGTAACAAGCAATTCAAGTGATGAGTGAGACAGCAAGCACCAAAACTGTGTGAGAGTATGGGTTCCTGGCAGGTTTTTGCTGATACCTTTCTACGGGTGAGGTGGGGTGGCACTGGGGAAGAGGAGAAAAGCTTGTAATTAAAACTTCTGGGGTTTCATCAGGAATAAAAGCAATAAACCAACGTTTTCCCCCACCAGCACATTTCCCTGCTGTTGGTTGCCAGACCATCCTTGGTGATTTACTGGAACCAGATAAGGAGGAGGAGAGGGATCCTACYGGGAACTGTGCCTTTTTGGCAACTAAGCTCCAGCTGTGGAGTCTTTAACTAAGAGTTTAGTCTACAGTTGTACAGAAGTAACACCCAGCTCTTGCTTGGCTCCAAGATCCAGCAGTGGAAAGCCTGTCTGCAAGGAGGGAGGACAGGGTGACCTGCCTGAGGGAGAGGAATGTGCAATTTGCTTGCCTGCAGTCACATCACTTGTATTTTATTTCCAGCYTTGGTGTCGTCCCTGGGAACCTAATGGGAAGCTTTGCAGTGGTGTTTTAGTGCCTTTGTAATAGAGTTACTTACTAAGTTCTCCGACAAATTAAACTTCTCATGGGGTTGAGCACTGGTTGGGTTGCCAGAGTACCTGCCCAGGGTCACTGCCAGGTGGCTGTGGACTTCTCCCTGTGCTCCACAGGGTGCCTTTTATAGCTGGTGCCCTGTGGCACAGGACTGTGTGTCCTCTGGAGCTGGACTTCCCTYGTGGGGGTAACAAGAAGGGGTTGTTCTTTGCTGAAGGTTGTACCTGGTCTCCCTTGTTAGCACCACCTTCCCTTTTCTTCCCAGCTCCTGAAGGCATTAGCATAATGCTAAACTTAAACTTCAGTCACTTTTATTTCTCAGCCCAGGCACAGCTTGGAATTTTCTGCTGGTCTCAGCTCCTCAGGAAAGCTATCCAGGAACTTTCCTCTGGCAGGCACAGGTTATCTCTTCCTTCACAGCTCAGCCATGGCACTCATCCATTCTCTCCTGTGGCACCACCACGGCTCTGAGTCGCTTCTCTGGGTGCAAGTTCAAATGTCCATGGTCTCCTGGGTTGGCAGGATGCCCAAGTACGAGAAGAGAGTCACTTTGCCCTTACAAATCAAGTTTTGAGTTAATTATCTGTTTACTCGGACAGAGTGTGTCCTTGCACGTAGGGAAGATAATCTTGCAATCTGGATTAGGGTCGGAGGAGTTCAGAGCTTTGGCACAGCAGTGGGAGGGAGGGAGTGATGGGTGGCTCCCTGTGGGAAGGACAGGGGCGATAGGGCTGGCTGGGTATTTGAGGGCTGGGTGTTCATCCTCGTGCTGCCACGGACTCTGGGTATGGCCGTGGGCAAGTCCCAAGTTTTTTAAACTTGCCTTGGTAAGTGGAAAGGAGTAATTCAAGGAAATGGAAGTTGAACTGGGGGAGATCGTGGAGGGGACTGGGAAACCAGAGGCCCAGAAAGAGGTGGGTAGTAAATCTAATCTGCGGTGGAGGTGGACAGTAAATCAGAAGAATTCACCATTTGTGCTCACGGGAGTTCCATGCCACRGTCCTGCTCTGTGCTTTATCAGCACAGCAATGGGGCCAGGGCATCCTGTCACCTTGTGGGAAGGAAGGAAGGAAGGAGGAAGCCCCAGATCTGTGGGGTGACTGAAATAGTGAGGTCTTCCCCCAGTAGCACCCCAGGGGCTCTATGGTGARTAAGGGCTTTGGTAAAAACTGGCCATGGGTCCCTGTTGACTGTTGCTGGAATGTCATTGAGAGCCGGGTTGGGCTCCCTGGCTGGAATGTGGAGCTACTCCGATGCTGCTGGTGGAGGGAGAGCAGAAATCACTTCAGATGGATYAGTGTGGGTGCAACAGGAAGGGAAACGCTTGGTGGGACACCTTGGGACGTAAAAGAACCTTGCAGTGTTGTGGTACAAGGCCTCTGTTCAAAGAGTTTTTGGGCGGCCTTGTGCTCCTAACGCTAAATGTAAAGCAAAAAGCACTTTCTGAAGGTCCTTTAGTGCTGTCCTGTGGCACTGTGTGGCTGCTGGTGCTCATTTGTTTTTCCTTGCTTACAGTGCCTCTGACTGCCAGGGGGGAATCCAGCATGGACCCAACCATCTCTGCTGCCGACAGCACTGCACAGCAGGACTCTCTCTTCAGCATGATGGACGTGTTCCTCATCTCACTCATCACTGGACTTTTTACCTACTGGTTCTTCTTCCGCAAGAAAAAGGAGGAAGTGCCTGAGCTCCCCAAAATGCAAACATGTGTGTAAGTAACAGCTCTCAGGCTGCGTGGTGCAAGTGGAGCTTTTCTCTCCTGCTTGTGGTGGGTTCTGGGAGGCTCTGCTGGATTGTGGGAGGTCCCCGGGTGAAGGGGCATTTCTGTGCCCTCAGCTGCCAGGTGTTCTCCTCACGATGCACAAATCCCGGTGGAGGAGCCAGRCTGCAGTTCAGCCTTACCCCACCGTGTGGCCCAAATCGGGAATTGATCTTTCCCGAACAAGGCAGCAAATGCAAGGCGGGAAAGCCTCTGGCTGTATTTCAGCACTCTTAAGGATTGCATTGGCTGTTCGTGGTGTTTCCTGATAAAAGCCACATTTAGATAAATCTGGAGAAAGGTGGACTTGCTCTTAAGCAGGTTTCCTATTGGAAATCGTATCTACCCTTAGCTGTGAAGGAAAAGAATCGTCTTGGGGAGCTGGGAGATAGTTCCTGGGATGAGCTGCTTGGCAGCTCCTGTAAAACTTGATTGGCTTTTGATGCCACGAGCAGCACGAGTCTGGATTTGGAGAGGCAGAGCCTTGTTCACCCTGTCTTCTGCAAAGGGCTTAGGAACAGGAGTGAGCCACGCTGGTGGAGATTAGGGTGCATTTTGTTCCTTGTCGCATACCAAACTTCACATCAATTTTTTTCTGGGCTTTCTAGCTTATTCTTTATGTTTCTGGTGTTGCAGGAGGATGGAAAATACATTTTCTGTCTGGGAGGATTTTAAAGGGCAGCAGTGTCYCTGGCTGTGGTACCTTGGGCAGATGGGTGCACACGTGGCTGGCAGCAGCCCAGCTGTCTGTGCCTGCTGAGCCTTACCTTAGGAATGTGTTCTGTTGGATTGGTGGGATRCTTTCCCTCTCATGCCTGCCAGACAGGGCAGTGTGTGTCAGTGCACGTGGTCGTCTCTGGAGATTGTAATGGGAATGGCTGTGCTGCAGTGAGAGCTGAGCTGGCGGGAGAAAGGGCATATCCATCTGAAATTAGATCCTGGCATGGCACAGCCCGTGCTCCCTGTCCTTGTGACTGATTCCACCTTCCACCATCACATACAGCTCTTCCAGAGGCTGTGGTGACCTTGCAGGGAAGCTTTGACTGCCTGTGGTGTTTGTTACCACCTTGTGCTGCTGCAGGGCCTCAGCACGTGGGCTTCCATCCCAGACTGGCTGCAGGTCCTGGCCTCACAGGCACTTTGTTTCTTCCATGGGGTCTGTGTTGCCTTCTCTGTCGCTGTGAGCAGTGGCTGGCAGGGAGCAACTGCTCCGTGTGGGAGATGAGGAACAGCAGCACCTCCTGTCRCTGATAACCAGGGGAGAGGTGAGGTTGTTCTGGAAGTTGTCTGACACTACTGCATTTTGGAAAAGTGTCAGCCACGTAGGTGCAGGGTGAGAGGAGGCTGTTGAAGTAGTTTTTCCCCATACCCTGCTGCAGCCCTGCTGTGGTCACTGCAGCAAGCTGGTCAGAGGGCAGCGTGACCTCAAAAGCCAAGGCTGTGGCTGGTGGCACATCCATCCTTCAGAGGACAGAGGCAGTGACTTCCTGCAGCTTTTGCACTGTTATTTTATGGGATACTTGGAATTGGGAGGAAAATGAGTGGGGAAAACAAGCTTATTTAGCCTGGGCTTTCCTTCCCTCTTGTAATCCTTGAATTTGGGGTGGAGTTTCCTTTCTGATGAACAAGCAAATCGACAAGACACAGGATCACTGTCAACCTCTGCCTGTGGCTGGCTGGGTATGGCAAGGGGGCCCATGGGTAGCAGGGAAGCTGTCCCAGACCCATGAAGGCAGAGGGGCCTCAGTGGGGCTGTCTCTGGCTGGAGTGGAGAGCCTTGACCTTAAGAGGGGTTGCTTTTCTTCAGCTCATTCTCTGCAGCTCTGCCTTGGCTTGCCAAACTGAACTGCTTTATCTGATGGCATTGGATGATGGTTTCTGTTGTATCACTTTGGCCCCCAACTTCAGCCTGAGAATACTGGAGGATGAAGGTGCTGAGCAGCAATTCRGGCACATCACAATGGCTGCTGCTTCACTGGTTTGTTTGCAATGTTGAAAAGTGCAAGCAGAGTCTCTGACCTAAACACAGCACCCAGCACCTCGGTGCCCTTCTGGGGTTTTTGGGAGCAGCACACCTTGATAAAATCGTGTCAGCTCAGCAGGGTCTGCAAAGGAAATGCCACTGTTGTTACTGCCCATGTTTGTGGAAGAGCAGATGCCTGGTTGAAGTACTCTGTTCTGGATGGAAGCTGTACTAGGTTCTCTCTGCATGGCTTCACCAGCCTGCCTGGCCTGGGAATGGTCATGATCTTGCCCCAACAATGCAYCTCCAGGTTCAGCCACAGCTCAGTGAAGGATCAGGCTGCTGATCCCACACCCTTTCAGACAGGTGGAGCTGTTTTCCTGCCCAAAGTCCCCACAGAAGGGACAGAACCCAGCACATGCAGAGGTTTCCCACATACGAGGTGTGCTGTACCTGTGACGTGTAACCCATGCGTGTGTGTGGGCCGGGCTGGGATCCCACTGACTGAGCATTGCTTGTGTTTTGACCATTTTCAGACTTAATTAAAACCACCAGAGCAGCTTTCCCCACAGCCTGCTCTGCAGATGTCATTAGGGAGAGCAGCTCTGGATCGCCACGCAGCCGTGGCCACCACGCTTCCTCGCAGGGCCATTGCCGGGGAATGCAGGAATTTATTTTTATTCTTTGGCTGCTCCTCCTCGGCAAGTTTCTCAATCACAGATTTCTTTCCCTTCTCGTGTCCCCACTCCGGAGTTGTGCAGACAGTCATCCTGGGCAGAAGCAGACAGGACAGCCATTGGTATGCTGGGTGTCACCCTCTCCCTTCTCCCCCCTCTTTAACATTGTTTGGGACAAACTGGCTTATCTCTATTCTGCAGCTATGCAGAAATCCATTCCCTGGTACTTGTAGGGCTTCCTGTGGCAGGAATTGCTGCAAGTCCTTAGCCTGATTAGCTCTCTGCTGCCTGTGTGTGTGAGAGAGACCATCTCTAATTTAATTTAATAGGATCCTGAAGAAAACAAACTCCTTTGAGCTGCCTCCGTAATGGCACTGCCATAGTTACCCGAAGCGTTGCTCACGCGGTGTCTGGAATCGTTTCATTCAGCTACGGCATCAAGCTTTTTTTTTTTTTCTTTTAAAAAAAGAATATATATAAAAGCAGCTGTGATATAAACAGTTTCCAAGGGAACAAGGCTGGGGGAGGGTTTTGTGTCCCGTCCCCCTGCTCCACACGGATGGGAGAGGGACGTGTGCTGCGGAGGATCCTGGGAGGTTTCATTCTCCACTCCTAATTCCTTTCTGCCACTGCTGCCAGATGTTGCAGTTTCTCGGGACTGCGCAGATCCACTSGGTAACTTCCAAAGCCCCACCACGAGGATCGGAGTGGACAGGACCACTCCTGCTATGACCCGCGCCGGGACCTTTTGTGCCGGCTCTCTTCTCCTCAACAAAAGGCTGACGCTTGGTTTTAATGCCCAGGAGGAGCAGAATGGGAAGGCCTGTGTGCGTGTGGCTCCAGAGCTAAGTTAGACCCGTCCCCCCACAGCTCCCCTTGCGAGGCTGCCCCGGACTCTTTGTCTGCCTCCTCCCTGCCCCGGCATGGGCTGTGCGTACTCGGCCCCGCGGGAAGAGCCGGCCGTGGCCAGGTGAGTTACTCTGCCCGATGGGCTGGTGGGATCGTTCCGGCTCCAGAGCTGGGTGGATTGCGTGCCTCTTCCCTCTGCAACAGGAGGAGAAGGAAGGGGAGAGGCTCTGCTTGGAAGCAGGCTGCTCCAGAGGAGACCCTGCTGTCGGTGCTCGGTTTCTCTGCGGCATCCAGGCTGTGTCCTTGCTTCTGGATGTATCTGTGCTTTCACCAGGAAAGCCATGGGAACAGGAGCTTTCTGAAGGAGAGGTGTTCAGCTGAGACAGACTTTGTTGCTGAGCTGTTGGGAACTTCTTCCCCTGTCCTTTCTTTCTCCTGAAACCAAAGTGACAGAGAGCCCTGGGAGTCTTTTGTGCTGTGGGCTCTCGCCAAGGGTGGGAGAGCTGTACAAGCTACAGACTTGCTCCAACAATGGGGTTAATCCCCTTCCCTCCACCCAACACTTCTTCTAGTGCTCATAGCTGCTCCCCTGAGCTCTCTAAGCTGTAAGAGCAGTCCTTGCTGAGGACACACTTTCTGTTCTAAGTTTCCCTGGCAGAGCAGTGGCAACGAGTGTAGTTTCTGCCTTTGGCGCCTGTGTGTTTTCACTGCTCAGATTTTCAGGCCACCCTGATGAAGCAGTTTCAGGGAGTTGTGTAGCCTTTTTTCCAAAGCCAGGCTCATTATTTCTTCTGTATCTGAGCCACAGCCTGTTCTCCCTCACACACTTCAGTGTGGGGTTGCCTCCTTTGAAAATGGACGAGCTCCATGTGCTGCACCCTTTTCTCTTCCAAAATTAGCTTGCTGAAAGGATCTGAAAACTTTTCTTTTTCTCCTCCTTTAAAAGCGTTTTGTTTAGTAGTTGACCCAACAGTTGTTTTAATTGGATCTTGTTTTCAGAGAGCAGTAACTAAAGAAGTTCACCAAGGAGCCAAAAGCTAAGTGAGAGCTGTGTCTTGAGAGCTCTCCCGAGCCCCATCCTGGCAGCAGCGTGGGCAGGGCTGGGGCTGCTCCCTTAAGATATTTATGATATCCCAATTCCCAACAGGGGACAAATGACAACATGGGGAGACTCTTGACTGCTGAGAGAGCCAAGCAGGGGTGTGAAGCAGCTCTCCTGGGARCATGGCTGCCTTGGGGAGCTTTTTGGGGTCAGCTTTGCTTGTCCTTTATGTGTGCTGATCTTTTGTATGAGAGTACTGGTGCCCAGAGCTGTCAGGTCCAGTTATGGAGCTCCTTGATCCCTTTGGGCAGCAAAGGGTGCTTGAAGGGATGTTTTATGAACGTCCCCCACCCTGCTGCTCTGTGTGTGTGTGCTCTCCACAAAAGCCTCGGCACATCCGCAGGATCCCTCCCTCTGGGCTACAGAGTTGAGGAAACTGTTAGTGAGCTCTTCACATTCTCACATGGGCTGGAGCCAAAACCATTTGTTTTTTGCCTGGAGGCTTCTCTCTTCCCACAGGAGACCCGGCCTTGCATTCTTCCATTGTGAAACGGGAACGGGTCCCACGTTCCTCTTCCCTGCTACCGAAGTTTCAGTGGGGAGGGCAGCAAGGGAGCTCCTGTCCTTGCCTGCTGTGAAAAGCTCCCAGCACGTAATCTGACTGTAGCTGTGGTCACCTCTGCTTGTGAGGCTCCCGGGGTCCCCAGGGCTGGGTTGTTTTCACCCTGTGACACTGAAAACCCAAGGGTGTCCTAAGGATAGCAAAGCTCTTCTGGCTCCCTCCCTAACAGGGCAGCCATAGCAGTGTGAATCCCTACCTCCATGTCTCTGGCTCTGCTGTGGTTTGTCCCCCTTCCAAGCTAGGAAAAGCCTTCTCCATGCCATAATGCAAATGTTCTGTGCAGGAGATCCATCCTGGGAATGGGAACCTGGCATGAGAACGAGCTCCACAGGACCTCGTCTGGCTCCCTTGCTGGGTGCTCTGTGGGTCTGATGAGCTGCGTGTGTCTGCCCCACGAGGCTCTCCAGCTCTGGGGCTCATGTCTAGCATGTTGTTTTGAGGTCAAAACAGCTGGTTTTTGGCACTGTTTGACTTCAGGCTTGGGGGACRTGCCCTGGGGAGCATGGCTCAGGACTGATCCTGCCTGCCCATGGAGAGCAGGGAGCTCTCAATTCCCTTCTCTCACACTGTGACTTGGCCCCTGAGATGTATCCGGAGACCTGCTCTTGGGAGATGCTTGTAACCTGCTCGGCTGTGAAAACTCTCAGAGCAGCTGATAAAGGTTTCCTGGTGGGCAGGGTTGAGTGCCTTGGGCTTTTCCTGTGGGAGGATTCACGGATRGGGGTCAAGCAGGGGCTCAGCTTTTCCCCTCTGCTCCGAGTCCCTGCTCCATGGTTGTGTGCAGAAACCCTGTGGCTGAGTGATGGGCAYCCCTGGGACAGGGTGAATCACAGTGGTCCATGGGGACTCACACTCCTTTGGGCAGCTTTCCTGTGGTCTGGGGTCCACTTTTTCCCCACTTGCTTGTTTCT
The DNA here is from genome assembly GCA_018881555.1 of Amblyornis subalaris. NCBI lineage: Eukaryota > Metazoa > Chordata > Aves > Passeriformes > Ptilonorhynchidae > Amblyornis > Amblyornis subalaris. The sequence continues at coordinate 515,121 of JACAXG010000140.1, forward strand.
GACCTCAAAAATGAACATGCTCATCTGAAAGGAGGCTCCTCCTGTCTTTCAGAGTAACTTCAACGAGAGACAGCAGCTTCATTGAGAAGATGAAGAAAACGGTAAGCTGCTTGTGGGTTGCCACACCCTGGCTACAAGGGGTGCTGGGAAAGTGGGGGAGCTCGTGTCCTTCCCAGTTTCCTCTGGAGACTGTCAGCAGGAGGAGCTGGTTTGGATACAGACACATGCCTGCTGCAGAGAGCATCCAGAGGAAGGCTGTGTGGGCAGCCAGGAATAGCTCTTCTAGTGTCTGCCTGAGAGTTGTTCTTAGAGGAAAAAATTAAAGTGAAAATTCRGTGGAAAAAAAGTAATGTAATATGAGATCAAAGTTAGGAGGGAAATGGCAGAGACTTTAAAGCCTTTTGGCTGGCAGTTGTTTATCCATGTGGTTGATTCCAAACTGGCTGGCTGTGGAATGGGAATTGTTGTACACAGAACTGACAACTTTTGACTCTGTTGGTCTGGACACAAGAGGAAGCAGAGGAAGAAGCAAGGGCTGGATGCATTTTCCATTTTACTTCAAAGTAGCTGGCTTGCAGCAGAGCAGGAGCTCTGGCAGAGCTTTGGCAAGTCTGTGTTCTCATCCAGGGAGTTCCCTGTTTCCAGGAGTCACGCTGCAGCCTTGAGGTTGAGAATAAATCTTGAAGGTTTATTCTTTGCTTTGGGTTTTAGTCTGCCCTGAGTCTCYCCTCTGAGAGTGGCAAGAGTCATGTTCTCATTAACAGCTTAGGCCTTGAGTTTTCTGCCAAAGCCTTGGAATCCTGCACAAGCGCAGACTCCTGGTTGCCTTTAGGTTGCAGTCCAGGATTCCTGATCCCAGGCATTTCCTTTGTCTRTGCTTCACCCGTGCATTTGCCAAATGACTAATCACCATTTAAAAGGGATTCCTCTTTCTCTCCAGGGACGAAATATAGTGGTGTTCTACGGTTCCCAGACGGGCACAGCAGAGGAGTTTGCCAATCGCCTCTCCAAAGATGCCCATCGCTACGGCCTCCGGGGCATGGCAGCAGATCCCGAGGAGTATGACCTGGTAATTTAGCCCTGAACAGCCTCGGGATAGTGACAGTAACATCCTTTGARTGCCCCCTAAAACAAACAATGACCCTGGCCAAGGGACAATTGGCTTTTTAGTAGTGTCATTTAGGGGAGAAAAGATCAGCCTGAGAGATGCAGATACAGGCTTGGTCCTTGCCATTCTACATTCTCCGGGTCCCTTGCATGGAAAATCCCACTGCTTTTCTGGTCGGGTAGAAATATTGACTCGCAGTCCAGTGAGGGTAGTTACCTTTATTTTCCCTGCCGTTTTGGGTGGGTTTGGCCTTTCCCAACCCCTTCTGTAAACGCGTGGTGCTGTTCCACACACCTACGCTGTGGGAATAGGCTCGCCCAGCAGCCACGTTGTGGGATCCTTGAGGATTCCTTCTCTCCTTTGGTTGCAGTCGGACCTGAGTCGCCTCTCTGAGATCGACAAGTCCTTAGCTGTGTTCTGCATGGCCACCTACGGCGAGGGGGATCCCACGGATAATGCCCAGGATTTCTACGACTGGCTGCAGGAGGCCGACGCCGACTTGTCGGGTCTCCGGTTTGCAGTAAGTGGCTCCGTTCCAGTTTCTGTGTTGCATTTGGGCAGGGGAGGCCAAGAGCCCTCCAGTGTGGCTTGGGGAAAGGCCCAACACGATGTCTGTGCCTTGTACACCTTGTCTGGGAGGAGGTCCCTACTGTCTTCCCGCCCAGGCTTTGTGAACCCTTGCAAATGTACAYCTGGAGGCTTTAAATGCAGATGTCAGAGTTCTCTCTCCACTCCCTAAATCATGAGGGTTTGCTGGTATAAACAGCCCTGCAGGCGCTGAATCCAAGTCTGCAAATGAGCTACAGGCTGCTGCTGCTCTTCAGAAGCTAATTGAGCAGCCTGAGGCCAGATCTTCTCCCACAAATTAAATCACTTGGAGGAGTGTGGAGCTCTCTTCCTGTGCTGAGCTGAATAACTGGCTGAGAAACAACCACCTCACCTAAACCCTGGCCAAATTCCTTAGGCAACATCATAATTGCAAATGAGAGTAAAATCCACTGCTGGAGATGTGAGGCTGCTCTGTGTGAAGCAGTGAGCAAACATTCACTGCGTGGTTTGTGGGAGGCAAAGGCCGGCAATTGGTCTCCAGGCAGTCCAGGTTCTTACTTGGTCCCATGAGGAGATGTGCAGGAGCTCTTGGAAGTGTATCCAGGCTCAGGGGAGGTGCTGGTGCCTTCTGACCACACACTCTCCAGTGGTGGATTCTTACTCAAGGCCTGTGAAGAGCTGGTGGGGAGCTGGGAGAGGTCTCACTGTCTTCCTTCAGCATCCTTTGCTGGGTGATGCTGGCCAGAGGATGTCAAATGGATGGGGAAAGTCCACCTCCTGCTTCTCTGTGCTCATGAGGGTTTCCTTCCAGGTCTTTGGACTGGGGAACAAGACTTATGAGCACTTCAATGCCATGGGGAAGTACGTGGACAAGAGACTGGAGGAACTTGGAGCCCAGCGCATCTTTGAGCTGGGGCTGGGAGACGACGATGGCAAGTGAGTGCCTTGGGTGGAGGGGCTGGTCAGAGCTGGCCAAAAGCATCTTGGAAAGGACCTTGGCAGGGAATTGGCTCTACTACCAAGACAGAAATAAACTCCACAGGGCTTGTTGTTGGGGTTGACAGGTCTTCGAGYGTGTGTCTGTCTGCTCTCTCTCCCACAATCAGATCTCTGTACRCAGGGAGTATCCTAAGGGATCCTGTATCTCGGAACTCCCACATCAGCTTTAAATGCCCATGGGTACACACTGGGGCAGGCTTTGCAGCCTCCTCTGCCTTTGCCCTCTGCAGCTCCATTGCTAACCCAGCCTGTGTGGAGACACTCACCCACCTGGTGGAGGAGGCAGATTCCATCTCCTTGGGAAGTATTTTRTGGTGGGAGGCAGCAATTTCCCAACTCGAACAATGATTTTTTTTTTTAATTTTATTTTACCTTTCTGTGCTCACCTGAGCACCCTGGGACATTACATCARCCTGGGGCTCTGCCTCTAAGGTCTGCAAGGTCTGATGAGAGGGATGTGCTTTGAGCCCAGAAAAATAAGCATTGTCATGGTGGAACCTGCCTTTTAGGAAGGTCACCTCATGCCAGGAGTGGGCAGTGGGGAGCTGAGTTGATTAAAGACTGAGCCAGACTCAGTCAGGCTTCCTTGGCAGACCTGCTGAAGGGAGGGGTGTCTGGTGTAGCAACAGTTCCCACTTAGTGCTCTGCAGGTGCTTTCCTGGTGATTTGTGGGCGTGTGGAGGTACCAGAGGTGCCTGGGTCTGAGGCAAATGCCTTTTCCACGGTGAAGGGAGGAAGTCCTTAGGGATCTCAGATGGCTCCTCTGGGAATGGGKCTGGGCTATTGACTCTCTTTTCTGCCCTGTCTAGCCTGGAGGAAGACTTCATCACCTGGAGGGAGCAGTTCTGGCCAGCGGTGTGTGAGCACTTCGGGGTGGAGGCTACAGGAGAAGAGTCCAGGTGGGCTTGGGAGCAGGTCCTTTTGGATGTCAGAGGGAGTGACCACCTCTGACTGTGCCATCAGCCCTGGGCTACTGTTCCATTTCCTCTGCATTGGCTCCCTCTCCAGACTCGAGGAGGGCACCTGTGAAGTAGAACAGGGAGTGGGGCTGTTTGGCCTTAGCCTGTCCTGGTGTGAGTTTGAGCCCAGCTCTGGATTTCTGTTCCAAGTGGGGATATGGTGGGCTTGGCTCCTTTGGGGATGGCTGTGCTGGTTGTGAGGCTCCCAGTGAGGCTGAGGTTTCTTCTTGGTTTGGGCTTTCTGCAGTGTCTGCCTGATCCCTCATGTCTCGAGAGGGGCAAAAGGGGTGGAATTTGCATTTATTTTTGATCTCCAGCAAACCCAGCAAAGTAGATGATGGTTCCAGCTGTACCTTGTGGTGTCCAGTTTGACTTCTTTCTCTCCCTTTCCCCCTCCAGCATCCGTCAGTACGAGCTGGTGGTGCACACAGATGTGAACGTGAACAAAGTCTACACGGGGGAGATGGGCCGACTCAAGAGCTACGAGAACCAGAAGCCGTGAGTGCCAACCCCCCCGGGCAGGTCCTTGATGTTCCTGCTGTGCAGGCAGTGTCATTTCTGCAGCACAGCAGTTCTCTGCCCAAGAGAAATGGGCTCAGGTCTCCACTGGGACTCTGAGATTGCCCAGTTAATGAATCATTCGTGGTGAGATGGCTGTGGTCACATGTGCTGTTTGGCTGGTACATCCACAGCATCTGTCCTGAGCCTTGCCTTGCCTGGGGTGGCCAGTGCGTGATGGCTGCTGGCAGTATTGCTGTGGGGAGATGAGGTTTAAAAATTAATAACAGCCTGAAATATTTCTTTGAGATGTGACAGTCCCTCCAGTCCAGTTTTGTGTCGCATGTCCTTAATGGGACAGAAGTTGTTGGCTGCTGGACTGTGCTTAGAAGGAAAATGATCTGTTTTCTGTGCCAGTGTGGACAGCAGCAGGATCATGATCTGTTTTCTGTGCCAGCGTGGGCAGCAGCAGGACCATAATTTGGTTTGTGCTGTGGTGCAGTGTCCTTTGGAACATGAACCAAATCATGGGAGCCTGCTCTGGGGGCAGAGGGAACATGCCTGGGTACGAGCAGCACCATGAGCCTCCAGGGGAGTAACCAGAGGGCCCTTGTCTTTCCTTCCAGCCCATTTGATGCCAAGAACCCCTTCCTGGCTAAGGTTACAGAGAACCGCAAGCTGAATGAGGGTGGAGAGCGACACTTGATGCACCTGGAGCTGGATATCTCCAATTCCAAAATCAGGTAGTTCCCTGTGTCCTCTGTTTTTCCAGGAGCAAAGTACAAGGATGTGGCATTGGCCTTATCCAGTACTTCAGAAGGGGACCAGGTACCCCATGTCAGGACTTGCTCCCAGCTCTTGCACTGCTTTGGGTCCATCCCATCCCACATCCMTGTCCTGCCTGMGCAGTCCCAGTTGCAAGAATTCTYWWGGRRTCATTCAAGAACTGAGAGGGCAGTSAGAGAAKGGAGAGCTGAGGATTGCTCTTGCCTACGTTTGCCTGGCTTAGGTGTACAAGCAGAGGGGGAATAAAGCCCTGTTCACAAAAACCCTCCCACTGGCTTAAATTCCTGAAATTGTTAGACAGCCATGAATTGTTAGACAGTCATGAATCATGGAATGTAACAAAGTGCTGCAGAGGTTTTGAGCAGCTTTGCTCCTTGCTGGAACTCTGGCAAAACTGCTGCTACCTTGGAAGTCCCGTGTAAAACCCCTGGTTCTTGAAAGCATTATCCCACAATGGTCCTTCCCGCTGTCACTGCTGGCTCTGTGGATCCCTGATGGTGCAGGTGCTTGTCCTGCTGTCTCTTGCACCCACTTGTCTTCTGGCTGAGCCTCTGGAGGCGGTCAGGAAGTGGTGCAGGTGCTCCATGTGCTCTCCTCCTGCTCTTGTGCCAGGTATGAGTCCGGGGACCACGTGGCCGTGTACCCAGCCAACGACTCCTCCCTGGTGAACCAGATTGGCRAGATCCTGGGCACGGATCTGGACACAGTCATGTCCCTGAACAATTTGGATGGTGAGTACAGATGACCCCTTAGGGTCAGCAGTTCTCCTTCAGCTGTGGCCTGTCCTTCCCATCTGAGCTGGATCACCCTCGGGTCCCATGGGCACCCCCAGGCTGACAGATGTCCCACAGCCACTCTCAGTGCCRTGCTGTTCTAGCAGGGGCACAGAGCCTGCTTGCTGAGAGCAGCTGAAGTGGGTCAGTTGTGAAATGTGCTTAGTGAGCCCATTCAACAACAAATTATATAACAGCACGCTCCTAATTACGGAGCATCAGCCCACCAGAGCATCCCTCAGCAGCCCCGGAGCTCCACGGGGCCCCGAGTGTGTAAGATGTTCTTATTCTGTCCTGGGAGGAGGCACAGGCTTGGGGACTGAACTGCCAGGAGGGAGCACTTGTGCTGATCCAAAGAGCTCTTCCTGGGCAGCATTCCCAGCAGAGCCAGCCTCTGGCAGGAGGGAGGTGGCAGCTGCTGCCCGTCGCATTCCTGGAGCAGCACAGGCACCTGAGGCATCAGATGTGCTGGCCCAGAAGCCTGAGAGAGCTCCTGGTTTCTGGAGAGGAAGTGGCTTTAAKGCACTGCTGGAGCCTGGGGCCCTCTGTGCAGTGTCCTGTGTTGTCCAGCCTCRCTCTGTCATTCCTGGCCCTTATGGACATCTCAGTTTGCTGAACTGAATGGCTCTAGCCTTGACTGCTGGCACAACTGTGCATGGCTGACGGAGCCTGAGGACACTTTTGAGGTCAGATCTGATGGAGGTGCAAGTGCTTGAGGCCAAATTAGCCATGGAGGGCAGGGCCCCTGCTTGGCCTGGGGGTTTGCTGGACTCTGTGCGTGGACATCTCGGGGCAGGGAGCCCTGTTGGGGAACACAGGGTGTGTTTTTTGCAGCTAAACTGTCAGGCAGCATCTGTGAAGCACAGAATGGGCTACTGGGAGATGGAGCTGCCTGGAGAGGGAGGCGATTCAGTGCGGAGCTGGGGCTCTGCCTCCAGCCCTTACACACAGCGTGTAGCAGCTGGCACAGAACCTCTCAACAGAACAGCCTGAGGTGGATGATTTTTAATTTTTCTCTTCTCTCCCGCTCCTCCAGAGGAATCCAACAAGAAGCATCCCTTCCCCTGCCCCACGTCGTACCGGACAGCCCTGACCTACTACCTGGACATCACCAACCCTCCCCGCACMAACGTGCTGTACGAGCTGGCCCAGTACGCCTCGGACCCCGGCGAGCAGGAGCGCCTCCGGAAGATGGCCTCGTCCGCTGCCGAGGGCAAGGTGGGAGCACTGCCCTTCCCTGCCGGCCTGGCTGCGCTGGGGGATCCCCAAAAGGGACCCAGAGAGAGAGGGGGGTTGTTTTCCAGTTGCGTGGGGAGGTTGTGATGCCTGTCGTTGCCCGCAGGCGCTGTACCTCAGCTGGGTGGTGGAGGCCCGGAGGAACATCCTGGCCATCCTGCAGGACATGCCCTCCCTGCGCCCCCCCATCGACCACCTGTGCGAGCTGCTGCCCCGCCTGCAGGCCCGCTACTACTCCATCGCCTCCTCCTCCAAGGTGGGTGCGCTGCTTCCGGCCGGGAATGTGGCTGCGGAGGGACCGCTTCAGCCGCAGCTCCCTCAGCTGGGGACTGGATGTGGGGAGCTTGTCCCGGTGACGCTTTGCTGTGAGAGAGGCAGGTTTAGTTATCTCCGTGCATGGAGCTAGCCCAGCTTCCACAGGATGTGTGGAGAGTCCCATTCTGCTGCCAGCTGTACCACCACTCTCCCTGGAGCCCTGCCTGTCAGGCCTTGGAAGAAGGTGGCATTTTAGGGGCAGGTCAAAATTTACTTTTACTTTGTGCCTGAAGCCCTGCGGTTGTTTGCAATATCCAGGGAAGCTCAGTAGTCCTGCAATGAGTCAACACAAGACAAAAGTCCCATGAGGGGCACATGGGGAGGAACAGCTGTCCCAATGTTAACATGAGGTCAAACTTCTCCCCATCCCTGAGCACAAGAGACTGAGCTGTGGGGTTGCCAGGGCTCCCACTCCGCCCGGTGCCAGCATCCCTTCCCTGCAGGTTCATGCCAACTCCATCCACATCTGTGCCGTGACGGTGGAGTACGAGACCAAGACGGGCCGCCTGAACAAAGGGGTGGCCACCAACTGGCTCAAGAACAAGGTGCCTGACCAGAACGGGAGCAGCTCCCTGGTGCCCATGTACGTCCGGAAGTCGCAGTTCCGGCTGCCCTTCAAGCCCAGCACGCCCGTGATCATGATCGGGCCGGGCACTGGCATCGCCCCCTTCATGGGCTTCATCCAGGAGCGGGCCTGGCTGAAGCAGCAAGGTGAGTGCCCAGGAGCTCCCCTGGGGGCTGGAGCTGCTGCAGGACTCTGCAGGGCCGGTGGGTGCCTCCGAGGTGCAGCTTTGCTGCTCCTGTTGCTCGTGGGTCCAACGAAAAGCAGCAGCAGTGGGGCAGGGTGAACAGCAGCTGAGTGGTTTGGCCCACAGGAGGATACTTAGTCCTTCCTTTGGCCACAGAGGATGTCTGAGGGGCGGCTCTCTGACCTCTGCCACCACATCTCCAAATAACCAGAGTCTAGTCAGACTCATTTCTGAAGCTCGTGGCCACTTCTGGGAATCGGTGTTGAGCTTCCCCTTATAACCAGAAGCTGTCATGCAGCTCTGCAAGCTTGGGGAAGGGGAGAGCACGGGGTTGGGGGCTGCTGGGGTGGCAGGACGAGGGGAGGTGGGGAGGGGACAGGGCTGGGGGCTGCCAGGGCCAAGCTGATGGGAGCTGCGTGACCCTGCAGGCAAAGAGGTGGGCGAGACGGTGCTTTACTACGGCTGCCGCCGCGAGCACGAGGACTACCTGTACCGGGAGGAGCTGGCCCGCTTCCAGAAGGAGGGAGTCCTCACCCAGCTCAACGTGGCCTTCTCCAGGGACCAGGCTGAGAAGGTACCAYACTACTCCCCCTGCCACTTCTGCCTCCTGCCCCYCATCACTCCCAGCCTGGAGGGCCCRTGGCAGGCAGGAGCACCCAGYRCTTCCCCTGTCTCCCASAGCCATGAGCACAGGCTTGGCTTCCCCTCCCTCTCCACAGCCTGTGGTGKGGGGGCTCTGCTCCTCTCTCCTCACTCCCACCTTCCTTCCTGCCAGGTTTATGTCCAGCACTTACTGAAGAAGAACAAGGAAAACGTCTGGAAGCTGATTAACGAGGGCATGGCTCACATCTATGTGTGCGGGTAGGTCTGGGGGCAGGACAGGGATTCGGGGACGGCGTTCCTATTCTCAGGAAGATGAGCGTGACTCAGTTTCCCCAGCTGTGCATTACAAGCCCTGGGAGGRTTATGCTGCCCCTATCCAGAGGAGGGCAGGGGCGCTGGGGTGAGCAAACCCTGTGTCCCCGGGTGGGAGGTGGCAGGGCTCTGTGGCTCTGCTGTGGTGTTGTCTCACCGACGCTCCCCGTTTGCAGCGACGCCCGGAACATGGCCCGGGACGTGCAGAACACCTTCTACGAGATCGTGTCCGAGTTCGGGAACATGAGCCAGCCCCAGGCCGTGGACTATGTAAAGAAACTGATGACAAAGGGCCGCTACTCCCTGGATGTCTGGAGCTAAGGGCGGGGCTGGCGGGGCCGGGGAGAGAACAGGTCCCCGGGCGAGGGCCGGGGGAGCCGGGCAGCGCCTGCTCGCCTGCTGCTGCTGGGGGTGACGGTGTCRTCCCCGGCCCACAGCTACCCCGGTGTCGCTCCCAACCCTTCCTGGGTCTCTGCAGCCCCTCGGGGCAGGCTGCGGAGGCCAGGGGCTGGAAGGGGTTGAGAGGGGCAGGGGGGTAGCTCAGGCTGCTGTCCAGGAGCCGCGGTGCCTCCRGCACCCCAGGGTGCACCCCATGGCACCAGCGTGTGCCTTGAGGCCAGGGACATCAGGGACACAGCTGCCATGGGGCAGGAGGGATGGACACTGCCAGGGAGCTCTGAGGTCCTTCTCTAAACACGAGGTGCTGCCTTATCCCAGGGGGCTGGAGCCCACCCTGGCCTGCCGGGACAGCAGAGGGGTGGAGGGGCTATGCACTGGCTGGTATTGAGGCCTTGCCTTGCTCCTGGCACCCCTGTTTGCCCATCTTGGGCTGTGGGGCTGGCAGCTGGCTCTGGGCACAGAGCTGTCCCATGACCCCGCTGGCATCCTGCTCCGTTCCCGCTGCCCGTCTCTGCTCCAGCACGCAGCGGGAAGGGGGTGGCTGTTCTCCCCTCGGGAATACACCCGGGTTGGGAGGAGGGGTCCCAGTCCATAGGGCCCTGCTTGCTCCCCAGGGCCCAGCAGCTCCCCTGAGCCCAGCCCCTCCCTCACGCCGTGTACGGTCATTTTTTAAATAATGTTTTTATTTTAACATCTTTGTGATTTAAGCATGGGGAAAAAAAACAAAAACAAAAAACAAACAAACAGAAAAAAAACCACCACAGACTTTCAGGCTGTCCAATGATTGTAAATTATTTAAATACATTTGCCCTTGGAATAAAAATACTGTGTCTGTAGTTTGCTTCCTGCCTTCTCTCTGCTCAGCCAGAGGGAAGAGGGAGCAGGAGCAGCAATGGATAACTGGGAGGAAACTTGGGAATGTGGTGGCAGCTCTGGGTTTAGGCTGAGCTGGGAGCAGCCCCCACCCTGAGTGCTGAGCCCCGRGGCGGGGGGAGGACGGCACTGGGGGGCTCTGGACTGAGGTGCAGCTGTGCCAAACCTGCTCTTTGGTTCTTCCAGAGCTCCCAGTGCTGGTACAGGGTGTCTCTTCTCCAGCTGCAGGGACAGCGAGGTCCTGCTGGGCTCCTTGGGTGGCCAAAGCTCTGGCCACAGCCTGGGCAAGCTGGGGTGTCACAGGAACGAGTCCCCCCTCTCCCCCCGCACCTCAGGCTCGTGGGCGGCACAGGGAAATGACTTTTCATTGAATCATAGAATCATTTAGGGTGGAAAACCCCTCCACATCACTGAGCCCAACCCTTAACCCAGCACTGCCGCTCAACCGTGCCCCCAGGTGCCACATCTACATGGCTTTTAACTTCCTTCATGGATGGAGACTCCAGCACTGCCCTGGGCAGCGAGGGCTGGACAACCCTTTCCACGAAAACATTGTCCTTAATATCCGATCTAAACCTCCCCTGGTGCAACTTGAGGCTGTTTCCTCTTGTCCTATTGTGACAACCGTCCCGTTGACCCCCACCTCCACCTTCCTTTCAGGGAGGTTGTGTCAGGACCCGCTTCCTGATGAACCAAAGCCGCASAGCAGAGTGTGGAAGCTGTTCCCAGGCCGTCCCGGTGACCCGGGGCAGCGCCTTCCCTTTATTTTCACACGTGCGTCCTCTGGAGATGCCAGCCCAGGGTGCTGTTTGCACAGCTCCAGCGTGAGGCCTGGACCAGGCTCCYGGTGCTCCCACCCCTCCCGTGCCTCAGCCACCCCTTCCCTGTGGATTGAAGGCGAGGGAGGAACTGGGGTACACCTGGAATCCAGGACTGTGCACAGCCCCGGCTGCCCTKGGAGTGACGAGGCTGCCCCAGGGGCCTCTGCCTTCAACACCCCGGGGCGGCCCTGGGTGCAGGGCTGGGGGAAAAGGGGGAGCCTCGAGCACCCCAGGAGTTGTGTGAGGCAGCCTGGACACTGCCTTGTCCCAGTGGGGTGGGGAGCACCAGCATCCCGGGAACATCCCAGTAAATGGAAGGAGTGTGGCTGCCCTCAGGGAGGAGGAAGGCAGCCACAGGAGCCAGAGGGTGCTCCTGACTCCAGGTGAGTGACTCCAGCACGGATCCAGCCCCGTGGTGAGCACATGGACTGTCCAGGAGCAGGCCCCAAGCTCTGTCCCACACCCAGGCCTCCAAGATGGGATGAGACACCAGAGTCCGGACGGAATCGAGGAAATGGGGATGGGGGATGGAGCCAGTGGGGAGAAACAGTCCAGGCCCCCACACTGCCCCCCTTCAATTCTCCTTCGTGTCCTTGTTCTTGTTCTGAATCTTCTGGTGGACGACGCGGAGGGTGGTGAAGAAGTTCCCCAGGAAGAGGATGAAGAAGGGGAGGCCGCACATGAGYACCTGTGGGAGAAGAGGCAGGAGTCAGCAGGAGGGACCTGCCCGGGGCATCCYCCTCCCAAGGGCATTCCCGGGAGCCTCCTTACCTGCCACTCCTTGCATTCGGGGTGCTGGAGCATGCGGAAGAGGGTGATGGCGTTGTAGAGCTGCCAGAACTGCAGGGGAGAGGGGAGTGAGGGGAGCTGCTGCTTCCAGAGGCTCAGTCCCAGGCTGATGCTTGGCCAGCTGCTTCCTCTGAGCACAAACCCCACACCGATCTCGTGTGGGGGCAGTGAAACCCCACCCAGGCTTGGGGCCAGAGGGACCCCAGCTGGGACATCCCCCTATTTTGTGCCACCTGGAGCCCAAGGGCCGTGAGGAAGCCTCAGCTCATCAACCTCAATGATCTGATCAAGGAAAGACTGGACCCTCAGCAGCAGCAGCTCAAAGMTGGAGCTCAGAAGGGGTTTGGAAAGGCTTTAGAAGGGTTCTCACCACAGCTCCTCTGCTCTATTCTGCACCTGAGCACTGGGCAGAACTAGCCCAGCTCCTCCCCATCTCACTTCCCCAGTCGTGGAGGTGGTGGGTGTTTGCGAGGAAAAGGCTCAGCATTTGTTGGAAGCATTTCCCTGCCCCTGGCATCCCGGATCACATGGCTGTGGCAAGCCTGTGGGGACTGTGCCATGTCCAGGYTGCTGAGCACAGCCAGGAGTGTGGCACATCCCACTCCCACATGGGGCTCTGGCCTCCTGCAGGTCCTGCAAGGACCAGTGCAGACTCACCTGCCCAAAGAAGAGGAAGGGAAGCAGGAACGTGAGGCCTCTCCACATCCAGGACTGGAAGCCCTCTGCAAAATGAGTTTGYGTGAGGATCTGGAAGGTGCTGGTGGGGAGGGGATGGAGCTCAGCTCCTCCACATGTGGGCAGGGAGGCTCAGTGCCCATGCCATGCCTGGCTGAGGAGGTCCTGCCATTGCAGCCTCACYGTGGGCACCTGAACTCGCAGCGGGGACAGTGGCAGGGGCTCCTAATCCAACACAGGGCTCTGGAGGAAGCTGCTCCATGGAGCTGCCCCTCAGCTCCTGCTCTTGGTGTTGTAGRGGCAGGGGAGGTGACAGCCCACAGTGCACGGGGTGTTGGAGGGATGTTTCATGTCTGAAGGAGCTTCCTGGGGAAAGCTTGGATGCCTGGAGCCACATCCACTGCCACCACTCATCCTGAGAGAGCCAGCTGTGGGCTGGTGTTCCCAGGAGAGCAGGAGGAGGGGGACAACCAGCCTTTGGGGTGCTGCTGCCCCATGGSAGACGCTGCTCTGGGAGCTTTGGTTTGACCTGTAGCTTTTCCTGCTTCTGCCACTGATAAAAGTGACCTCAAACCGAAGCRTCACCATTTCCTTTGGTGGAACCCACAGCTCCCAGTGAGCACCTGGAGCTGGGAGGAGGCTGCTGGCAGCCTGGGACAACCAGGAAGGGGAGACCCCACTCACCCACAGTCAGATCCATGTTGTGCCTCTCCCCCAGCGCTCGCAGCCGGTACAAGCAGCCGCTCTGGTAGTAGTACTGCAGGAACTGCACGAAGCCTGCAAGGACAGCGCGGCCTCCATCAGCCCAGGGATCACCTCCCGGCCCCAGCACCGGCCCAGCTCCTCCAGGACTCTGCCCACAGAGGCCACCCGAGGCCAAGGGCGAAGCCAGGCAAGCCGAGAGCTACAGCCAGGTCTCCACGAGCTGCAGAGCCCGGCCAGCCGCAGTCYCTGTCCCAGCACTCGTGGCAGCACTTACTCTGGTACATGGAGAAGGAGAGAAACTGGTTCCTGAACATCTGGTACATGAGCCCATCCGGCCTGTGGAGAGATGGTGCTGGCTGGGGGACGTGGGGCTGCGAGGGGACGGCCAGCCCTGCCTGTCCCACAGCCCCTACGGCCACGGGTTAGGGCAGCAAAGGCCCCTTGGCCCCCATGGGACAGGGAACACAGACTTACCACGTCAGCATGACACCTGAGAGGAAGGTGGAGATGTAGTGGTGGAAAACCCACCAGCCTTTGATCCTGGAGGGCAGACACAGAGAAGGGGTGTCAGGTCTGGAGCGTGAACCCAGACCCAAGGGCGCCCCAGGAGAGCAGAGCAGCCCAGCCCCAGCCACCCCACAGCTCCCAGGGCTGGGCTGGTTGGGAAATGGTCCTCGGAGCAGGACCCAGGGCCTCGGGGCTGGGCAGCACCAGGGCCCTTCCAGCTCCACCTTCCCGCGCCRCCTCCACACGGGAGGTTCCTCCCGCCCGCTCCTACAGCTCCCAACAGGGTTTGCTACACGCCCTGAGTAGGAGGGAGCTGCTCCCCTGCGACGGGTCCCARCCCCCCCAGCCTGGCAGAGAAGGCCCAACCCCCTGCAGAGCCCCTGCCCGAGCCCAGGGGACTCACTTGGAGCCGTTGTTGATCAAGATGCTCTCCCGGATGGTGAGGGTGCAGTAGTACCACACCAGGAGGAAGTTAAAGACGGCGTCCGTCACCCTGGGTCACGCAGAGCAGGGTGTCAAGGTGGGTGCTGGGGGGCACAGGCGCCGTGACAGCCCGTGGGACACCCACCCCCAGGGGCAGGGACCTGCTCCCCCACCACCCACCACGGCCACCCCACCTCCAGGGCAGTGGCCAGATCCTTTATCAGGATCCCCTGTTCAGCTCTGGACTCTCCGGRATGGGAGAGAAGGACAAGGAGGCTCTGGGGGGAGATCTCCGCCCAGCAGCCAAGCCAGACTCACCTGGAGTTGAGGAGGAACCGACAGGAGAAGGAGACAATGAGTAGGATGATGGTGAGGTAGAGCTTGAACTTCTCGTACTCATCTTTATAYGCAAACCTGCAGGGAAGCACAAGGACAGGCTTGGAGCAAGGAGGCTGCTGGGAGTTTGTGTCCTCCCATCCCACCCGGCTGGACAAAAGTGATGTTCTGTTGGGAAACTCTGGGACACACTCAGGAAAAACCTTGCCTTGGGGGCATTTCTGAGTGCAGAGCACACCAGGCTGCTTCCACACAGCTGGGACACCCTCGAGCACCCCAAAACACCCCAAACCACCCCAAACCACCCCAAACTGGTGGGTGGCCCTGGTGGGGAAGCTGGGCAGACTGGGGTCTGCACAGGTCTCCAAGGGAAGGATTGAGGGACAGAGGGAGAGGGGACACAGGCTCCTGACTGGGCACATCTGGCATGGGAAGGGTTCTCGTGGGCCAAAACCAACTGCAGGTGTTTCCCCAAGGGAAGAGGAGGGGGCCATCCACTGTCTGTCTTTCCTGAAGTCCCTGACGTCGTGGGAACACGGACGCAGCTTCGGTGGAGGATCCTATTAACTTGTCAGAGCTGATGGTCCATCCCAGCCCAGTGGCAGGAATGTGAGGGGGAGTCAAGGATTTGGCTGATTCTTGGGAAAGGATGCAGAAAACAGCCCAGGAAGGGAGTCTACACCCAAGCCAGCCCCGTGCCTGCCCGGGAGGAGCTGTTGTTCCTGGGGCCAAGGGGATCCCGAGCCAGGCAGATCAGAGGTGCAGCGAGGAGGGGCCGTACTTGGCCTGTTTGCTGAGCAGTGTCACGTTCACGTTCCCGAGCACCAGACTCAGGTACAACCTGGGGAGAGAGCAGAGCGTCAGGACGGGGACCTGCCTGTGGAGCTGTCCCCTCTTGGGCCACCACTGGGGCTGGGGACGAGCCCCCASCTGTTTCCACTCGGAGCTGCCAGGCACAAACCCTCTGGAATCCCCTCCCACGGGCAGGRGGACGGGTGGGGGAGCACACACCCCACCTCCCACAGGCTGGGTGTTCACCAGGGCTCCCCCCCACCCATCCAAGGGTGGGTGAAGGCCAGGAGCAGGCAGGGGAGTGAGGGGGACAAGGGCAGCACTCAGAGGCTCAGCCTGGCTGGTGCCCAGGTGTCCTGCAGGAGCCTGAGAGGAGCAGCACAGCTGTGACACCGCTGGGAGCAGGGTGGCAGTGGCTCTGTGCCTGCAGGGATGTGCAGGGTGGCCCTGGCGTTCTCCCTAGAGCTGAGGTGCCTCTCACCCGTTCTTCTTTGGCAGATAGGCCTCCATCTCAAAGAAAACGTTCTGCCTCTCTTTAATCAGGCTCTGGGTCTCTTGGATGGACGATTCCTGCTCGCGAGTCGCGTGGGCTTTGCATCTGGGGAGGAAACACAGGCACTGGCATCAGGAGAGCCTCTGAAACGTGATCAGCACGTGCTGGCACTCCACAGCTGACTGACTCGGGCAAGGACACCCCAAGGACAGGGAAGGCGGGCGGGAGGCAAGTCCACAACTCCATCTGCAGGGCGAGCTCCTCTGCCAGGCTGGGATGTTGCTCAAGAGAAGGAAGCAAGAATGGGAGCAAGGTGAGGCCAGATGGGTCTCTCGCCCTCGAGGAAGGATGGGGAGAGCTTYGTGCAGGAGGGGGGCAGCTCATGGCACCTGCAAAGCCCTTGCAAGCTCTGAACTGCAAATGTGGCACAAATCAGGGAAGTGAAAAGGGAGGCTGSGGAAGATCTGCCTCTCCACAGCACTTTGCTGCAGAGAGGTTTGCATTTGAGACGTGAGGTGAGCTCAGCAGCCCTGTCCTCGCTGCTCTCCCCTCCTGTGCTGTCCCAGGGCACTGACTCACTTTTTGAGGGAGAGCGACAGCTCCTTCAGCTGCTTCTTCTGCCGGGCGATGGAGCTGGAGATCCCATCCTGGAGCTTGGTCAGCTCCTCGAGTTTCTGCTTGTACAGCTTGTGGTTATCCTGGGAAGGAGAGACCAGCATGCATTAGAGCTGCCTGCCCAGACACTCCTGTCCTCGGGCCCTCTGTGATGCTTCTGTTAAAAAATGTTCCTAACTTCACCTGTGCAGCTGCTGGGTGAGAGGAGGGGTGGCCACAGAAGGTCAGGTGTGCTTGGGGACAGCCTGCAGCCCCCCATTCCACGGGGATGCCCATCCCCAATCCCAAGCAGGCTATCTACAGGATTTTCCCGTGTTTGGGACACCAATGACTGCATACAGCAGATAGGAAAGACTTGGGAAGAAATGCTGTCTGGGCCAGGGTACAACTGTGGGGCACRGCCACCCGGAGCAGTGGCTTTGAGTGCTGGGACAGGATGAGCAGCTCTCTGTGCCTCCAGGTCTCTCAGCCCCAACTTGGAGCTCCATCCAAGTACCCCAGAAAGCTGGAAGGAGCCTGTGAATGAGCTGGACAAAGAGGACAGACTCCCAGCAGGGCTGCAGCCAAGTGTCTGGTAACCCAACCGCACCTGGATAAGGCTGGATGCATTTCCCCACTATATTTAGTAAGGGAAGGGGAGAGCTGCTGGATCAATGCTGCTGCTTGTCCAGGTCAGCTGGAACACAGCCTCACCTCTACCACAGCAGCCTGAACGCCACCTCCAGCAGGGAATTACACGCTGCTCACAACAACCCTTGGACTAGACCTTGGCACACACAAATTTTAGCCTYCGTAGCTCTTATCGAGCACTTGATCACCCGAGCTGAAATTTGTTCCCAAAGGAGAAAGGTGAAACTGAGAGCAGGAGGGAAACCCTCTCCCTCCGGTGACCATCAGTGGCAGGGAGAGAATGGATCCCAGCCAGCCTTGGCTCCACAGCAGTGACTTCCATCCCTGTTTTATCCTGGGACATTCCCTGCTTGACCAGCAAGCTTTCCTGCTCCCATCYGGAGTCACCTCCATCTCTTACTCTGGAGCTAACTGTGAGCAAGCGGCCTTTGTGACAAGTCCTTTAGCCGTGCCAGCATCCAAGCACCACGCTGGGAGCAGCCTGGATCGGGAGCCACCCCGGGAGGAGGTTTCCAAAGAAAAGGGCCGGCGCTGCGTGGCTGCCCACGAGGCTCGAAGTGGGCGACCCGGGACATCCACACAACCCCTGTGGAGCAAGAGGAGGTTTCTCAAAGCCTCCCTTGCCCCAGATCTGGGCACAGCAGCGACGTGCCCGCAACAACATCCGCTTCGCCCCGCTCCCGGGGGGGAAGGAGGGGGAAAGGGAACGGGAGTGCAGCTGCAGCCGAGTGACCCGAGCAGGAGATGGTTGGCCAACCTTCCCCTTGGGTGACCCTGGGTGAGCTGAACCCTGCCCACTCCTTCCCCGGCAGGCAGCGCCCTGGGGATTACACAAAGCAGGTGGAAGCACCTCTGATACCAGTCACCTTCCTGGCACGGAGCCCCCGGCCGGCCCCGGCGGTGACAGGGTATGGCGAGCAGCCTGTGGGGACAAGGAGCCTGGCTGGAGCGTCCCTGGATCCCGGACCTGGGCCCCGCCGGCCGGTGTCCCGGCGGGGCTGGCTGGCTCCGGGCTGCCCCGAGCCGGGCTGAGGGGCGATAAGCAGTGAAACGGCATCTGCGCGCCTCGTCCGGCCGTGCCACGCCAGGCACCGCCGCTCCCCGCTCCGAGCCTTGGCAGACCAGGAGAGCCGGGCTCGCCGCGCCACGTCCACGGCGGGCTGGGGGCTCAGACCGGGGGACGCCGCTCTTACCGAGCTCCGTGCCCCGGCACAGCCCGGCACCGCCGCCCTGCTCCGAACGCTTTGCCCCGAGGCACAAGGGCTCGTAACCGAGGGCTGGGGCACCGGGGGAAAGCGCCCGGACTCCGGAGGGGAGAGCCCGGCTGCCCGCGGCGCCGCTGGGGATGCTGCGGGGCACCCGCGGGGGATCCCCCACCCCCGGCGCCGCTACCCCCGCTCGGCCGGGGCGCTCTGCCCGGGGGCGTCCCGGGCCCCGCGGTACCTGGATGCGCTGGTAGCCGTCCTGCAGCTCCTCCCACTCGCGCAGGCACTCGGCGAGCGAGGCGCCGCAGGCCATGGCGGCGATGGCGGCGGCGGCGACCGGCCCGGCCCGGCCCGCGGCGACGGGCGGCGCTGGGCCACGCCCCCTTCCGGGCACGCCCCGGGGCGGGGCGGGGGCGGGGCCGCCGCTAGTCCCTGTTCCCTCTCCATTGGAGCTGGGGACACGCGTGGTTCCCGGGGATCGCAGCCCTTCGCCGGCCGCGCTGGGACCTGTGAGGAGCACCGGGCTCGCTGTCAGCTCGGGCAGCTCCCGGGGTACATTCGCGGTGAAGGCGGGCCAGCTCCGGCCCTGGACGCGAGTGTCAGGATGACAAACCCAAACCAACCCCTAAATCCCAAACACGCAGTGCTGCAAATTTCAGGAGTGTTTTCTGTCATATTTTATTTTGTGATGTCAATGTGCAGAATTCAGAATGCCGTAAAACAGAGGGCGGCACTGAGTTTAGGTTTCATGTGACASTGTTGAGGCTTTAAAGCCACCAGCTGCGCCCAGAGGTTTGGTTGTTGGATTAGAAAGTGGCAAGTGGGAAGGGTGGTCTTGTCAACAATCCAGCCAGCGAGTCTGTGAGAGGCCACGTCATATTGTGGGTAGCTGAGAAGGCACTCGCAGGGACCAGAGACTTCTGAAACAGGGACATTCTGCTGTCACCTCTCCCGCCTGGAAGTGGGTACAGCCAGACTCTAAATTTACTATCCCAGACCAGGGATAACAAACATTTTCAGAGGTTAACAAACCCTACTGGCTGTCCCACAGCTGTGGTTATAATCCCCTTTGCTTACAAAAGAGTCGAGTAGTGTCTAATGGGCCACATCCTGCAGGACTCGCATTCCCCAGACTGCCACCTCCTACAGGCAGGTGAGTTCTCCAGAAGGCTCCAAAACTTGACCCAAGATAACATGGAGCTAAAGAGGAAAGCTTTTCCACTACATGAGGGTCTTCTTTCACAGTGTTCAAGTAACTTTCTCCCAAGAGAGAAAGGAGGAGGGAAGTGCCTTTGCCTGGGGGTGTTTTCTGTCAGTAATTTGGTTCAGAGACGTCTGTGATTGTGGCTCCGTAGATTTGGGTCTCCCAGGCTGAGAGCTGTTCCACAAAGCCCCGGTGTGGTCTCATGTTCATTTTGCATTTCAGAAGGTATTTCCAAGCTCTCTGTAAAGTGAAGGAAAGCAATGAAGTGTTAGGAATTGAACTGAAAGTGACTCTCAGGTATTTTCATGAAGCTGCTACACTTGTAGTCAACACAGCTTTGTATTTGCTCCCTGTACTGGACAGCAAGAACCTGCTGAGAAGACTTKGGCTACCAAAGTGGGGACAGGCTGGATCCAGTTGTGGACTTGAGAGAAGCCTGTCCCCTTCATACTCTGCTCTCCTGGATATAAGGACAGCTCAGGCTGCTTTCACTACCTTGTGTTATTTTACTCCCATGGAGCAATGCAATCCTGGATTTTCTACCCTAAAATGCTCTTCCTTCCATGGATGATAAGCGAAGCAGTGAAGTATCAGCTATTCACAGGTAAGCGACAAAGGTTATCTTGTTTTTGGATCGGTGTGACCTGATGTGGCAGAGCAGTGACCCCGCACTTATCCCACTGCATTAATTACAGCCATCTTAATTATTTGTTAGCTCCAAGTAATCACCTAGAAACTCTGACACACACAGGGCAGATCCACCAGCATTACTGTGCATTACTCCAGCTGCATCCCTGGGTTTTCCTGTCAGTGCTCACCTTCCTGCTTGCAGAGGAGCTTGCCCCCTGCACTTGGGAGGGTTGCTTAAGTGTGATGAGACCRAAGGTCAGCAGATAGTGCTGCATTGGTTTGTTTTGCTAATCTTGCTGATTCTGCAGGCTCCGAGGCTGATCTTCCAATATTTACTCTTCTAAACCCACAGTGTGGGTGTCTAGTTCCCCATGACTCGATAGATCTACTCACATATTGATTTCTAATAGGATCAGGGGCTGCACATCCCAAATCTGCCTTGCTTTTGCCTTTTTGGAAGCTTTCAAAGATCTTTGCCTGGATTGGCTGCAGGATCACAGGGGAATCTGTTGCCCTGCTTTTGTCTGCAAGAAACAAACTYGTCTGCCAGGGTAATCCCCCAGGAAAGCTTTGCCCAAGCTTTGCAGCAAGCACTGCCCTGTCAACCTTTCCTTTTTTTTTAGCATTTAGTAAAATGCTGAGACCAACCTGTTGATGCCAACTGAGAGGAATGGCAAGGCTCAGCCTTTGACTTTTGCACTGCCATTGCAAAAATGTTCTGTGATTCAGTGTGTGAGTGGCTGGTTATCAGCCTGCAGGAGCAATCACCCCTGTTAGTGCAGGGACTGAACTGTGGCTGAGCCCTGCTCGCACCCTCAGCCTCTAATTAGCCCCTGGCACACAGCCATGGAAAGAGCTTTCCTCTTAGGCTGGCAATGTTTGCACAAAATCAATCACATTATTAGATACAGACTCAGCTTCAGTGAAGTTGGGATGAATCCTTTCAAGCTCTTGAAGGAGAATTTCCAAACAAGGGTAAGATTTTTAAGGAGAGGCTGTTCAGTTCCCATGGGAACTCTCCTGCTCTGTGATGGGAGGCACCACGAGATGATGCCTGTGTGTTGTATGCAAAGGGAAAGGCCTGGCACCAGGGGAGAGGCCACCAGGCTCTTGCACAGCCAGGCCATTCCCAGCCATCTTTCCCTCATTTCTTAGGTTWTTCAGAGCTATGGAACAGCCTGTACTGGCCATCTAACCTGTACATCCCTCCTGGGCTAGTACCATCCCATTCCAGAATTCTATACAGGAGTATCTGTTGGAGGGGATTGCTTCTGGARGAATAAAATAGGATTTTGGACGAAGTCAGTGGTGAAGTCAATGGTAAATCAGAGCCCTGCAAACCCTGGGTTCTGAACTTCTCTGTAACACCATTGAATTAAGAGACTGATTAACTGCAGTAGCTTCCACTCTTTTTCTCAGATTCAGGAGAGCAATACAATGTTCTGTAACCACAGCTTTAGTTTTATAGCCCCATWGTTAAATAGGGAAAAGCAGGAATATTAGGATAAAGCAGGATAAAGACTCTCAGATCCAAAAGCACACCTCAGCCACCTCCTTAATGGTATAAAGAAGACACAATCCCAAATCATATAATCAGTTCCATTATCAGGTAGATATTCTGCATGAAATCATAGACAATGTCTGATTACTGCAGTGCTGAGCTTCAGAAAGAGAACTGAAGTGCAGCCACGGTTTGTGTGGGGACTGTGACAGTGACATACCTGCAGGGAGAAGCGGCAGGAGTGCATCAGATAGGCCATGGCGACTGTGCTGCTCCGGCTTATCCCCAGGCTGGAGAACACCAGCACTGCTCCCGCGTCCAGCTGAGCATCTGAGTCGAGAAATGCCAATCACARATTAGTGAGCTGGGAAATGGAGCTTCCAGTGGCAGAGCCAAGCGCGAATTCGGTGGCAGCTGACAGGGGGGCTGCAGCCTGAGCGACAGGAGCCCTCAGGAGCCCTGACAGCAGCAGATGGGCGCTGCCAGCTCCCATCTCTGTAACCATTYGCCTTGCTTAAAAACCCACAGTTAAAACGTGGCCTTGAAGAGCAGCACCAATGACAATGACCAGTCAATGCTTCATTACACATCAATGTCACCTTTATGTCAGGGAACTGGAGAAGAGTGGTGTTCCATGACCCATCAGCTGTGGTCAGCATCACATCACCTACACAAACTCTTCCCAGACAGGTTTAAAGGGATTGMAATTTTATTTTGCCTCGAAGGTTGCATATAACCTTTTAATTCTTTCTCTCCCTCTTTAGACAGCAAGATGTTTTTAGAATATTAGCAACTGAACTCTAGAATTCATAGGGCAAAGCCTCTCCTTTTGGTGTTGTCGAGATGTTTTGTTGGTTCTCTTTTTTTTTCAAGCATGAAACCAGCATTTTTAAACTTATTTCTACCTCTCTATTGTGAGATACTAGTTCTGTTCTAAGACCTGAGTAGAACTGGCCTCATTCCAACAYACACCTGGCATGAGGACATTCACACTCCTCTTGGAGCATGTGGAGAGCTTTAGTCTCGTGTTCTAGTTTGAGTAATCTGCTCTCGACAGCCAAGTAAACAGTTCCACTATCATGTAAACAGTGTMACACTTCCACGAGTGCAGTTAACAAATGACTGTAGTCTGGTTTGGAAACAGCCACAAACTATGTGTGATATAAGAAGGAAACTCTTCTGAAATGTTACTGGGAAAAAGCATGAGGYACAATGAAAGGCAAGGAAGTGAATTTCAACATTTAGTACCTGAAATAATGAAATTCACTTCAGGACTACAAAATTGTATCCTCAAATGCTGTTTCTTTGTGTGCAGTTGTCATTTCTGATGCTGTACTTGGATTGTAAGGTCTGTGGGGACAGGGTGGTCTTTTGCTTCTGGCTCTGTACAACACTCAACTCAGCAGGGCCGTGGTCTGTGGCAGGTGTTATTTGATAAATGTGATAARAGATAACAACACGGCTGGACACCATCAAGATGAAGCTGCAGGAGCTGTGACTGCTGTGCAGCTGCAGGCAGTGAGCTGGAGAGTGTGTTTTTTCTTGCCCTATCTGATGTAATCAGCTGAAGGCAGGCTGATGCTGTCCAACCTGAAAGTCTTCCTGGGCCCTACGGTGGGTCTGCACTGCAAATCACAAAGATTAACAGTGCCTCGTGCTCAGTTCTCTAATGTGTGTCACACTCTGGATCAAATAAAGCTCTGGTGGCTGAAGATTTGGGCTGGTGAGAGTCAAAGGGTTGTTGCAAAGGAATAAGAGGGAATCCTATGAAGGCCTGGTAGGCACCCTGCAGCAAAGCCYTTCAGATTGGGTGGAAAGCTCCCTGTTATCAGAGTGAGTTTAAAGTGAGCAGGAACATCAGGGTCAGATGCCCTGTAAAATCTCCTCTGTCCATCAGGCTGGTTAGTGAGGCAGCTCTGGTATCCATCAGGGTGTGGGCTTGCTTACCCTCCTGTCTGAGCTTCCTGTCAGAGTGAGTTGCTGTCACTCCCATCTAATATCCTACAGTGAGCAAGGTCTCAGGAATTCCAGATCAGGATCCACTCACCTATGAAATGAGAAATGGTGGGAAAGGAAGAAAAAAGATCTGCCTCGAGTGAATCCGGAACAGATACATGGAGGGATTGACCTTCYTCTGCAAACCTGGAAAAAGAGCACACAGACCACATGGACCAGAGAGGCAGCTTTGACAAGATGTGTTTGTTGGAGGCAAGGTGATAATTTTGTTTGCTGTTACATGTGTGAGTTTGTCATCATCTTCATCATTAACATGACAAGGGATTTGTTACGGTGAGGCACCGAGATGTTTGTAATATGGAACCAGTTTAATCACTGATTTTCCATTTCACTGGTGTCAGCATTAATGTCTTACCRTACAGCTCCATTTATCAGAGAGATAAATGAAAACAGATGGACTGAAAGCAGATGTGCTTTCACAGAATGTGTGTTGGCTGTTTTGTGGAGCCCCTCAGTTCACTTCAGGTGGTTTTCTATCACAGCATCTCCTCCTTCCACAGACTCAGAGAACTCATTGAGCAAAACATTGGTGAGGAATTTCCAAAATGTGAAAGCACATCATGCAGAGGGCATGGGAATATTACCCACGGTGCAGAGACATTCCTCTGGAGCCAAAGGCATGAGAAATGTCTGCTGGTGCACATGTCCTGGGGTGGGTAACTAGATTTGTTACTTAACTTCGTTTGGGTCASCACCTTGAGAAATGCCACTGGATTTTTCACTGTGTGAAATTGCATTTCCAGCACGGCCTGCAGACTGAGCTGAATGGTCATGGACAGAGTAGGTAAGGAAGGAAGCCCAAAAATGTGTCATATTGGTGATTTAGCTTTTACACTGATGTGTGTGTAAGATTTTGCTCTGAAAGCTATTTAGAGATATAGGTTCTTCCTGAAGAATGGTGGTATGTGATAGCCTTGGCATGGTCAAGGGCTGCAGGACTGCATTGCTGCCRTGCTAACTCTGGAGTAGAGATTAGAAAAATGAGCATGAAATGGCACTGGAATCTGCACAAAGGTTTCCTTGGAAGGCCACAGGCACTGACTCCKCTGCAAATAGACTCTGTGCCACCTCATTTTTTCACATCTCAGACACTGGTGAGGGTAAGCCTTGAACYGTTTAACTTACAGTGTTACAGGCTGTTCAGAGACGTTGACTAGGGCTTTGATCTTCAGATCTTTCTGAATTTGTTCATCACTGGCCTGCTTGAAATTGCCCATATATAACTTTCCAGGCAGTATTTCTACAGGGTATGGCTGGAAGTTGTCTAGTTCCTGCCAGAAAGAAACCACAGGCTCAGGTTAGAGAGTGTCTTTGCTCCCATTAGCTCAATAAGTTCTTAAACAGAAGTCACGTGAAGAATTGAACAGGCACTTAGTCAACAGCCCATGACACATTTTAGTGTAATGATTCATTCAATCACCTGAACTTTCTTCATTTTGAAGTCTTTGCTGGTTTTACTGAGAATAATTAACAGCCTTGCTGTCGTTGTAGCGTTACTTGAAGCAAATCCTAACTAAACAGGAGGTGGAATATTTCCTGTCCATTGTCTGGAGGGGCTGCAGCATGACAGATCCATTTGATGTTCTCTCTGTTTGCAGGTTACTGTTTGCAGGGCTAACTGAAATCATCTCCCACCTGCAGAGCTGCAGGTGCCCTGGAGTGGCACAGCACAAGTCTGCAGCTGCATCCGGTGTCGGCAGCGAGGAGGATGAGAAGGAAAACACAGGTAGCCAACAGTGCCTCGACATCCCTAAGGGATACTTGGATACTGCTCAAGGAGCACAAAGCAGCAGCCTAACAATTTAAACCCACAGCAAATTGCTTAAAGTGAGAGGCAAGGAGGTACCCTGTGTCCAACTGAATCCGAGGGGGAAGCTCAGCAGGGAGTTGCCCTTCACAGAGCAGCACAAAGTGAATCGATTTCTTCTCCTGTGCTGTACCATCCCACAGGTTAGCTCCGTGTCATGGGCTGTTTCCTGGGAACCAGAAAGGAATGGGAAAAAAAGACACCTTGGAATGGGATGCTTTCTGCTGTCCAGCACCTTCTTAACCTGCCCTGCCTGTCCAAGATGTGCAATAAAGGGTAATTGTTTCTCATAAGCTAAATAGATTGATGTTTGTAGGTGAAACCAAGCAATTAGGATACCAGTGGATGGCTGTTTTCTTCCTGGCCCTATTGAAACAATGCCCCAGCACTTGCTTTGTGATCCTTCCCGATGAAAAGACATGGATCACGGTGGTGGTAGGAACTGTACTTCTGTTTGAAAACCTTTGCTGTGTACTATGCCAGATAACCACGTGTGAGAGAGGAGCCTGCTTCTTTTCATCATTTGCTACTGTTTGTTCAGTTATCTGTACTCTCCATAGGCCAGTTTCGGGGTTATCAGGGAAACATTCCCGGGTTGTTTCCATGAGCTTTCTTTCACGCAATAGAAGAGGAAAAGGTTTGGCTGTAAAAGAATCAGTGGTGAGACTCAGGGCAAGCACAGTAACTCAAATTACATTTAATTCGTTTGACTGAAATTACTGTGCTACCAGCTCTGCAACACCATTTAACTCGAATTCACCAGCCATCATCAGTTAAGATGAATGCTAATGTCTTCTACTTACAAATGAGTCTCATCTCACCTGAGGCATCCACAGTGTCTTCTGAGACCTCAGGAAATGGTAACAAGCTGAAAAACGCCTGAACCCTCCCTTCAGGATGAGCACAGGGTGGTGGGTGAACTGCTCCAAGTTTCTGGCATGTAGGAAGGCAGTTCCTTCCTCAGCATCTAGAGAGACCAAAGAGCTGTTTGCTAGGGCAGGATCAGTGCCTCCATCTACCTCCCCAACAGCCACAGCAAATCCCTTTTCATTCCATCCAATGSTCTGGAGAAAACTTTGTTAAAAGCTCAAAAGTGTCTTAAATTCTTCACRAGTGTTTTACAGACTCCCCTCAGTGAATTATGTGAGATGGCTGCTCCTCTTCCTCCTCCCAAGGAATCCATCCTGCTTSCCTCTAGCTACATCTGCTTTAGCAAAAATCAGCACAATAGAAACCTAATTTTAATTCTTCACACCTTCCCTTTTGCCTCACCACTCAGCATTTAGGAACTGTGCTTGCTTTATTCAGTCCTCTTACACCCCCACGTTTTTTTCTTTAAAAAGTGATGCAAATCTTTGCTAAAACTCTTGTAGCCTTTGTAAAGCYCAAACAAACATACAGAAGAGGTTCTGCCCACAGCAGAACTCYTTGCCAAAGGATGTGTGAAAGCTAAACATTTCCATGGTTCAAGGAAAACTGAACAATGCCATGGAAAAGTTTCCAGCTCTTCACATTTCTTGGTGAACTGCATCAAATCATCACCCCCATTGAAGGTAAGTCTTTTGAAATAGAATGATGTGAAAGCCTYTTCTGACCCTCAAAGAAGGAAGTACTCACTGTGGGAAGACACAGAACTGGAGCTGCTGTTCCCAGTCTCTGAAGCAGCACTGCTCCCTGAAAGGCAATCGTTGGACAAGCGCAGTCTCAGGGAAATGTGGCAAAAAAAAGAACCCATTCTTCACATGCAACAAGGAGCTTCAGAGGATCACCCACAGATGGGAAACCAGGCCTGCCAGGCTGCTTTGAAATCAAACCTGGATTTTTGAAGCCTAAGGACATACACAACACAGTGAAGAAACAGTGGCAGAGCACGGATGTTCGTTATTCACATAAAACTGGGAACATTTACATCTCTTCCAAAAAGCTCATAAAATTAAATGAGGAATGGGAAGAATGTCTATCCAGCAATGAGGTCTTGACAGACATGGGTCACACGTACCTGTTTCTTTCTCCTCTTCTTCATAGTCACTGCAGCCCAAGAAGCTGCTGTCTTGGTCATACACCACACAGTATCTGACATAGGCCAGCTCCTCTGGATTCGGGACCAGATACTCCCCTGAAGGACTCTACCAAAATCAGAGGAATTCCATCAAGAGCACAGCCCCAGTCTTCTCTGGTGGCAACAATGCAAGTCACAACTCTCTAGCTGCKTGTTGGGTTTGTACATGTGGGTGGACATGACTCTGGCAGCCCCGGTGAGAAGTCAGGAATGATGCAAACCACACTGATTGCTCCATCAGCAGCAGCAGTGCAGATGCCAGCACTGTCCTTGTGAGGCAAGGCTACACTATGTGAGTTCTTGTGCAATGTTTTTGCTGATATTCAGCTCCTATGTGCCAATCCTTCGGGCTCCAGGAGCCACCTTTGCTTTGTGAGAATACATCCCCCCAGTGGCAGCCACGGGGCACAGCCGAGGCAGGGCAGGGGCTGGGACATTGCCCGTGGGTTTCAAACCGGATTTGGCTTCCTGCTGATTGCTAAATCCAGGGATGGTTCACACAAACCGCAATCCCCTCACCCGTTCAATCCTTTGGGCTGTAATAATGTGGCTCTTATCGAATTCACGCTGAGCACGGGTATCTGAAAAACACCAACCAAGACAGAGCAATTGGCTTTTAAAGGTGGAATGTTCTTTTTAATTGGGTCAGTGGGAATTCAGGCACTGGCATCACTCAGAGAAAGAGATTTGGGGATGTGGCACTTGGGGATATGGTTTAGGGGTGACTATGGTGTTGCTGACTCAACTGTTGGACTGGGTGATCATGGRGGTATCTTCCAACCTTGGTGATTCTGTGATTTGGGTTTTTTTAGCAACTGAGGTTTTCTAGTGTTGATATAAAGAACTCCAGGGCTGATGTGAATCTGTGTGTAACACCAAGTGATAACCAGCAGCCTTAGTTGTGACCCAAGTGTGCTCCTGCAGCATTCCCAGCACCAGTCCTGTGCTCTGCCCTGCGCCTGCCCTGACCTCTGCCCAGCAGCTCTGCCTCTGCTGCTCTAGAGCTGGGGAGAGGGGTACTGGAGAGACCCCAACCCCACTCCCAAAGTGGCTGACTCCCTCACCAAAATGTTTAATGACATTGCAATATCAGGCACCCTTTCTGGGGGTATTGGCACTAAGCAAGATGCCGGTGGTTATCAGCAATSTTTGTGTAATGGCTGAGAAATCTCGTCCAGCTCTAAAACCTCTGGCRGCAGCAGGGAGAGTGTGTATCCATKGGAATGACCARAGCAGGGAAAGCTGGGCATGAGGAAAGCCGAAGCAGCACCGGGTCATGGCACCTGAAATGAGACGGGAGGAAGGTCCGAACCGAAGTGATGTGTGTGTGCTTTTCCTCACAAGGCCCGTTGGCTCAGGACACCTGCCCGGGCTGAGCACAGTGCCTGSCTGCAGGCAGGGACAGACACAGGCAAGGGCAGGGGTAGGTACAGGCAGGGGGAGACAGCAACAGGCAGGGGCAGACAGCAGCAGGTAGAGGGAGGCAGGGACAGAAGCAGGAACTGCGGCACGGAGGGACAGGCAGGGGAAGCGGCAGGCAGAGACAGGCCTGCACCGCGGCCTCACCCAGCAGGCACAGGTAGTTGGGCTCCGTCAGCCGGGGGCGCCGCCGGTACTGGTTGATGATGTTGTAGAGATGTCGGGGCTCGCAGAGCATCACCCCCGCCATCCCCCACCCGCCCGGCTGTCGCCGACTGTCGCGACACCSCGCTCTCCCCTTCCCGCCCGGCCGCGGGCCGCGACGCCCGCCGGTCTCCAAGGTTACCTCAGGCCGGATCTCGCGAGACCTCCCCCTCCCTTCCCTGCCGCGGGCGGCAGTCTCGCGAGAGGCGCGAGCGGGGCCGCGCAGGCGCCGCGGGGTCCGTGGAGGTCGTTGGAGTCACCGATCCCGCCGGAGCCGCCGCTCGCGCCCCGCCGTGCCCGCCATGCTGTCCCGCCTCAGCGCCGCCACCGCCCTGCGCCGCGGCATCGCCACCTCCGCGCAGGTACCCGCCGCCGCGCCGTCACCGCCCCCCCGGGGGTCGGGGTGAAGCCCCGYGCCTCCTCCTTGCTTTTGGGGCTGCGGGGCTCGGGGGGAGCCCGGGGGGAGCCCGGGGAGGAGCCCCGGCRCTGCTCGGTGAGGGGGCTGTGGAAYACAGGGTGTCCCCGGTGAAGGGCTGCGGGGCCGGGGTGCAGGCCTGGTCCTTCTCGGTTCTGGGCCTGCGGGGCCGGGGTTGGACAGGGGCTGCGGGGCTCGGGTGGAGCCCGGGCGCTTGATGAGGGGCTGCGGGGCCGGGGAGGAGCCCGGGCCCTCCGTGAAGGGACTGTGGAGCCAGGGACTTCCCCGGTGAGGGCTGTGGGGCTCGGGTACAGTCCAACCGCCCTCGGAGAGGGGCTGCGTGTGTGTGCCAGTGTCGGTGCCTTGGGCAGGGGAGGGGCGCGGGGCGGTTTTGGAGTGCGGCGGTGGGGGCTCGGTGCCGGGCTGTGGCCCGTGACACCACCGTGCCGCGGCCGTGGCCCTGCGGTTCCCGACCCAGSAGCTCCCGGCCTGCTCCGGCCAGGCTGCGAGTGTGATAATCGTGTATGAACTCCTGTTTCTCATGGTGTGCAGGGGGTGATGGGTTTGCTGCTTTCTCCCTCTAGTGAAAATATGCCCCTGCGTTCCAGAGGTGTTAAGAACTAAAGCTGGTGTTTAGGTTTTAGCAGTAATCCTTCATATGCTGAAATCCACTGKGCTGGCTCCAAATCACTGCTGCTGTGATTGCATGGATAGAGACACACCTCTATCCGCCGTTAATAGTCCCGGTGGGATATAACAGAGTGATTATTGCAGCTCTAAAGATGTGCTGTCCAGGAGAGGCTTGTCTAAGTCTTTTCACAGGAACTGTATTTATTAGCTATGAGATTTTGACCTCATGGTATCAGCTCAGTCACAAATGGGGCTCAGTAGTGACTCATGCCAGACTTAGCTTCCTCTTAAAGAGTTTTATGCAAAATATTTGATACAGTAGCAAGAAAACTGGACTGAGGTTGGGCCGGTCCAGTTCTCGGGTAAATTATTTCCTGACATAGCACAGTAATTATGCTGTTCATGAAGGGACATGGAGCTATTACGGCTTTATCTGGTAAGACTGTGATAAAGAATGGCTTTTTCAGCAGTAATTGTTTGCTTCATCTCTGCAGGAGCCTCGGGTTCTCCATTCACTTTGCACTTTAAGGTTGTTCTGACCCTTGGAAGTAGCTTTCCTGTCATATTGCAACACTTTATGAACAGGCATTTGTGAGAGAAATTAAGTCCTGCCAGTACATGAGTGGGGGTAAAATTGGTTCAGAAGGCAACCAAGCAGACTTGATGTTACTTGATTCTCGATTGCAGGATCAAAGCTGGAAGTTGTCGTCACTTAATTTTCTCAGTCCTCAATCTTGAGGCAGCTGCAGGTAGTCTTTTGAATTTATTTTAGGTGTAAACATTTTCTACACATATATGGAATGGTTATTACTTTTTGTAGTCAGTTAAAGGTATTGATTTCGAAATGAAAGGCATGTTTTTTTGATACTGGCAACGTAAGATAGAAAAACTACAAACCAGATTTGCCCTAAGTCATACCTGGGCCCCAGGGTGGCAGGTTGTAATCTCAGGCAGGCATTTCCATCTGAATAAAGGTGATCCTTTGGGTTCATTTTCCCTCGCCTTGTGGCCCTTTTGAGCTTCAGATCACAAGTAACAGTTTTCTTCACCTTGTCTTCCCAATAAACATGAAGGATCTCTGTGAGGTTACCATGAGGATGACTTTCTGTGGGCTTAAGCTATCAAGTTTGCATAGTGCCTGGAAAAAAATTGAGAACTAGAAGTAAAGAAATAGTGGTGAAATCCCCAAGGTCACTGCTGGGGTAAGTGCCAGAAGATCTCTACAATTCGTTTGTTTTGTGTTTTGCACAGAACAATGCCAAGGTGGCAGTGCTGGGGGCCTCGGGGGGCATTGGGCAGCCTCTGTCCCTGCTGCTGAAGAACAGCCCTCTGGTGAGCAAGCTCAGCCTCTACGACATCGCCCACACTCCAGGCGTGGCAGCTGACCTCAGCCACATCGAGACCAAAGCCAGTGTCAAAGGTACCATGGGAATGGTGTGTGTTCCAGAGGGATCCTCCTGGGTGGCTCTGACCCTGAATGCCCATTGCCCGTGAAGGGGAATGTTCATACAGTGACCTTGAAGCCCAGTATCAATTTAAGTAGCTTTTTCCTCAAGCAGTGAATGATTAATTACGGTTTAGCTGATAAGATTGACATGTATGGAGATGAAAATGGGCTGTGGTTGCACTGTTGAGGGGTATTTGTGATACGTGGCAGGAAACATTCAGTGAAATTATCTCAAGAGTGTTGAATTTAAAAGTTTGGCTAGAAATAGACTTAGCACTCCTTGGGTGTCCACATGAATTCCATGTGCTTCTTTTCTGAAGGGACAGCTGTTAGATTCTGGTGAAATCAGAACTTAATCTGCTGATTCTTTTATCTGAAGATCACCAAAAGGTGACGTTTTACTTGAACGTGGCTGTCTGTAATTCTTTGTGGGCACTGACTCCAGTGCCAAGGTTTTTGGAGAGTAAATACACACAGCAGGAGGGAGTTTTGAAAACAGATGAGTGTGAGATTCTCACCACTCTCATTCTGTAAATTTTGAAACAAGGATAAAACATCAAATGGGATCCATTCAGAATTGTGTTTCTTTGCTTTTCAGCATTAAGGCTGAATTGAAGGCTAAATTAAAAAAAGGAATTGGATGCCTGTGGGCATGATTTTGTACTTCAAAGTGTCAGATATTTAATAACTGTCAAAACCRTAATACGTGAATGTCTTCCATTTCAGGCTTCATGGGACCTGAGCAGTTGCCAGAATGTCTGAAGGGCTGTGATGTTGTTGTTATTCCGGCAGGAGTCCCGAGAAAACCAGGTACATTCTCTTTGTTGGAAAGCCCCAGGGCTGCTTTGAAGTGGATCTCTGCAGTTGTGCTACTCCAATAGAGCTGTGCCTGTTACTCAGATGCCCCTGACCCAGAGCTCTGTTGTGGCATCAGGCAGCTCATTCAGCCTCTCTTAGACTGTCCCTTGTGAAATGGGCTGAGTTGATTTCTGGAGTTCCTACCTGGGGCTGAGCTGCGAACACTTTTCATGCAAGTGGGCCTAAATCTCCCTTAGTGTTTCTTGTCCGAGAGCAATGCTCAAGGAATAAAAACTAGTTGTTTGTTTCATTTCTCAGCAGAACAGGAATAATCCATTTTGTTTTGCATCAGTTGTGCAGTAACTTCTTGGGGCATCTCTGAATAAATGCCGTTAAGCCTTCCTAGAATGTCTCTGACCTACTCCATTTGCACTCTGTTTTTCAGTATCCCATTGGAAACATAACAAAGTTCTAGACTTTAGCGCCTAGTTCTTCCTAAATCTTCGTTTTTCATGGTTAAAGTAGTTGCTGCCACAGAAATGGGAGATGGCACTTACACAACCAGCAATATTTTGCACACAGCAGTTGGCATTTAAACTGTAGTTGTGGGGGTGACTTAAAAGAGGGAGGAGAATTCATCTTAGGAGCAGTTGTGCTGCTCTGAGCACCACTGGCGTGGGTGTGTATGGTCACACTGTACCTCAGGCAGCCTCAGTGAAATGAGTTCTGACAGTGGATGGTTGGACTGAAAAGGGCTGATCTTTTCTTAATTAGTGAGAGGAGTTACGTTTGGAGCCAGTTCATTACTGCAGCTGGAGAATTTGCCCTTGATCTGTGAAACCAGAAGCTGACATGTCTCTGTCCAGAGCAAAATATTGGGTTTTGATTGGATTGCCTGCGCTTAAAGGCAACTGTGGGTAACTTAAATCCTGCCCTGGCTGTGTTTTAGGTATGACCCGTGATGACCTGTTCAACACCAATGCCAGCATTGTTGCCTCTTTGACATCTGCCTGTGCAAAGCACTGTCCAGAAGCCATGATCTGTATTATTTCTAACCCGGTGAGTGTTTTCTGGAGACCTTGGAATGTAGAGGAAAAAAAGCCCCAAAATCCAGACTGAGAATCCTAGAGTAATCTAAATTCTTGCTAGTTTTGACCTGTATCTTTAAGGTCTGCAGTGTATTTGCAGAAAAGCACTGAATGCTTGGTTCTACTAACCCATTTTCCTTGGCTCTATTTAAGTCAGAGGAAACTTGGATATAGAAGTGCTTAATATCTCAAAGTCTGCATGGCTGGTTATAATGCAAGCTGGTGTGTGAGCTGAGCCTTAGCTCAGTAAGGGAGGAGCCTTTGTAATGGGAATGAACAAATTTATTGTCTTAATGGTTATTTAAAATTAATGATTTTTATTCCAGCCTGACTGTAAATTGCTCTTCAATTTAGGCATTAAAGTAATTGGCTCCAGTTGATTCCAAGTTGAAATTATAGCTCAGGTTGTTAATTGGCCTGTTAAATTCATGCATTGGCTTTGTTATTAAGCTGCTTTTAATCAGTGCTTGCCTCTTCCTGCTTATAGGTAAATTCAACCATCCCAATAACTTCAGAAGTCTTCAAGAAGCACGGTGTGTATAATCCCAACAAAATCTTTGGTGTTACGACGCTGGACATCGTCAGAGCCAATACCTTTGTGGCTGAACTAAAGGCAGGTCATGGTTAACATGCTGGGGGAGGGCTACTGCCTGCTTTGGTTGTCAGATCTCTAAAGAAATACTTTTAAAATCACTGCAGAGAGCCAAAGGAGCTTGGATTTCTGTGCAGCTAGTGGCAAAGGCAATGATCCCCTGTCTCCCTTATTGAGAGGAGCCTGAAGATAAAGTTTCTTCCAAAATGTGGTTCAGGAGAATTTGACCTTTCCGTTTCATAGCCTTGCCATGCAAGTGAGCTACATGTTGGCCTTAAGTCCAGTGGCATTTCCAACCCTGCAGTGCAACCAGAGGAGAGGGCTGAGCTGTAGTGTGTGTTTGCAAGTCAAACTCTGCTGTGTGTTACAGGATACTCTGCAAAGTGTCCAAGCAGGTTACTGCTCCTAATAGGCCTGGTGGTGTTTATGTTGTGCTGCTGTTTATCCAAACCTGCAGTAATAATATCCTGTAACTGTATCAAGTGATCAGAGTAACCCAGAGCTCTGCTCTGTAGATGTGGCTTTGTCCCTGGAGTACAGCTGCTTTTGGAACTCCTGCCCTGTGTGTCCAGATATCCAGGGCAGAGACTGCAGTGTGGTGTTTTCACTTGTTTTTCTTGGCCATGTGCTTCAGCAGCTGGTAAGTTTCATGTTTCCTTTAGGGCTTGGATCCAGCTCGAGTGACTGTTCCGGTTATTGGTGGCCACGCTGGGAAGACCATCATCCCTCTGATCTCTCAGGTGAGTCAGGGTGACAGCTGTGTGTGGCAGCACACTTGTCAGCATCTTAGGGTTGACAGGATGTGCCTTTGTGATGGCAGGTAATATACTAGGATAGAGCAGAGACAGTTTCTCCTGCTGCTTTCCTTCTGGGATGAGGTGCAGGATGAGGTGTAAGGCAGCAAGCTAAGTCTAAACTCTTGTGGGTAGTGAAAACAGTTCCAGCTTTCCTCTAAAGGAGTTTGGGCTAAGAACTGAAGTGTAGTGTGGGTGTTGAGGTGTCTTGGCACTGTTTGTGCCAGGTATCTCCTGACTTGAGCAGAAAAGTTAAATTGGTTTTGCTGTGGGGGACTGGAAGCACCACATGGAAAGGCTTAGGTCAGGCTGTGCAGGGTGGCCTGTGCCAGCAGTGCTTGGTAGTCAGTCCCATCATGCATCTCAGCCAGACTGAAATGCAATTCTAAAGCAGGTGCAGTCTCATGGGGAGATGCTGGGATGTGGCCAAGGATCAATCCACAACAAAGGGGGGAAAGCTGTGCTCTAAATAGGAAATAAAGTATCCTTTGCAGCAGGATTTTCTTAGGGAATAAGAGCAAGGGCTTTGGAGCAGCTGAGTGCTGTGAGGTGCTTTGGTTAAAGAGTCCACTGGGACAGACACATCTGTGCTCAAGCTACCGGTGTGGCTCTATATGAAGGTTCAGTGAATTGCTAAATAGTGCTGGGAGACTGGGTCCTTCATAAGGCTCGACTTCCATGATGCCACAGTGACCCACATATTTACAAGGTGAGTTTTGAAATTCCTAATGCTTGGAGGGTATCTGTAGTGCAGAGGACTACCCAGYAGTGAGGAACCATGGCAAGCCCTGGTTTGGCTGTGGAGCTGTGGTTTGTCGCTGAGGAAGCTGGGCACAGCTGGGTTCCAGTTCCAGGCCATGCAGGGACGCCAGCCCTGGTGACTTTTGCAGCTGGCCAGTGTCACACGAGCTGTGAGCTGGGGAAACACATTTGCCCAGTTGAGAACTGCTGGTGACAACTGCAGTGGTACAAAAAGCATCCTGTGTGTGGCCTTCTGCTGAATCTAGAGGGTTTCTGGTATTTGATGGTAACTTTTTTTTCTCCCATCCAGTGCACACCAAAAGTGGAGTTTCCTCAGGATCAACTGGAGAAGCTTACAGCAAGAATTCAAGAAGCTGGCACTGAAGTTGTCCAAGCTAAAGCAGGAGCAGGTGGGTTCTTGAGTACAGGTTCCAAGTAATTCTTGTTGACTGGCTGAAGGGTGCAGTCCTCTGCAGTTTAATCTTATTTACAGGTTATGAACTGCTGGTTACAAATCTAACTGCTCTGCCATGTCAGCTGCTGCCTGAGCTCAGCTACTTAGAATCAGCTCAGTATGTAAGACTAGATATTAACTGATGCTGCACCACCTATGGCTTTAGAAAGAMTCTTCTCTGTCAAATTAAGCTGTTTCTTGTATAAATCTGGTCAATTAGATATATGTAGCTGGCCAAAAGCTGCTGGTTTATCCAACCGGCTGTGAGCTTGAAGGCAATGACACTGCAGCTCTGTAAACAGACCGGTATGGAAACCTTGATGCTGTAGGAGGTATCAGATTTCAAGGTGATGTGTTCTGAAAGTGGTTTAACTCTTCCAGGATCTGCCACCTTGTCTATGGCCTACGCTGGTGCTCGATTTGTGTTCTCCCTGCTGGATGCAATGAGTGGAAAGCAGGGGGTGGTTGAATGTGCCTTTGTTCGATCGGACGTGACGGAGAGCCCGTACTTCTCTACACCTCTGCAGCTGGGAGTATGTACTTTACATCTTGAGCCTTATAAACAGCAGCTACTGGTTGAGTTTTGTGGGTTTTAGTCAGTTATCTCCGTTTAGTTGAATGCCTGGTGTTGCTGGAGTTAACAGCTGAGTGTACCTTTGTAAGAGTCTGGAATATTTGGGTATGGTACTTAGGCACATAGCTGGGCTTGACAAGGGTGCTGCTGCTTTTATGTGCTCTTAGACTGCAGATGAGTGAGTAACCAGAGATTCAGACTTGGCTTAGGAGGTCATGCCTGCCTCAGGTGAGGTCTGTTCACTCTGGGCTTTCATGTGATTAAGCAGAGTCAGCAGTTCTGTCTCCTCTGCTTGATCTGCTACAAGCAAATCCCTCAGAAACTGAGGCACATGGGGAGCTGCAGCATGGATTAGGATTAATAGTTTGCTTTCAGGGCCTCTGCTGAACTCTGAAGGAAGTGTTCTTTTTGTCACCGTTAGCCTGGGGGAGTGGTGGAGAAGAAGGATGCTGCAGCCCTGTGTTGTGGCTGCTGGGCTGCAAAGGGTGGTGTGTGGTGTCTTAGGGGCAGGCTGGTGAGGGGATGGGAGCAGAGGGGTATTAAGAGGGAAGGCTTTGGATCTTGCAAACCTGGGAGTGCCACTCTGAAGCAGCTTGAGATGGCAAGCAAAGGACAGACACCAGAGGAGATTCTCTTGCCAGATGGTGGCTCTGGTGGTAGGAAGGATCAGCTGGTGTCAGTCTCCTCTTGAAGGAGCTGCTGGGTTGGCTTCAGGTTTCACACTTGTGAGCAGTGAATGAGAAGTTTGTGAGGGCTGTAGAAGTTTRCACAGATAGTAAGAGGCTTCTGAGCCTTTCCAGGAAGCACAGGGTTGGCAGACCAGAGATGACACAGGTCCCAGGCTGGGTCTGTGTCTCAGCTGGATAGTACTTAGTCAGAGCTGTTAAGCTACTCTTTAGGTCATTCAATGAATGGTTAATCCTTCAATCCTCTTTCTCTCAGAAAAAAGGAATTGAGAAGAACCTAGGTCTTGGCAAGCTCTCCCCCTTTGAAGAGAAGATGGTTGCTGCAGCCATGTCCGAGCTGAAGGCTTCTATTAAGAAAGGAGAGGAATTTGCAAAGAACTTCAAGTGAAGACTTGACGACGGGGAGGAATTAACTTCCTTAATTTATTAAGGCATCATGTCACTTTACGACTTCGGATTCAAAGCTCGTGCTTTGATTGAAGTCTGTCTGTATTAGCTTGATGCTTGTTGCCAGTGCAGAGTCTAATCATCAATAAAATGGCCTCAATTTTTCAGTGTACCATGTGGAGTTGTGCTGATGTGGTTGTCTTTGGAAGGTGGAGATTGCAGGGCTCTGAGAGGTGATTGGTTTCAGAAGAGATGGAACAGGCTTGGAAGGTGGGTGAATTGATTACTGCCCTGCTCTGGGTTTGGGCTCCTTGTTCAGCACAGCTGCTGGGCAACAGTTGTGATAAGATCAAGATGCGTGAATGGGCTGCAGAAGGGGTGAGTGAGTGAAGTGATCCAAGGTGTTTCTTCAGGAGATGGCATTACCTCTGTTACCTTGTGTTACCTTAATGTCTTACATAATTTGATTTTCAAGGAGTTAGTGGCAGAGCACAGTGTTTGAAACGTCAGTCCTGCACTAAGACAATAATTAAACTGCTGAGAGCGACTTCTTTCTAGTTAGGAACAAAAGCCTTGATTTAGCATCTCCATAAATTTCTCTTACATTCATCCTCTTGTGAATATAAAAAGAAATGTCTGTGAGAAGATGGTGCTGACGAGTTCTGTTGCTGAGTTCTTTGAAGGTAAGCTTTAATGAAGGAAGCTATTAATTCACTCTTCCTCTGTGCTCTGCGCTGCTTACGCTGTTGCTTTGAATTGCTCTCATCYGTGTAGGTTGAATTCTAAGCTGAACAGACTTCATCTTGATGAGAGAAGGAAAAGCCAAAGCCCAGCACCTCTGGAGGAACTGAGGTGAATGCTGGTTTGAGCCAGAGAACCTGGGGTAGTAGCTTCTAAGGAAGATACCTAAAGGTAGTAGATGCTCTTTGCCTTTTATCTTCCTCCCACTTGTATTCTTTTTTTTCTGAGCTCTCTGAACTGGGTTTTATTTTTTTGATTTTAATTAGTTCATCGTTCAGATCACACAGTTGCGAGTGTTGAAGTTGGTGTGGAGAATAAAGTGCCTGGTTCTTTTCCTGGCCTGTGGAAGATGTGGGCATGGAGGACAGCAAGCACAGTCCTTGTCACTCCTCTGCAGAAATTCAGTGTGTTAAAGCTTGGTTTCTTTACAGGAATAGTAATGGAATCAAAGCGTTGGCAGTCATTACTCAGCAGGCTTGGAACAAAGTAATTATTAGGTGGTATTAATAGAATTAAAGAT
This sequence comes from Amblyornis subalaris, assembly GCA_018881555.1. Classification (NCBI taxonomy): domain Eukaryota; kingdom Metazoa; phylum Chordata; class Aves; order Passeriformes; family Ptilonorhynchidae; genus Amblyornis; species Amblyornis subalaris. The sequence continues at coordinate 553,978 of JACAXG010000140.1, forward strand.
TAAAGAATTAAAGATGGTGTTGGAGGGGGGCAGGGGAGGATGTTGGAAGTGGAGGACACCGAGGAGGAGTGACTGGCCAGATGTGGTAAATGTGGCGCAGGCTGTTCCACACAATAAATGGAAAGCACATGGCAGACTGCTGTAACTGGGTGCAGGGGTCTTGCAGGCCTGTCAGCAATTTTTGTACCCCAAATCAGCAGCACAGGTTATTAAAAATGGTGTGTATCCACCTGCCAGAGGTGTGTGTGCCCAGGTGGTCCGGAGGAACTCCACAAGGCTGCAGGGAAAGCCTTGCCTTGCAACCAGCAGGACAGGAACACAGAGTGGTTCCAGTCCTGCTATTCTTAATACAGCAGATAGAGCAGATTTCTGAGCATTGGAGACTTTCAGAACTTGAGGTTCCTTGTGTGGCTTAGGTTATTCAATGTTTTCTTGTGTCAGCAGTCCAAATCCGGCAAAGTCTGGGGGAATTGTGTGGACAAGCAGAAAGCCTTGCCTTGTACCAGTAGGGACTGAGGGACAGCATGGGCAAGCGGAGCTGAGGTGGAAGAGGATTATGTCTCAGAACCTGCTGACTTGTAGGTTCTTCAGGGTCTCCTTCAAATGTCCTGAATGTTAACAAAGTCATTGCACTATTTGGATGTTGGGTTTGTTTCTTTTTCCCCCCAATCCCATGCCTCATGCTTGGATTTGCAGCTCCTCCCTGTGCCTGGAAATCTGCATCCTTTTGGGAAGGGAGACGAGACGGCCTTTTTGTGTCTTTCTGTGGTGAAGTCAGAGGCCAGAAGGGCACCGGCTAAAGGTGAGAAATGGACTTGTGTAGGTGCTCTGTGCTTGGTCCCATGTGCTGCCCCTGTGGCTGAGCAGTGCAGTGGTGGGAACAATCTCTGAAGACTGGAGATGGTTTGTAAAGGTGTGGGACATCCCACCCCTTCTCTCTGAGCAGATTCCCTGGAGGAGGAAGGGATCTGGGGCATACCCCTCCTCAGGAGGAGTAGGAACCACTGGGTGTACCCAGATAAGGCAGCACTCTGCCCTGGCAGTTATTTCCTGGTGCTGTCTCTGACACAGGACCTTCATCCTCTCTCCTTTAAGTTCTGCAGTGGGGCCACCCTGCTGAGTCCTAGTGCTCTGGTGCYGGCAGCCTTTGGTGTGTGGCAGTGACCAGGTGTGGAGGAGGTGAAACACCTGCCCTGTGCAGACCTCTTGGGTTTCATCCTTTTTACTGAGCAGACTTTTGTCTTAGATGGTCTCTAAGCACCTCTTCCCTTGCAGTATCAGTTCTGCACACGGAGCTGTCGCCTCCTGGGGCAGCCCAGCTCTGCACTGGAGCACAGATGTCAAGATACAGAGATGTGTGTGGAGAGTAATAAATAAAGGTTCTCCAGATGGCCATATGTCAGGTCACTCGATCCCACCTGCTGCTGCCATGCTGCTGGAGCAGCGTGTTAAATGCAGGAAAGGATAGGACAAGGAGAAAAGCAAATGCCGAGTGGTATAATTTGAGTCTCATCCTGATCCACGTTGCTGTCCTGGGGGTGTTCAGGTGGGATGACCAGAGGAGCAGGCTGGCAGACCTGTGTCTGTTATTCCTAGGAAGTCTCTTTTCCCTTCCTGGCTCTGTGTAAGGGCCAGTGCTCTGGTGTGGGGGTACAGACCTCCCACCCTGAGCCCCATCTCACCCCAGGGTGTGAGATGGCAGCAGCCACTTGCCTTTGGGTAAGGCTGGTATAACCACAGCAGGGCTGGCTGGGCCCGAGGACAATCCATGCCATTGTGATGATATTTAGGAGGAGCAGAAGAAACATCAACAGGAAGAATATTTTAGTGTAGCCTCTGCCTTGCCAAAGCTGGCTGCCTTCCCAGCTCCAGCAGAGGAGCAAAAGTGGAGGGGCTGGAGGTACTTCAGAAAGATGCTGGGTTACTGTTGCCTTCTCTTAGGAGCCCACCTCCAACATTSACAATGTCCAGTGATTGTTCCCTTGCCCTTTCCCTCCCCTGGGCAGCACAGCATCTGCACCACCAACAGTGGGTCACCCCATGCTTGTTTGGCTGAGGCTGGCAGTTCACAGCAGGCAGCACCTCCTCTGCCCGGGCTGAGGGTGAGTGAATGGGGAAAGGAGAAGTAGGAAGAAGAAGGTTGGTTGGGCACAGCTGGGGCGCAGGCAGATCTCCGCCACATCCAGCTCAGCTTCCCCCTTCCCTGCAGGACAATGCCAAGGGGCTTTAATGTGAGCAGGAGCATCACAAACCATCTGATCTGCGGATTTGGCTTTGCAGAGGCCTCTCCCCCTCCCCTGCCTCTCCCGCCTGGCCACAGGCAGTGTGAAATCACCACCTTTGCATTCCCTGCTCTTGATTTACTAAAATGCCCGAGAGCTCCCACTTCCCTCCTGGGTGCCTCGAAGCAGAGCTGGAGTGCRGCGCCGAGGCGGGAGGGTTTGTTTGCATTTACAGGGAAACCTGTTAATAAAGGAGACCAAAGGGACTGCTCTTTTCCTGGCTGTGGGAACAGATGGCTGGATAACGCAGTGCAATTAATATGCAGGGAGTCCTGCCGGGGCAGGGATTTGATTGCCTGTTAGGAGAGGTTAGCACRCTCCAGCAGAGCTCTGCCACCAACACTGCCCGTCCCTCGCACCTGCTGCCTGCGGGGACTCCCTGGGGACACTGGGACAGATCGGATGGGGTCAAGGATGAGACTGTGGGCACTGGACAGGGGGGAGAATGCAGCTGGGGACTCTGGGACAGGGGCAGGTCTCTGCTTCTCCCACGCTGGGTGATGCTTAGGGAGGGCTGCCCTTTGGGTTTGTGAAAGCAGAGGATGGCTCCGGTGATGAACGGCTGTTCAGAGGTACTTCCAGGCTGGAAGGGCAGCACTGGATCATTCTGTACTTCTTACCCATCCGAGTCAGGAGGTGCCAAGGAAAGCAGCAAGAATGAAGATGAGCTGAGGGAGGTGGGTACCAGGATGTGGGGATCTCCTYGCTGCAGCACAGAACGTTTCCCAGGGCTTCAGAGAGTGACCGGACAAATCCACAGGGAAGAAAAACCCCTGCCAAGGGCTAGGAGGATTAGGGAACCCTGGGGGAGCAGGAAACCCAGCAAACCCACCCCAGCACTGAGCCGGGCCACGTGGCCACATGGTCAAGCCCAAATCAATGGGAGCCTCCAGCCGCCGGGCCACGATCGAATGGCCCAAGGTCACCCTGGGCACGTGTGGGGCTGTTCCCATGCCCTGTCCCCATCACACCCGGGGCTCTCACGGGATTGTGGTGCCCCCCAGCCCCTTTCCCTTCATGCCTTTGCTTCCTCCCTCCGTTTTCTGGTGTTTTCTTCCCCCCTGCGTCGTCGGGGTTGCTGAGCACCATGAAAGCCAGCGCCGGGCTTTGATCCGGGGCTCCTGCCGGGGCCGTGCCAGCAGCACGTTCCCGCACGGCACCGCCGCTCCCGGCCGCCCTTTCTTGTGTGTCAGGAGGAGGCTGCTGGAGATGTCGAACCTCAGCGCAAATCCTTGCAATTAGGCCTGTTCTGCTGCCTGCCTCGTTTGATCTCCTTTAATTATTTATCGCCTTTCCTTTCCCCTTCTCCTTCCCAAATCCTCGGTTTCTTTCAAGTGATGATTTTCCTCCTCTCCCCCCAGCCGTGGCTGGCTCTGCCTGTTTGCTTGCAATTACAGACCCTTCTCCTGCTCCTTCCATCTCTCCCCTTTTGTTCTCCAGCAGATCATCCCTTCTCGCTGCTCTCATGGCTTCACCCCTCAGCTTCCTGCCTGGCAGCTTTTTCTTCCTGCCTTTCTCCATTTTTCCCACCTGGATGGCTATTGCCTTTCTCCATCCCATTCCAGGTGTGGTTCTGGCTGTGTTTGCTGCCGGTGCCAGCTCCCTGGCTGGGATCCTGCACCCTGGGCTGGGCTGTACTCCACCTCCCACTGCTGTTCCTCCAGGCTACTGACCAAACCCTGATGTGGTCCCGCTACACAGGCTCCTGGCCAAACCCAGGAAACCCCATGGGATTGCTGTCCCCCCCATGCCAGGGTCTCCCTGTGCTGCTTTTGCATTCCTCATCTTCTTTGTTTCCCAGGACCTGATGCATTATTCAGCRCTGCGGCCGCTGCGGGGTGTTGGGAAGATAATGGTGCTGCAAAGGGCATGGGCTCACCCTGGGAATGCTGGATTTTCCTGTCACGGGCTGTTTTTGCCCTCCAGCATTAAACCGGGAATAGCCCTGACCATGCAGAAGGTTCCTCCTAGGAGGTGACATCTGCTGTCAGCCCGGGGGGACCTGGCAGGGACAAAGGTAGGAGCAGGGGGAGGCAGCAGTGGCCCTGGCTATGCTCCAGGGGCTGCCCCTCAGCTCCCAAATCCAGCCCTGCTGCTTGGATGGAGTTTAATGAAGACACAAGTCCAACACATGGMCACTTGTTTATGTAGTCCCTACATGGATAATAGATGCAGGACACAGCACAAACTGTTGTAGCAAACAACCACAAACTKTTGTTTAATCTTCGTGGAAAAAGGRTGCTCACACCCTCCACCCTGTTTGCAGCTGGGCACCGTGTCCCCCCCCGTTGTATCTGACCCCATGTCCTGCTGCCACCTCAACCCATGGGGACCCTCGTCCCTGSGCACAGGGATGAGGAGGAAGGCGAGGGATGGGGTGATTTGGGGCAGGTGCTGACGAGCAGTGCTGCTGGACAGGTCTCTCGAGCCTCGGCTGCCCCCACACCTCTCCTTAGACTCCAGCTGTGGCTCCCCATTCCTGTCTCTGCAGCAACTCCCTCCCCAAATCCCCTCTGAGGCCAAATCCCCCATGGAGTGACAGCCAGGTGCYTTTATTGGGCTCTGCTTGGAAACCTGCAGCCAAATTCAGGAGGGAGCTGTGATCACACGGGATGCAGAGTCCAGGTGGTCCGGGGGAAACTGAGGCACGGGGTGGGACCTGGTGTCCCCAGCCAGGTGCGTTTGGTGTCCCTGGCAGAGCAGCCGGGGTGGTTTCAGGGTGTTTTGGGCAGCTAAACCCTTGCCATGACCACCCTGCACAGTTTTGGGGTGGCGTAGGAGAGGTTCGAGAGCTTTCCCCCTGCTCCAGTTTCACCATTTCCTGGCCACCAAGGAGGGCGAGTGCTCAGCATCCCTGAAGGAAATGAGAATTAATTACGGGCTCGTTAACACCAACTCATTACCTGTGCTGCAGCCCTGGGGAATGTCCCCGATGGGGACCCAGCACCTCCCGCATCACCCCAAACCCCCCAGCCACCCCAAATCCCCCCACATCTGCCGGGATGGGGCTGTTTCAGGTGCTCCCAGGCGGTGCTGGTGAATCAGCCGGGGAATTGGGTGGGGTGGGAAGCTGTGGGCTGGCACTGGGGGCTACTGGGGGCATCATGGTGAGGAGGTAAGGGATGGGATAGGGGATGGGATGTGATTCAGAGTAGGATATGAGATGGGATACAGGGTGGGATGGGATGAGATTTGGGATAGGATATGGGTTGGGATACGGGGTAGGGTATGGGATGGGCTGGGATTAAGGGTAAATTATGGGATGAGATGGGATAAAGAATGGGATAGAATACAGAGGGGGCTGCAGGATGGGGGCATTTCTGGCAATTGTATCCTCCAGGATAGCCTGCGTGGGAAGTGGGGGGGCAACTAGGGAGAGCGATGAGGTGCTGGGGGATGGGGGCAGAGGGCTGTACAATGATGGGAGGTTTAGGGGGCTGTGGGGTGAAGGATGGTAGGCTCCATGGAAGGACGAAGGGAGGGCTGTGGAAGGATGAGGGACTGTGGAAGGACAGGGTCTCCATGGAAGGAACTGAGGGGGAGCTCTTTAAAGGATGGAGGGGGGCTGTGGAAGGATGAGGGGGAGCTGTGGAAGGATGGGGGGCTCTGTGGAAGGACGGGGTGCTCTGAGCAGTGTGGGGCTCTGGGTAAGGATGGGGAGCTCTATGGAAGGAAGGGGGACTGGAGAAGGACAGGGGGGCTGTGGAAGGACGGGGAGCTCTGTGCAGTGTGGGGCCTCTGTGGAAGGATGGGGTGCCCTGTCTGAGGACGGGGTGGTTGTGGAGGGATGAAGGGGGGCTGTG
>JACAXG010000140.1:561330-619135 GCA_018881555.1 Amblyornis subalaris
GGGACCCAGCGGGGCCGGGCGCGGCGTGGCGGCGGGGCGAGGTGAGGCGCGGCCGGGCCCGGGGCGGTCGGGCCGGCAGCGGGCGGGGGGGGCCGGGGAGGGAGGGGAGGGGGCGTGGGGGGCGGTGGGACCCCACCGGGCACCGGGGGGGACGCTGGGAGGTGCAGGGGGTGGGGGAGGACGGGGCCCCCCCACCCATCGGGTGATGTTCGCCGGGGGCAGGGGGGGTGACCACCCCGAGGGATGGGGATTGGGGGGGGCGCTGCTCTTCAGGGGGGTGGGAATCGGGGTCCCCARAGGGACAGGGGTGGAAGGGACGGGTAAGGGGTGCAGCGCTCCGTGGGTGCTGGGACAGCCGGGGAGGGCTGTGCCGGGGCTGTCCCCCCGTGAGGTTTGATGTTCCTCGGGGTGTGGGATGGGGTGAGGAGTCTGGAGATGAGATGCTTTTTAGGGCRCAGGGGGTCCCTCCAGGGACCTGGATGTGCCGGGGACTCCCCGGTACTGGGGGAGTGGCTGGAGAGCACCCACATCCCTCTTTTCCATGCTGTGGGGAGACAGGCTGGGACAGGGACAGCGGGTGGCCCCCAGCAGTGGGTTTTTGGCTGGGAAGGACGGGACAGTGATGAGCCCTCAGGAGATGCTGGTGCCTTGTGGGGTGCAGGTGGGGACGAGGCTGAGACAAGGTCCCCAAAGCCCCTCTCTCTGCCGCGTGGACCCCCAGGCTGAGCTGGGGAGGGTTTGGCTGATRAGAATTCAAACCCTGCGGGTGTTGCACGAGGGAAGGAGAGGGGCAAGGCTTGGCAGCGGGGAGCCACAGCAGCAACTCAACCGCTTGTCTTTTGGGAGGGTTTTGTGCTTCTCCTTCCCAGATCGGGGAGGTTTGTCCCCAGGGATGTCCAGGCTGTGCCACACGGGGGGCTGGTGGTGAGGGGTCAGGCCATGGCTCGCTCAGGGGAACCAGGTGGCTTTCAGAGGACACRGGTTCATTCATCCCCTCTGGAGTGATTTCAGACTGGATATGTCGGCTTGCCTGCACTCCTACTGCCGTAGGGGGGTAACCTGGGGGCTGGCAGCATCTCAAGTTGATGACAAATGTCAAGGACCTTCTCTGAGGGTGCAGGTGCTCATACCCTAACTGATCTCCCTGCTCTGGCATCTGGGTTCTGCGCTGGCAGGAGCACAATGGGGGGGATTTTGGGGACAGTGTTTGTGTCCAAACACACATCGTCATCGCTCTGTCCCACTCTGTCAGCGTGGCCTCACACAGTGCCACCCCCTGTGTTTCACCTGCCCTCCCCCTGCTTCACCCTGCATCCCCCCAGCATTCCACCTGCCTTCCCCTGCCCCAGAACTCATCCTGGCACCACGTGCAGGAATCACTGGGGGCTTTCAGAGCCAGAAATCGGGTAGATTTTAAGGGAACCTTTGGTCCTTGGTTGCTGTTGGCAATGGCAAGCAGGGGTTTTGCCAGACGGAGGGGCGCAGGGCTCTTGGTTGGCTTTATTCCTGGTGCCAAGAAAATGATGCTTTTCCCCTGTACAAAGGGTCTTGTGCCCCAGGAGACAGATCCAGTTGTGGGTGGATGTGTGGCAGCGGGTCCTGGGGAATGGCTGGAAGAGGGAGCAGAGGGTGCTCACCCCACTTCTCTGGGCACGGGATGCCTGTGGGGTTCAGGTCACCCCATGGGTTTAGTCCTTATGCTGAGGCTCTGCCGGATGTGGGGGTCCCCAGTCCCCAAAGCCCTTCCTCCTCCTCCTCCTTCTTCCTGTCTCCCAGCTCCCGTTTTCCCCGGCCAGGTGGCCCGTGGCTTATATAATGTGCTCAAACCCCGGAATAGCTCCTCCCGTTACACAACCATCCAGCCAGCCACGGGGGGGGACGGTGGGGGGGATTCCCAGCTGGATGCTCCCCCTGCACTGGCCGGGACCCCCCTATACCTGCAGCACTCAGCCCCACAGGTCATTCACTGGGATTGTGTCCCCACTGGGGAAGGTGACCTCATTGTGACAGTCATTCCCCTGCTCCTCCATGTGCTCAATAATTGCTTTTATTTGTAGTAGCATTATTACTCCCCCTCCTCAGAGGGGTGATGGGCCTCAGGCTTCCTGTGCCTCCTCCTGACTCCTTGCCTGGCAAAGCAAACGGCCCCTAGGCTGCAAAACCTGAGGTGGCTGTTCCCCCTCTCCGTCTCTGTTCCTTATTTAAGCATCTCCTGGTTGGAAAAGATCTGACAGGGCATCCCCAAGGGAATGAGGAGAGTGTGGCTGGAAGGGCATGGGCCTGGGGAGTCCCATAGGTAAACCCATCACCTGGGTCTGCTGCGTCTCCACTCGGCATGGGGGGATTGCTGTTGCCACGTGGATGTGCTCCTCCTTTCCCTCATTCCTGATTCAGGAATGGGGTCACAGCAGAGGTCCTGGGGCTCGTCCCTATCATGGTGTGGCCCCTTTCMCACCAGCTCTCCTCCAGCCAGAGCTGAGAACGGAGCTTGCTTGGCCTCCCCTAAAAGCCTGAGGAGTTCAGGCTGTGGGGACTTTAGCCACAGCGTTTTGGGGACAGGAGTAAATCCTGGCTCCTCACCCTCTGTTGTGCCCTTTTCTCTGGAGCATCTCCAGGGGGTCCCTGTGCCCACACCCCTGTGCGATGCTTGTCCGGTGGGGGGCCGGTCCCCACCCCTGGCTCCCCCATCCCTACATCCCCAAGCCAGGAAGGAGCCCAGTTGCTTAGCAACTGTGTAGCTTCTCCACCAGCCTCCTCATCTATTTTAAAATATATATATATATATATATATATATATCTATATATATATCTCTGCACAGACGTAGGTAAGCACAAGCAGCTGCAGCTCCTGACCCCCCAGACAGCATCCATATATTCCTTATTAATTGCTTTAAAGTCTGTGTGGTGTCCAATTTTGGTCAGGCAGCTATAGGAAAGGATGCCTCGGGCTCAGGGAAATACGGATGGAAGCACTGGGACGGCTGTCACCAACCCCTTCCTGGCTGCCCCTTCCCATGGGCACGATCCCTGTGGCTTGGGGCTGGAGGGCAGCGCTAACGAGCCCCAGAATGGCTGCACTTGTGAAGCCAGATTTGCCTTTTTTCCTCGTTCTTGAAGGTCTGACTCATGGTTTTTGGCACTGGAACGCAGCTCCGGAGAAGGTCAGCCCAATTAATGGCAGCAGCCCCGGACTTTTCCTCCTTGTAATTCCAGCTGGGTGTTCAGAGGAGGCCGGCTGCCCGGCTGTGGTGTTCTGGCATATTTTGTGCCCTGAAAGAAAGATCTCCCAGCTGTCCCCACGGCACAGACAGGGAGCAGCCTGGGATGGGGCTGTACATGCTTGGAGACGGGGTTATGGTTTCAGTCGGAGGTGGCGCGTCCTGCTGAGATCCCGACAGGCAGGAGAACCACGGGGACCACCCCTCTCACCCTCTCTGGAGCAGCTGGAGCGGCCTCACCTCATCTGGGCCGTCCCTGGCTTGTTGGGGCCGAGCTCTGGCACGCTCGGTGCACGAGTGGTCCAGGGAGCCGCCGTGCTGGGCTCGCTGCCCACATCCCGTGCCCGTGGGTGCTCACGGCCGCCCCGGCTGGTGCAGCTGGATGCGGCGAGAATTAATGGAGCACCGCCCGGAGGCGGCTTTAATTAGCACCGAGGCACGGGGAGGGGGCAGGATGCTCGGGGGCCGCTGCCGCCTTTCCCCAGCGAGGGAGAGATGCCGGGAGAGCATCCAGGCACCCGGGAGAGCATCCAGTGGCTGCCGGGCCCCCCCCGCTGCCATCCCCGCACCCCCGGGACAGCGGCTCCATCCGCAGTACGGCGGCAGGGCCCTGCGGCGGCGGCTGCTCAGCGCCGGGGGCTGCGGGCATGGCCGGGGGGCTGAGCGGGATTGCAGCAGAGCCGGCCGGGAAGGGGCTTGTTCTGCGCTGGGAAATAAAAGGGCCGAAGCAGTTTGGTGAAATAACACTCTTTTTCTGCTCGTTTTCCGTCTTTTGGGGTGGAGCTTGTGAACCTCCGAGCTGGACAAAGCCCAGGTGGGGGACATGGGGATGGTCACATCCTGCGACCACCCCAGCCCAGCCYACAGGGAGTGAGGTCCGTTCACGGCTTGGCTGGAAACCAGCAGCCCCAAACCCCAGCAGGATGACAAGGCTGGGCCTTGCACCCCGAGCTGGCAGGGCCTGYCCTGGCTGTGTGACAGGGCCATGGTGTGCTGTGTCTGTCCTTCTGTCTGTCCTGGCAGAGCTGGCACTGCGGGTGCCCGGGTCCTCCACACCCTGGGTGTGATTCAGCATGGCTGGGAAGGGAGGGAGAGACCTGGGCAGGGGACGGGATGGAGGATGGCTGTGGAGGGTGAGGAGGAGAATGGAAAATASAGATGAAGATGGAAGGTGGGGATGAGAAGGAGACTAGAGAATAGGGATGAGGATGGAGGTGGAGGTTGGAAATGGAGAATGGGGATGGGCATGATGAGGAGGAAGGGGATGAGGAAGATGGTGGGGAATGAGGATGAGGATGGAGTTTGGGGACGAGAGTGAATATAAAGGATGGAGGATGAGGATGGGACATCTCTGAACACTTCCAAAAGCTCTAATCCAGGCATCAGAAAGCACCTGCAAGATGAAAAGCTGGATTGACCTCCCCAAGGCCCAAGGTGGCACGTGGGAGGAGGATCAGGATCCCAAAACACGTGGGCGAGTGGCTGGTTAATATGGGAAAAGAGGGATTTGCTCAGGAGTCTCCCTAGCAGCTCCAGCCCGTGATGCCAGGGGGTTTGGGCCTGCTTGGGTGGCAGTAAGGGAATTTGGGAGGTGGGAACAGATGCCAGCAGCTGTCCCCAGCTACATCCTGCAGCCTTTAGGAGTCTGTGGAGACACGGAGCTCACCCTGGGATGCCTCCTCTCCCTCTGGGCGAGGCAGCCGGGCAGCGGCTGCCAGTGATTGATGTTTTGTGGGTAATTACTGCAGATAATGAAATATTTAACCATCATCTTTATTATCGGGGTAGCGCCGAGCCAGGCAGGAAACCGCKGCTGTTTGGACAGGGCTGAGCTGATGGGTTTGGTGCCGGGTTTGGTGCTGGCAGAGCCGGGTGGTCCCTGCGTGGTGGCCGATGGATTGAGGCTGTGGTGGTGGTGGCCACTCTGTGTCCCTGAGCTGTCACTTTGAAGGTGCAGGGCATCACTGCAGGGAGGGCACAGCCCCAGCCTGGGGTCCATGGGGTCCCTCTGCCCTGGTGCCTTGTCCCCACTGTCGCCAGAACTGTAGGGCTGGCTCTGTTGGCCGCCCAGGGCTTTTGCCTGTGGCCCCTATGGAGAGCTGGAGGGAGGGTTGTGGGTGGGTTTTCCCATTCCTTTGTTTTCCTGCGTGTGCTGTGGCTGAGGCAGGGGCTGGTGTGAGCTCCCAYGGTGGGTGTTGCTCATGGCTGAGGGGACACTGGGATGCAGTACCGTGTCCATCCYCAGTCCAGCTCCACCTTCCTGCCCCCGGGTTCACGGGGGATTTCTCCAGCTGCATCCCTTTCACGGAGACAGAGAGTGTTTCCCGGCAGATCTGCATGGCTCCCCCGCCATGCAGCCTTCTCCCACAGGTACCCATCCTGCTGCCAGTTTATCTCCATCTACCTGCCCAGCTCTGTATCCCACATGCTCTCAAGGTTTCTCAGGAATGAATTTATCCAYTGCTGGGCTCAGGATAAAATTAATTCCCACTGGGGACAAGCAAGCTGAGGCTGCTGCAGAAAGCATCCTCTCCTTTCCCCTTTCCTTCCCTGAGCCCCTCTGTGGGGGAAGGTTTCTCAGTGGGGAGCTTCTCCCTTTCCCTAATTTCCTTCCAGGTTTTTGACTTCATGTCCTGAAGGGAGAAAGAGGGAGAGGAGCCCCCAAGTCGGGTTTTTCTGCAGCATCTCTCTGTTCTCCRGCCCTGAGCCACCCCCAGGGATATGGAGGGGACTGGCATCAGGGCGGGCAGGGAGGGCTGAGCAGAGGTGTAGGGTGTTGTGGGGTTTGAAATGTGGATGCTGCAGGCAAGGGGGGACTGAGGGATCCTCCAGTTGCTGTAACAGGGATGAGCAGCCAGGAGTGCAGAGCCCTGGCTGGCTCCTGCTGCACCAGCAGGATCTCCCCCGTGCCGCTGCGGAAATAAAGGCTGCTGGCTCCTCTCTGCATGGTAGTAATGGGGAGAAAAAAAAGGAAAAAAAAAATGTCTTGTAATTAAGCACTCAGCTGCTGTCCTCCCTGGGCAGGCTCATCAGGATATAAATGACTGCGTGGGGCAGCCGGTGGCAGCTGGAAAGTCAGGGATGTCCTTTGGGGATGCCATGGGGTGGGAGATGCCTCCTGGCCAGGTTGGTATCCTCACCACTCCAGGGAGGGCTCCGAGGCTTTTTCTCTCCTCGAACAGCAGAGAAGCATCATCAAAGCCCCTCACGGGTGATCTGTGTTCCCACCCTGGGTCTGTCCCACCTGGCATGGCCATGGAAAGCTCTGAACTGCCTGGTGTCCTGCTGGAATGGCACAGTGGGAATGACAAACCTTTCCTGGGCTCAAAACAGTGTGGATCAGTCCATGGTCCATCTGTCCTTCATACCTGTACTGGGCTTAGGGATCCCTCCTTCCCTTGGACCACTGTTTGCCCCACCCTCCCTGGGCAGCGTGTCAGCCACCCAAGGGTTGGCTGCTTCCCACACAGGAGATGATGTGCAGGCAACACCCATCCTTGGAAAAGCCTCTCCAGCAGGATCCCTGGGGTAGAAACACCTCAGAGGAGTGGCTTTTGGCAAAAGCTGTGTCTACAAGCCCAAATCCAGCTTGGCGAGGAAGGCAGGATGCTCTGCCTTTGCTCCTCATCATTTCTCTTCGTGTAGAGATTTGCAGGTTTGTGGGAGCCCCCAGTAAGGCCCAGGTGGTGCGTCTGCAGCCTGGTGGAGCTGATGATTAAGACAGCAGATCTCCAGTGGGAGCATCCCGTGCTGGGGAACAGGCTGGAGTGCTGGGCAGGGAAGCTGGGGCATGGCAGGACRGGGAGAGCGAGGAATGGGTGCTCAGCCATGCGCCGATGGCCCGAGGGCGCTGAGACAGGATTGTGTCTGTCTGGTTGATCCAGGAGTTTTGGGAGCATCTCCTCCCTCAGGCTCGGGGAGCATCAGCCAGAGCCTCTGCACGGCAGTGCTGTTTGGGAATGGTTGTCCTCTTCCGAGGGGTTATTTTTGGAGCCAAGTGAGGACACACTGACTGTGGTGGYGGAAGGAGGAGGCAGAGACACGTGAAGGTGAAGGAGCAGGCAGAAGGCAGGGGGGCAGAAGCCAATAGGGTTCCTCRTCTCCTCTTGCAGCTGGCACCAGGCCATGGTGTAGGGTGCCAGGCCATGGCCCAAAGGCGCCAGCAAGTGTTTGCTGGCTGAGCCAGACCTCAGGGTGTCCCACAACTGCACCCAAACCAGCCAGTGAARCTTGGGAATGCAAGGGGATGTCTGAGGTCTCTGGGTCCATTCCCTTGCTGAGTGGGGACAGTGCACAGTGGCATCCCCAGAGGTTGTGAGGATGGATGTCTGTCTGTGCTCCAAACCCATGCTGGCTGGCAACAGAGTGCATGGGGCTTGGAGGGACCCCTGCCTGCCTGTCCTGCTGCTGCTGTGTAGTCCTGGGTCCYGCAGACCCACACTTTGCCAGGTCTTTCCAGTGCAAGGCTGGCACAGAGCATGCTCCTCTCGTTCCCAGGAGCTCTTTCCCTTTTTGGTATGGTGATGGGAGTAGCCCCAGCCTTGCCTTGAGGATAAGGAAACTGAAGCAAGATGCAGGAAGATCTCCTAGTCATTGTCTCCATCAATCTGCTTTCAGGACAGATTTTGTCTTCAGGTCCTGGCAGGGTCCCCTCAGTGTCGTGGGGTGCGAGGGGAACCAGGGCAGGGACTGACCCCRACTCTTTCTCTCCCTTCCAGGCGATCATGGCTCTATACAACAATGGGGCCGACGTGCCTTCGCCCCAGGAAGCCTCCAACGGCTTCCCCCAGCCCGGTGCCTCGGGAACGTGGCACAAGGGCGAGGAGGAGGTGCGGCTGGTGGAGCCCAGCATGGTGAAGAAGGCTCACCGGGAAATCCTGGACCATGAGCGCAAGCGGCGGGTGGAGCTGAAGTGCATGGAGCTGCAGGAGATGATGGAGGAGCAGGGGTGAGTGGTGGGGGGATGCTTTCGACCTGTTTGCATCTTGTTCTCCTCCTTTAAAAAATACCTTGATGTGGCAGATGTCCCCATTTGGAAGTAAATCCACTTTCGGGTGAATCAAACAGCYTTGGTGGGTTGGTCTGTGGAGGGAAATGCCTCCAAGTAACACAGACCTAGGAGTGCATCCACTTTCCTCAGTTGGAAGTCTAGGCTCCCAGCTTGTCATGCAGGGAAAACCATGGCAGGGAGGAGGAATGAAGTKCTCATGGTTGTGCAAGTCATCAGTGCTGCCCATCCTGTGCCGCACAAGCCTGCAATGGGAGATCCCAGGTGAGAGCTGTGGTTTAGTCACAGGAGAGGCAGTTTTGGGGCTTCAGTTTGTCCTTCCTTCCTTCTCCTCCCTAGTTTTTGGGTGATAGGACCATGCACCCTCCTGCAAATGCTATGGCCAGGCACCACAGGCTGCTCCCCAGCCTTTGCTCTCCCCTTGGGAAGCAAAGGGCTGGGGGAAAACCCAAGGAACTGGAGAACATCCCTGACTGGGTGGGCAGGGGGGACTGGGGGGCCAACGAGGAGACCCTCATCCTTGCCAGACAAACCCACGGCTGTGCTGTCAGCTTCCCCATTGCTCTGGCACCAGCCAAACATCCTGATCCCCCTGACAGCTCGCTAAAACCTGATGGATGGAGCAAATTCTTCGGCACACTTGGGTAGACGGGGACTGGTATCAGCTGGGGAGAAGGAAAATGGATTGAGGGAAGGCTTCGCCAAGGCTTTCATTAAGAGTGCAAGCGTGACCTAGAATTAAATTGTCTCACACAGACTGGAATAATGATTGTGCCTAATTTGTCATTATGGAAATAAATAAGGCTGACCTGGCGCTTTGGGGAGCCCAGAGCCTCCTGTCGGGTCCCCGCGCCCTAGTAGGGATCTTACTACTGGTAGTATCATTACTGCAGTGGGTAATAGCAACACTGCAACTGGTATTGTTGTTATTGCCATAATTGCTTTGCTGTTATTAAGGCTATTAATAACGCTGATGATGGTGATATGCACAAATGATAATATAATTACAGTAATAATCTTGGTCAACCTGGTTAATCCTCCGCCCGCTCTTCCCCTCCGCACAGGGGCTTTCCAGGGGGGTTCCATGGGAAGGGATTTGCACCTCTGAGGTTTCTGCCTGGACTGGGGGCAGCATCCTGGCCACGGCCTTGGGGGAGTTGTTGACGTGGGCAGACCCCCAGGGTGGATGTGAGTGTCAGCAGAGGGGGTTTTGCAGGGATTTAGGCACTCCCTTGTTTCCTTAAAGGCGGATGGCTCCTCCTGCCTGCGCGGTAGCTCGCTCCAGGCTGCCTGCACTGTTGTTTCCTCCCTGCAGGCTGGATTCCTTGTCCAGAAAAGAAATGTCAGCAAATTTTCTTTCTTTCCCAAGCCCATTCTATATGCTAAATGCAAAAGCAAACCCCCTCCGATGGGGTTTTAAGCAGCACCAGGGGAATGCAGGAGGGAAGGGACTGGTGGTGCTCCTGCCTCCATCACTGGAGGTGGTGGGGAGTTCCTCACCTTGGCCTCCCCCCACAGATTTGCTAATGGCCCGGCCGCAGTGGCCCATCTGTCACCTSCTGTTTGGCCTCATGTCCCCTCTCCGAGGGCGTCGGCTGCGTCCTTAATATGCTGCAGCAAATGCTCATCCCGGGCAGACATCTTCCTGCTGCTGTGGGCTGGCTGACGKCCATGGGATGGCTGGGGCCAGCAGCTCCATCCTTGTGGGGTGGCCTCTCTGCCCAGCTGGGTGCACCACCATGGAGGGAAYGGGGCAGAGCAGCATTTGGGGGTGCTGCCCTGTTTTTGGGGACCCCATACCCAGATGCAATGTGAGGGGAAGCAGCCAGGCTGCCTCCAGGCCCTCTTATCAGCCCTCCTCCTCTGTGGAGTCCGGCTGGGGAATTAATGAGAGACTTTCAGTGCAAATGAGCTCGTTAATATTAATTCCYCTCTCTTTGCTGTTCCCCTTCATGGGCACTGCAAAGGGGGTGGGTGATGCCACGTTCCCCTTTGCACTCAGGGCACCCAGAGGCACCCAGAGCACTGTGAGGGGCATCACTGTCCCCAGCATGGGTTCTGTGAGGTGCCAGCCTTGGGGACTGCAGGGCTAGGCCTGGCTGTGACATCCAGTTTTCTGGGCTTGTAGCAGAGATGCTGCTGGGATGTGATGGAAAGGGTGGGCCATGACAGCCCCTGTAGAGACTGTGGRTGAGGACAGGGATGCACACAGAGCCTGACCCCTTCCCTCCCAGGGAGGCAGCGTGGTGGTGACATGGGGTCCCTCTCCCCTTGCCCTGTCCCCAGAGGTGATGCCAAGAGCATCATGGGTCTCTGCACCACCTCCATCGATTGGGATGTTTTTAGTCGAGGACGTTGGGATGCTTTTAGTCRACGAGGTTGGGATATTTTCAGTCGAGGAGGATGCTCAGGTGCCCTTGCGCGGCCACGGGATGCGGCACAGGACCACCCGCCCAGGGCCACCACCGATGCCTTTCCAGGGACACCTCGGGGACAGCGGGAACGCCGTGGTTTGCCGCGGCTGTTCTCAGACGCCAGGACACGGTGATTAGTGTCTCTGGTTAATAACCCTGCAGCGGCCTGAGTCAGCGCTCGGCGTTAGCGCAGAGCTGGCGCCGCCGCCGGGGCCCCGGAGTGTCACGGGGACGAGCGAGGGGAGCTCGTGATGGGACAGAGGTGCTGGGAGTGGACCCCCTAATCCCCGGCTGAGATGGTGGCACTGCCAAGGCGGTATGGCAGGGATGTGCCCCAAAGCCTGGGGCAGTGAGGGGGAATGGCAACCTCATGGTCATCCTCTTCTTTTCCCCCTTCTTGATGTCCCTTCCTCTGCCAAGCACTGCTGGGAGGGGCAGGCAGGAGAGAGGAGGGTGTAGAGGGTAGTGGCGGGGGACCGAGCAGAGGTCCTGCTCTCCTCCAGGCCTCGATGACTGTCACCATGCTACCTCTCTTTTTGACTGGTCCCTTGGGCCACATGTCACTCCCAAAGGAATGGAGGCCCTCAGCCCATGCTCCAACCACAGCAGCTCTGACCACTTTTTTGGCCATCCAGGTACTCCGAAGAGGAGATCCGGCAGAAAGTGGGGACCTTTCGGCAAATGCTGATGGAGAAGGAGGGCGTGCTCACCAGGGAGGACCAGCACGGGCGCCAAATGTAAGTCAGGCAGCTCCCTTTGGCCTATCTGTCTCTCATCCCAGAGAGCCACGTCCTGGATTGCCTCTGAGTATCAGCGGGTGTATCAGGGTATATGTAGGCATGATTGGATAGATGGATGGACATGGAGAGGGTAGAGATGGATGGATGGATGGATGGATGATTGGTTGATTTGATGCAATGTTTGTTTGATTTGGTGGTTGGTTGGTTGATTTGATGGTTTGGTGGTTGGTTGGTTGGTCGATCAATCAGTTGTAGGCAGGGTGTGCCCCTCTGAGGCAATATCCTACCTCTGGGAAGGTTAAAACTTATCCTGCAGTGGTCATTTGGAGACCTCTGGGTGCTGTGCAGAGGCCAGCATTGCAATGCTCCTGTCCCAGATGATGAAAGCCAAGTGCAGAAGATTGTGATGCTTGGCTCACTCCACCAGCCAGTGGCAGGGACCCCATGGAAGAAGCTTCTCCAAGGAGCTCCTGCCCTGTTCCTCTGCTTCTAATCACTCCTCACAGTGCCTGGTCCTGGGGGGCTGCGCCTGCCCTGGGAGAGGGCTTTGGGCTCAGGTTTGGTGCCCAAAGCTGCCCAGCTCCTGCTGGSAACGTGCCAGTTGCTCCTCCTGCCCTGCACAGGACTGTCCCCASCCTCACCAGGGTCCACCCCGCCTCGATGATGATTTATCCGTGCGATGCTTAATGGCCCAAGCAGCGTGGCTGGCCCAGCGTGCACCATCCATCAGCCTGGAAACCAGGTCACTTGGGACAGGAATAGATGCTGCAGGTTCACTGAATATTAATGCTTCATTAGGGTCAGGAAATCAGGGCGAGGCGGGGGGCAGGGAAGCCGTGGCAGCAGGGAGAGCCTCCCTCAACACCACTCTGCTGGCACCCAGGCAGGGAGGGACACAGGGACACGGCTCTGCGGTGCCCTGCCTGGGATGGGGTGCACRGCCTTGGGGCAGCATGAAGCATTCAGGATCCTGCTCCAGGCAGGAAAAAACAAGGCATGGGGAAAACCAACCTGCCCAGGTCACTGAGCATCAAGCYTGAGGTGTTAACAAGTGGCCTTTGCTGGTGGGGGCAGGAGTCATCTCCAGGGCATCTTCCTGGCAGGCTCGTTAGGGCCGGCACTGTAACGAGCACATGGGGAAGCCAAAGGTGCCGTAAGGTTACCCAGGCAGCCCTGGCTGTCACCTTTACAGGCTTGGTTTTGCAAAACGAAGGGTAATCGTTAAAGATTAGCCCCAGGGCTATAAATAATAGTGCTGAGCTGGAAGGAGCAGTCTCACAGCAAAGGATTGCTCGGAGGGGAGCAAAGCCGAAGGCGCTTGAGGAGGCTGGTAGGAGCTGGGTCCAAGGGAGGTGGCTCYTCAAGCAGCAGGGATCTGAGCTGCTGGAGGATGTCCTGTGCGCCAAAGGTCTGTGCTGGATGAAGAGGCTGGACAAGGGGGTTAAATAAGGTTTAAATAAAGAGCCTCAGCCCTTGTGGTGGCTGGGAGAGTGCTCAGCAGAACATCTCATGGGCTGGTTCTGCTCCAGCACTGCTCTGAGCTTTTGCAGCTCAGTCCTTGGCTGCCGGGACTGTGAGTCTGAACCAGCTGGTCCTGTTTCAAAGCCAGTGCAAGAGCTCAGCATCATCTGCATAACTCCCCAGGGAAAAGTGAGGCATCGAGCAGAGCTGTGACCACCTGAGTCCCTGGCTTTGCGCTTTGTGCTCTCCCAGCTCCCGTCTCCGTGTGCACGGCTYGGTACAGCCCGGTCCCCAAGGAGAACCGCTTGATGGACAGGCTGGTGGGATTGCAGACAAAGGCGAGCGTGTGCTGGGCAGGGAGGGATAATTGGAACAGCACAAGGCTGGTCTTGAGCTGCTGAGCACAGCTAATGGGTGAGATGCTGGCAGCAGGCTCTGGCRTGGAGCACTGCCTGCTCACGGAGCAGAGACACACACAGGGAATTATCCMCTCGGTCTTCTCTCCTTGCCTCTTTTCTCCCCCTTCCTGCAGTTGGGAAAGGCTGTTCCTGCCCTTGGGACATGGCCAAAGCAGGAGTCACTTGGAGAGGACCCAGAAAGCCACGGCTGTGGCACAGAAGGAAGCCCAAGACCTGCTTGAGCGATCACCCGTGGTTAGGGGAGGGTGCCTCGTGTGCAGTTTCAGTCCAAGACATTTTTAATTAGATTAAACAGCCCATGGCCTGCCTGTGGCCAAGGMTGCCAACACGTGCCACTGTCAGATCTGCAGTCTGGGGCTGGGAGCATCCCTGAGCTCAGGCACTGGCCAGGCTGCCAAGGGACCAATGCTGCAGGGCTGCACTTCACCAGCATCCCCRACCACACACCTCCAGGCTGGGAACGGCAAAGGAACCATCTCAGGTTTCTGGGGACAAATCTCCCTTGGGAAGCAAATACCTGGACTGGTGTGGTGCTGGGCACTCTCTGGGCACAGCCCCATCTGTTAAGTTTCCCTCCAAAGCACCTGGATGGCCTTGTCCCTCCCTGGGTAAGATGTCCTACCTCCCCCAAGAGCAGATGAGAGGCTCCCCATGGGGTTTGCTCCTGGGCTGATGACAGAGCCGGACCAGGGAAGTGGGGACAGCAGGAAGAGGTTGGACAGGGACTCCTGAGACTGTCCTAATCCAGCTGCCAGGCCTCTGCCAAGCCCTGCCCACAACCCCGGTAGTCAATGGCAACCTTACGCCAGTTTCCATGGCAGTGGGAAAAATTAATGCTGAYGAAGTCACTCAAGAGGGAGAGGAGACCCTGATGGCTCTAGGCATGATGTCCCCCCACCCCCTTTCACCTGGCCCAAGGAGGGACGTTGACCATCATCTCCCTGAAGCTCCAGTGCTGAGCTGGCAGCACCTTGGGGTGCTGGCCTCAAAGCCCAGATCATCCTGGACATCTCCCGCCTGAATTTCCCAGTCTTCTGCCAGCTCCTCTCACCCTTATCCAGCCCCACCATGCACCTGGGCTGATCCAGCCTCCTGCTCAGCCCCAGCACCTGGGCAATGCCAAAAGGGGCTCCAAATGATGCTGAGGCTGGACCACGTGGGGAGACGGTGGCCTGAGCCTCACGGTGACCCTGTGCCAGACCGGTGGGGATCTCTGCAGGGACTGGAGCCACAGGAAGACCCCCAGAACACCTCCACCCTGGGCTTTGCTGTGTGTGGACCTCAAGGGACATGATCAAGGTCCCCTGGGGATGCCGTGGCAGAGAGAATGTCCCCCAGCCCCTGTTAGCTGCACTGGTGCTCTCCCAGGCTTCCCCCCAGCTGCCCCGGTGGCAGGCAGGGAATGCGAATCCCTAAATTCACCCCGGGCTTCCTCCTTTGGCAGCGTGATAGAAAACCACCACGGGGCGGATGGGGAGGAGTACGCGGTGGAGTATCCCGACTACGGCGAGGGCTGCCTGCTGCAGTGCGACTGCTCGGCCGAGTGCTACCGCGAGGACAGCGGCCACCGCGAGTACAGGTCGGCGCGGGCTGTGGGGAGCTGGGCTGCACCGCGTCCCCGTCCAGGGACACAGAGGCCGGCGGGCTGTCCCTTCTTCTTCCCCCAACCCTGCCCTCTGTCTCCCGCAGGCTGAAAAGACGCTCGAGCAGCTCCACCTCTCCTCCACCCAAGAAGAAAAAGAAGAAGAAATCGGGTCACCGCCGGAGCCGGTGAGTGCCCGGCTGTCCCGCGCTGTCCCCTCTCCCGGGAGGGCAGCTCTCCTTTCCCCAGGCTCTGTTGGGGCAAGTCCCCCCACTTTGGGGGGCAGTACAACCCCGAGTGTGCGCTCTTAAGAGGTGCAAGGCATCTGCATGTACTGATACTGCAACGCACACACGTGGTGTGCACACATCCACTGCATGCACTGGTGGGACCTYGCCTGGTCCGTGTGGGGAAGGAGCTGGCTGCTACAGGGCACAGCACYGGGCAGGATATGGCTCTGTGAAGGGTCCATCTACCCACAACCTCACTGGTTAGCACTGGCTGCCTGCGCAGGATGCTGTCCCTAATGTCCCTTTCTTCTCTGCCTTTCCCATGGCAGCAAAAAGAGGAAACCCGGCTCAGAGCGCAGGTGAGTGACCACTGGGCTGGGCAGGCTGTGGGGTCCCCTCTGGATTTGCAAGGCCACCAGGCACGGGCTGGCCTCTACCACTCACTGTCCCCCTCTGAAATCCCACTGCAATTGGCCACCTTTTGTCCTACTGGAGGCTGTGGAGCCCACGAGGTGGCAATGAGATACAGCAGGATTTGGGCATTSCAGAATTGAAGGCAATCAGAGCCCYTTCTGTCCCATGTGATGTKCATGCATCCCATGGGGTGGTCYAGGGGAAGCAACGTGACTGGGGGTGGTGGGACAAGACTCCCCTGGGCCATGGGGATGAGGCTGGGGAGTCCCTTGCTCCCTGCTCAAGGGCACCCACTTCCCCCTAGCTGTGACAGCTCTTCACCCATCCGTAAGGAAAAGAAAAAGAAGACTGGAAAGAAACACAGACGTGACAGGTAGGATGGACACCACAGCAGGCTGGGGACAGCAGGGGTGGTTGGGGACAATGGGGCTGGTTGGTGACGACCCAGGCCCTTGGGCTGGGGTGGGACTGAGGCATGGATAGGGATGGATGCTGACGACTTTTCATGGGGCTGTCACCTCCTCACAGCCACTGTCACCTGCCCCATCCASCACCCCACCTCGGGGCCATCCCCCTGTCCTTCTCCCCACCCCTGGGAGCTGCCCAGCCTTTGCTCCCCACTGGCCAGATCAGTGTGTCTCCTTCACCCCTGCCTCCTCTTCATCCCTCAGGTCTGAGTCGGGRTCGCGAAAAAAGAGAAGACACAGGTAAGAGTGGCAGCTGCCAGGAGCCACCCCACTGCCACCAGCGCTGGCTGCCAGCTTCCCCTGCCAGGGACCCCCTGTGTCCTGCCCTCCTGCTGTCCCCACCCCTCTGCCCATGGTGATGGACCCCCTCACCCCACAGCCGGACACTGCCGGGTGTCTTCCACCTTTGGATGTGGCAGAGGGCCACTCTGGATGACTGTGGGGTCCCATGTGGCCCCGAATGTCCCCAGGGGAGAAGGGGGGATGCCAGGCAGCTGTGGCCAGGGCAAACCCTGGCTGTTGCCATGCTCTGCAGATGCCCTCTGCTGGCACCTTTTGGGGTGAAAGAAATGAAAAACAGAGAAAGGGTGCCTGAGAGGGCAGAGGGTCTCAGAGAGGGCTGATGCAAGGCAAAGCAAGCGGAGGGGTGAGAATGGGCCCGAGCCCTGAGGATGCTGAGCAGAACCAATCCCCCGCTTCCCACTGCCACCCCTTCCTGCCTCACCAACTACCACCTGACCCCACGRTCCCCCCAAAGCCTTCTGGGATCCCCACCGCGCTTTGAACCTCAGTGGACCCCAGCTCCAGACCACGCAGGTCCTTCCCCTCGCTCCTCCCACAGCCTCGGTGCCTTTGGGGGTGCCGGGAAAGCCACCYCCAGGTGCTGCCCCCGCTCCCACGTCTGCAGCTTTCGGCTCTTCCCGCAGGTCCCGAAGCCCCAAGAACAAACGGAAAGAGAAAAACAAAGAGCGCAAGAGGTGAGGGGCCGGGATGGCGGGGCACCGGGGTGCTGCGTCCCCCTGCGCGTCCCCCGCGGCGGCTCAGCCTGTCCCTCGGCCCCCGGCCGCCCTCTCCGCAGGTCCCGCAGCGAGTCCCCGGCCTGGCGCTCGCACCGCCGCAGCTCCTGCAGCTCCCACAGCGCCTCGCTCTCCTCCGACGACAGCGGCTCTAAATCCCCCAGCAGGTAGGAACGCCCCGGGACCCTTGTCCCCACCACCACAAAAACAGCCCCCAGSCTCTGCGATGGGACCCTGTGGGGTAGAGGGCAGGGACAGAGATGKCCTTGTCATGGGCAGCCTTTTGTGGCAGAGGGCAGGGAGGTGGGAGGCAGAGGCGTCCCAGGGATGATGACCCTGGGGGATGGAGGGGAGAAGTTGGCGGCAGAGGTGTCCTAGGGATAGAGTCCCTCGGCGATGGAGGGCAGAGGCGGGTGGCAGAGACACCCCCGAGACGGGCGTGGAGGGGAGTGCGATGGTGCTGCAGCACCTCTGGAGGGTTTGGGAACGTGGTCCCCAGACGGGGTTTCAATTTTCAACTAGAGAAGCGCAAACCACCAATTCTCCCCCCATTTCTGGCTTCGGCAAAGCCCGGGCTGCAGCCGGCGGCTCTGCCGGAGTCGGGCGGAGGGCGGGGCCGGGCTCGGGGCCGGGGGTGCCGGCGGCTGACGGTGCCGTGCCCCGCAGGCTGAGCCCCAAGCGCCGGCAGGATGGCCCCAAGGGCAGCAGCGCCCGCTCCAGCCGCAGCCCGTCCTCCCCCTCGCCCCAGCGCTCGGCCTCGCCGCACCAGAACGGGCACAAGGGCAGCGCCCAGAACGGCCGCCACAGCCACGGCGCCCCGCTCCCGGAGCCCTCGGATGTACGTAGGCTTTTCTTGGATCACTCTTCGCTTCCCTCCCCTCCTCCCTCCACAGGACTGCCCCCCTGCTCTCCTCTCCCCGCCTTCCCCACTCGCTCGGGGCACACGGGGGAGATGCGGGGTGCAGGTTGCACCCTCCCAGCGCTCACCAGCCCCGCGCTGGCTGCGCGGTCTCCCTGGGGGAGCCAGCCCATCACCTCGAGGCAGGTATCGGGGCAGCCAACAGGTCATCCCTCCCCCAAAGCCACACGTCGCCCTGAAGACGTCACCCCCTCCCCGGGAGGATGGCTTGGCAGGCCAGCATCACCTGCCGGGGTCACCACTGGGCTCAGCAGATCTGTGTGATTGAACCCTGACAGCCAAGAGATGGGTAAAGCAGGAAAGTTCTTGTTTCCCCACCAGCCCCAACCCTCCCCAGTGCCAAGGGGCCAGCACCAGTGCTCAGGACCCCAACACCCAGTCTGGCCAAGGCAGGGTTTGGAGGGGATTTGATGCTGGATGCCCAAATTTTAGGATCTTGGGATCCCCATGGCAGGTGACATTGGAGCTAAGCATCCCCAGCTCTGCCTCAGCATCCCGGTGGTCCCAAAGAAACCTGTGTGGCTGCTCCTGTGCTGAGTGGGGCAAAGCCCTAACCCAGCAGGACCAGGGGAACAGCCCCAGTTTAACCAGTGCTGGGACGGTGAGGAGYCTGCTTTGGCTAACAGGGGGCTGAAGGCAGGGCTGAGTGAAGGCAGCGTGCTGCAGGACCCCACTAATGGGGGGCACACTGGTCCCCGCTCTCCCCAGGTGACTTTATTCCCACAGGTGAGGTTCTGTGGGGATGCTCCCAGACTGGCATCACCCACTGCTGACACCCCAACACCTGCAGGGCCAGGGTCACCCCGGAAAACGGGGCCAGGAGCCCCCCACCCCATATCCACATCCCGTTCGCCCTCCCCAGCCCGGCACCCCCCAGCAGCACCCAGCACCCTGCCCACCTCTCGGGGCACCTCTCTGCTTTCTTCTTTCCTGTGGTTTCGRCGGGGGCGTGGGGGGGTTCGGGTGCCGAGGAGCCGCCCCGCAGGCGCCCGGCTCGCCCCGCTCTCCCCCTGCCCACCCCAGCATCGCCCAGGCCGTCGAGCTCCCTTGGCTCCCCGGCACCAGCGGGACTTTTCTCCAACAACTTTCTCTCTTTCTCTCTCTCTCTCTTCTTTCTCTCTCTGGTTTCTATTTTTTATTTTTTTTTCTTTTTAATCCCATCTGTGTTTTTCTTTAGCCTCCCATTTGAAAAAAACCCAAACGGTAATATACACTTCCATTTCTTGCTCAGCAGAAGCAGGGACGAGGGGGAGGGAAGGGCAATGAAACGTGCTTTTTTTCCCGCCCCCTTGTTTTAGTTTCCTTTCTCATGATTTCTTTTCTTTTCCCTTGTGATGTACAGAAATGCAAACGATATATATTTCTCTTATTTTTATTTACCCCCACCCCGTCGTCGTCGTGTTGTTCTAGAATTTTTTGCTTTTGTGTGTGTTAATGTGGAGAAGAAAAAAAAAAGCAACAACAAAAACCTGATGTGTTTTCTAAATATTTACGACCGCTGAACATTGTATTTCCATCTTCTATATTTTGAACAAGGAATTTAAAAGGGAAGAGAACCCAGCAGCTCTAGACTGCAAAGGGAGCGAGCTCGCTGGAGCGAATTGCCCTTTTCCTCCTCAAATTGGCAACTGCCCGGCGTCCTTGGCTGGATCCCGCTGCCGTGGGGATGGTTTTCCCCCCCGGCTGCAGGATGAGGCCGCTGGGTGCTGGGTTATCCCAGCACCCCGCAGTCATCCCGCATCCTGCATCCCGACAGGATGGGTGCTGAGCATCCTCGGTACCCAGCCCCCTCCCCACCTCCTGCAGACTCCCCAAAAGCTCCGGGCTCGGCCCGTCCCCTGGATGAGCCGTGCCCTCCCCAGCACCCCCAGAGCCGCCGGGAGCCAGGGGTGCCCCGGGGCGCTGCGCGGCGTTCCCTTCCCTTTTAAATACCCGGTCCTGTCTCCATCCATCCCTGCTGCCTTCCCAGCCTTCCTCCTGGGCCTCTCCTCCTCCTCCTTGCCCACACGCACCCTCCAGCCCTCCTCTCTCTYCGGTTTTCTTTGGGCCAACACAACCCAACATCCCTCGCCGTGTCCCACCTCCATCCATCGCCTTCCCTGCATGTTATCCGGGACTTTGCCATGTTATAGAGTGACTTTTTAAGACTGAACCGCAGCCTGATCGGGTTACAGACACCAGCCAGCAACCCCCTCCCCCCCCGGCGGCCACCGGGCTCGGCGGCCGGCCAGAGCCATTCCATTGAAAAACAAACCAAAAAACTTTTAAAAACCAAAAATTAGAAGCTAAAGAGACCGATTTTAAAAATAATTTTAAAAAATTCTAAGCAAAGCAAACGGGATTAGCCGAGGGGTCTGGATCGCCGTACTAAAGAGTCCTTGTCTTTTTCCCATTCTGCCCTCCAAATGTGGAGATTATTGTTTTCTTTTTTTATTATTGCATTCCTGTCACTGCCAATTCCAAAGGTAGGTATTTCGTCCACCTCTGCACGTTCACTTCTGCAGATGAGCCTGTTGAAAAGCACCGTAGCTTGATTTAATGTTATTTTCTCTTTCTTTCTGACTTTCTTTCTCTTTCTTTCTCACTCTCCTTCTCTGTCTCTCTTTCATTTTGTCTCTTTTTGGTGGCTATATATAATTTTTTTTTTATTTGTATGGTTTTCCCTGGTTAGCTGCAAAGCCATGCTCTTCTCTTACGTTCTTTATTTATTTTTTTTTTTTTTGCCCTGTCCACGTAATATTTTTTTCTTTCTTCCCCCTTTTTCTCTTCCCCGTCTCCTCGTGCTGTCGGTAGAATGCATTTCTGTGTCTTTCAGCCCTCCGAATTTGTGTTTGTTTCCATTCAGGGGCCGAGCACGGCTGTTCCCTTTAAGTCCCCCATTAGTGGCTGGGTAACGAAGGCGAATATAATTAGGGGGGAATAGGGGCAGTGGCCACAGGTGGGAGCGGGCACAGAGGGTTTCCGGGTGGATGGATGGGGCAAGAAATGAGAAATTTGGGGAGATGTGTGGGTTTAGCCCCTCTTCAGGGGGAAAAAGCCCAGCTCGGGGAAAATACTGGGAGGCTGCAATGGGGAAAGGTTTAAATCTTCCTCCATGGAGAGAGGCAGGTCCAGGGCATCCCAGACACTGGGACGGTATCCCGGCCCTGGCTGTCCCATCCCCACAAGTGCCCAGTGTCTGTTTTCCCTTTTAGGCTGGGTCTTTGCCCATTTGGGTTTATTTGGGATGCTTTTACCTGTGTTGCCTTCCTCCAAGCCTGGGCAGGAGAGCCAGGGTTTGGGTGGGAACCCTGCATCCCACAGCCCAAGCCCATGGCATGGCCAGCTGGTGCCAAAATGCTACCCTGGGAAAGAGGAAACCCCTCTCTTTCTCTCTTCATCGTCCTCTTCTTCTTCTTCATCTTCTGTGCTTTTATTTTCCTCTCCTGGGATGTGGGGCTGGGCATGGGCTCCACTGAACCCCCCATTCCCGAGCTGCCGCATTCCCTTGGAGCAGATCCGTGTCCCCCAGTGCTTGCAGGGCAGCTGRGCAGGGCTGATTGTCACTGCCAGGCTCCCCCTCACTGCAGCCACTGCAACAGCAACAGATTTTTAATTACAACAAAAATAAATGCTCCCATTTTGGCTCCAGCTTACAGCTCTGTGGCTGGAGGGATTGGTTTATCCATGGGGACGAGGAGGTAATGGGGTGTGGAGTGGTCTGGGATGCTCGGGGACGCGGTGGCCTCACATCCCCTTTGCAGCATCTTTGTGGTGATCACCAGAATCCCAACCTTTCACCCTGCCTGCTTCGTTTTGGGGGAGAAGAGTGGCATTTAGGACAGGGTGAGATGGGTGGAGAGAACCTCATCCTCAAGGATTYGCTGATCAGGTGTATTTGGGGCAAGGGCATGGCAAGGAGTTGGGGTCACCAGCCCTGGGCGTGGTGGCACAATCATGGCACCACCCCAATCCCCCTTGATCCCCTTGGCTGGACACAGTGATGCCCTGTGCAGGACTCACCCCTCCAGGGATGCTCAGGGACCTGGCATCAGGCTGTGGCTGGGASGAAGGAGACTCCAAAGCCCCCCGAGCCAGGGTTTGCCAGCTTGGTCAGGGCTGGTGCTGCAGGAGCTGTTTCCACCCATTTTTTTGGTCTAGTGGTGTTTGCAAAGATGGGGAAAACACTCAGGCAGCGTTTGTGACTTGGAAGGGCTCAGATATTTGGGAGCCTCAGGGCTGGGCAAAACCCCCTGAGGTCTCAGTGAGAGCCTGGCYCAGGGCCTGGCCACGGTGGTGGCCCAAGGTTTCCCCTCCCTGTAGGAGAAGTGAGTTGGTTTGTTTTATTTCTCCTCTCTCTGGCTCTGTCTCTGTCTCTCCTCCTTCTCTCGCTCTTTCTTTCTCTCTTGCATTTTTGTGAATCTAATGATGCACTTATATTGCCCCGCTTTTCCCTTCTCTTCATACCTTACCTACTAAAGGAGGAAATGCCACTTTTTTGGTAAGTGGATGTTAACCAAGAGGGACTTAAAAAAAAAAAAAAAAGCATATAATGGAAAAAAATAAAAAAAAAAAAAAAGGAAGCAGAAAGCAAAGTCTGTGTTGAGTGCTGATGAGGACTTAGCAGTTCCCTGCAGAGTCACAGCTAACAGCTCAATGCGTGTCCCAGGAAGAGCTCAGAGACATTCGTTTATCTCAGTAACGAGGACATTTGTGAAGTTTTGCTTTGTTTTTTATTTATTTATTTTCTTTTTTTTTTTTTTTTACTTTGATTTGATTTGGATGGTTTTTCTTCTTTCTTTTTTTTTTGTTGGTTTCTTTTATGCCTTCTCGCCCCCGGCCCCCTCCCCTGCCTTGCCCTCCATTGTCGCTCTGTGCCGTTTTTTCCTCGTTTCTGGATTTGTTTTAAGCCGAAAGCCGTACTATCGATAGAAACTACACGTATCGGAACATATATCTCTATATATGTGCATGCCTCTGTGTGAGCAGACCCCACCACCTCCAGCCCTCTTTGGTTCGACCCCTTCCCCTCGGCTCAGTCTGATTTACTCTCCCCCACTGCCCCACCTTCCCTCCTCTCATCTTTTCTTTTTTTCCCCCCATTTTCCTCCCTTCGTTTGGGTTTTACCCCCCTTTTCCCYTCCCCTTTCTTGGTCGGGGCGGGCGGGCACCAGGGTTTGCTTTATCCCCTCTCCAGGTGCTTTCGGGGGGGGTTGTTTCTTTCCCTTTCGAGCTCTCCCTTCCCGACGACTCGGGGCTTTCTTGGATTTATTTATTTTCCTCCCATCCCACCCCTTCCTTTGGGTTTTTATGACGATTTAAGTTGAGTTATATTTTTTTGGCGTTTTGCATGCGGAGGTTTGCATGACCCACGTTGTTGAGGGCGAGAGGAAGGTGCAGAGTAGCGTCTGTGTAGCCTGCCTTATGCGATGTGCATTGACGTTGTGATCTGCGCCTCCGGCCCGGCGCCCCCCGTTAAAATCCCCTTTCTCCTTCTTTCTTGTCTTCTTCCCCCCTCCCATTCCTCCTCTCCCTCCTTCTCTCTCTCTCCCCCCCCTTGCCAGAGGCCGGCCTCGGCGTCCCCCTCTCCGCGGGCTCACGGCAGGACGGAGCCGCCGTCCCCCCGCCCCCGGGGGGGCCGACACGGCGCCCGCAGCCCCCGCTCGCCCACGCCGGAGCGGGCCAAGCACGGCCACCGGCATCGCTCCCGCAGTGCCTCGCCGCCGTCCCGACACCGCGGCCAGAGCAAGGGCCGGCCCCCGGCCCCCCGGGAGCCGCCGCCGCCGCCGCTCAGCCCCGCCGGCTACAGCAGCGACTCGGAGGGCTCGGCGGGCTCCCACCCCTACCACCCGCCGGCCGGCCCCGACAGGAACCACGGCGCGCACGGCAAGAAGTAAGGGAGTCCCCGGGATGGGGTCGTGTCGTCCCCGCCAGGATACGGGAGCCGGTCGGGGATAATTGGGGTGCAGCTCCCTGTGGGTGCCTTGAATCCATCCAGGCAAAGCTCTGGGGGCTAAGCTGGGGAGTGGGGCTGGGTTGGGATGCTCAAGGGATGGGGATGGGAAGGGGACGGGAATGCAGACAGCCACGGGGATGGCAATAAGGATGGGCTGGCGATGGGAATGGGAACAGACAAGGGGATGGTAAAAGGGAAGGGATGTGGTTGGGGATAGGGATGGGGATAGGATAGAGACACCGTGGGTCGATGCTAGCACGCTGTGGGAAGGGTCATCCCTGCAAGGGATCATCCCAGCTAGAAGGGCAGTGCCTGGATGGCAGTATGGGATTACAGGGTGCAGGATCCCAAGCAGATGGAAGCCCTGTGCTTTATAGTCAAGGATGTAGCGTGGTCAAAAACTGGTGTCATATAGGTGTTCCCTATGGGAACCTGGGGTCCCTGGCTGCCGCGGGTACACCCTGCCAGCCAGGACGAGGTGCGAGGCGGGGCTGGGATCTCCCTTCACAGGGTGAAGGAGCGGCACCACCGGGGCCGGCCCAACAGCAGCTCGGAGTCGTCAGCCAAGCACTCCCGGCACGCCTCGGAGCGGAGGAAGAGCCCATCGCCCAGCCCCGGGCAGCGCAGCAGCTCCTGGAGCTCCAGCGGCTCCCTCTCCAAGTCCCGCTCCCGCTCCCGGGAGAAGAGGGCAGGACGCAGCCGCTCCCGCTCGCCCTCGCCGAAAAAGCCAGCCAGCAGGTCAGGCCCGGGGGGACAGGGGCACGGGGGACACGGCGGGTGCCAGCAGTGGGCTCAGAGGGCGTCGCGGCTCAGGGTGGTCCCGGCTGCCCTGGGGCTCGGGGAGGGGTCACGAGTCCTTGCTGCTCACACTGGAAGCGCCAGCTCCAGGTGGAAGTGTCACCCCTCCAGGGAGCTGCTGTCACAGGGTGTCCCCGCGTCCCACCCGGGACCCCAGCCCGCTCCCTGACCCTCCTCCTCCTCCTCCTCCTCCTCGGGATGTAGAGAGAAGGACAACGAGCCCCGAACACGTCATGGTGATCCCGATCCCGCCCGTGCCCGGCGCCGCTCCAGGAGCTACTCCCCCATCAGGAAGCGGAGACGTGACTCTCCCAGCTTCATGGAGCCCCGGAGGATCACCAGGTGGGTCCTGGCACGCGGCAAAGGCTCTGCCACGGCCGCCGGCACGTCCCGGGGCTGAGCTCTGCTGTCAGCCGACCCCAGAGGGTGCGTGGGTGGGTGAGTGGGAGGATGGATGGGGGGATGGATGGACAGATGGATTGGTGGATAGATGGATGGCGGTATGATGGATTGGTGGATGGATGGAGGGAGGTATGATGGAGGTATGATGGATGGATGCATGGATGGACGGAAGGATGGATGGATGGATGGAAGGATGGATGGAAGGACTGATGGAAGGACAGATGGAAGGATGGATGGATGGATGGATGGACAGATGGAAAGACAGATGATGGATGGATGGATGGACAGATAGATGGATGGACAGATGGATGGATGGATGGAAGGATGGGTGGATGGATGGATGCATGCACGCAGGGATGAACAGACGGATGAATGGATGGATGGGTGAATGGGTGGGTGGATGGATGGACGGACAAACGGATGGACAAACGGATGGACAAAAGGATGAGCAGCCCTGCCGATGGATAGATAACCCTGAGGATGACTGGGTGAATCAGCTGGCCCAGACAGATGGATAACCAGACTGCCTCCAGTACCGTGACCTTCTGATCTCTTCCTATTTCGAGGCATGAAAACAGGAATTAATTTTAATCCGCCTGTGCATATTCCAGCGTTGCGCACGTCCGCAGTCACGTCTCTCCTGCCCTCCAAAAGCCGGTTTCTCCTCCTCGGGATCCTATTGCCTCAGGATCCCGAGCTGTAAGACAGGCAATATTTCGTGCCAGACGAAATGCTGTGTGCATATGTAGCACCTCGTTAAGATGCAGCGCTGGTGGCGGGGCCGTGCCGAGCCGAGATTACCTCCTTCCTGACCTATTTGTCTCTCCAGCTATCAGCTGGGAGATCAGGGAGGGCTGGATTTTCAGAAATCAGCTCTGCCTCGCCGTGGGAGGGATTTTGTTTCGCCTGGGCCGGGCTGGGGTTGTCAGGAGGGAGGACAGGAGAAAGGACAGCAGCAACACTGTGGAGCCCACGGGTTAGAGCTCCCTGCAGCTCTCCCTGATGGATGCCCTGGAAAGAACACAGGCTGGGAAAACTGCTCCCAGCCCAGCCTGGGTGTCACTGGCTGCTTTTCCATCCCTCCTGCTTGATTCTGGTTTTACCAGGATGTCCCCAGGGAGGTGGCAGGGCTTGGCTGGAGAACACAGTCCATGGTCCCAGTGAGGACTGTCCATCCCATCCCTGTCACCATTCCTGGGATGGATGGGGATGGCAGACCCAGCTCTGCTAGGGGTTCAGGAGGAGCAGAGCCGTTTCTGTGAGGCACAGAGGGTGCTGTGGGGAAGGGGCACTGCCAGCCTTCCTTGCCTGCCCCATAGCCCAGCCAGAAGAACAGGGCTTTTCCTTGCCCTCTGCCCTGTCCTCAGTCCCCATCACACCCCCCTCACCGCGTGGTCCTACCTCAGTGATGCCAACTTCTCCTTTTCCATTTCATCCCAAGGTCCCTCTCGGAGAGCATCGCCGCCAGCCCGGCTCCCAGGGTAACCTCCCCCCTTCCTCCTCCTCTTCCTCCTCCTCTTCCTCCCGGACCCCTCTGTGTCTCCCCACACCTTAGGATGCCCTCGGCACCCAGCCACTCTCTGGTCCCACTAACACCAGGCAGGGAGCAGGGACAAGGGGCCGACTCCTGATGTCGCTGTCCCCTGTGTCTCCCCATCCCCACCGTCTCCGTGCTCCCCGTGTCCCTCCTCATCCTCAGGCGCCGGCGGGCCCCAGCCCGCCTCCCGCTAATCCCAAACGTCTCTTTTTCAGCAGCTTTCAATCTTTGGTGTCTGGGAAACACAAAAGCCACATTAACCTGCTCACTTTCTGCCCTCGACGCTGCCTAATCCAGGACTAACACCCCGGGGTGGGGGCTGGGGAGGAGGAAGGGGAGGTGACGCCGGGTGGCCGCATCCTGACACCCCGCAGCCGCTCCGAGCCCGGCCGCGGGGATGCTTGGCTGCCCTCGGGTGGATGCTTGGCCGTGCCGGGGGTCCAGCGCCGGACCCCCTTCCCCGAGCCGCCTCCGGGGGCCTGACTCAGCTTCCCTTTTCCGTTCGCAGCGCTCGCAAGCGTCCCATCCCCTACTACCGGCCCAGCCCCTCGTCCTCCAGCTCGCTGAGCACCTACTCGTACAGCCGGAGCCGCAGCCGCAGCTACGACAGCTACAGCTCCAGCCGCAGCCGCAGCCGGACTCGCAGCCCCCCCAGCCGCTCCCGCAGCCCCAGCCGCAGCCCCAGCTACAACAGCCGCAGCAGCTCGGAGAGCGCCGGCTTCTGAGCCCCCCCGGCACCCGGCCGCAGCCCCCCCGACAGCCCAGCTCTGCCCCCTCCACGCCACCTGCGCCCCCACAAGGGACGGGACCTCCGGGGAGGTGGAAAAGAGCCGGGGGATGCTGAGGATGGACCCGGCAGCGGGGGAAGGCGCGGACGGGAACTCAAATGGGTCCTGGCAGCGCCCTGGGAGGGGGCGGTTCCCCCCGCTCCGGGGTGTTTCGGGGGTCGGGATGGGGAAGGGGAGGATATCTTCGTATTTCTGCGAGTGCCGGGGTGGGGCGGGGTGGGGTGGGCGAGCACAGAGCGAGGGAACAAATGCTCTGCGGAGACCTTGGGGCGAGTGGGTGGGGGTGTCCCCCCCTCCCCCCCGCGCTTTTTTGGGTTGGTTTGACTGTTTTTTAGCACAAGAGTATCCCGGGGAGGTGGGAGGGGGAGGTCAGGCTCAGCTGGAGGGTGTGATGCCAACCAGACGTGAGCGAGCCTCGGTTTCCCCCAGCAAAGTTGTCCCCAGGGTGTCACGGGGGACAGGAGCACCACGAAACCTTTTGGGGTCCCCCCAGACCTGAGCACACGCTGAGCCATGGATGAACAAAGCCAGCAGCACCCGCAAGTCTCTTCCCAAGTGAGGAGATCCAGGGGAAAAATGCTGCTCGTCCCAGCTCAGGAGCCGGCCCTGGCACCCACCCACCCCACCCAGCGTGGGGGGACCGAGCTGTCACCCCCAGGAGCAGGGAACTGTGGGGCCTAGGGCTGGGCAGGAGGTTTTCCACCCCGGGGGTGCATCCAGCCATCCTGCAGCCATCCTCCATCCACGGCCTATCCCACCTCTGGGCTCGCAGCCCCCAGCCCCCTCCTGCTCCAGGGGAAAAGTGGCTGCTTTTTAAACTGAATTACGGAAAGAGAGAGGCAGGAGGGTCCCGGGCTTGGCCCGCAGCCCCGCTTTTGCAGGATTTTGCTGATTTCCCAAAAAAAAAAAAAAAGCCCCCYGGGCGCCGAGGACAGTCCTGGCCCCCCGGGGCGGTTGGCGTTTAATCCTGGTGGCCCCGCGTTTTCCGGACGGCTGGAGCAGGACAACGGGGATGAGCCTCCCTGGGTGGGAGAGCAGCTGCCCGGATTAACCCGCTGCCCCTGCATGCAAAGCCGGGCTTTGGCCGTCCCGCTCGGCGCTGGTTTCCAGCCAGCCCGGATCGGGAGGATCCTTTGGAGTCCAGCTCAGCTGGAACGAGACAGCCTCGTTAGCCGCGGCCTGATGCACCAGAGGTCCCGGGAGGGCAGAGATGGGAGCGGAGGGGCACTTCGGGGTCAGCCTCTCAAACCTGGCATGTCGAGGGACCAGGCTCAGCCGGAGGGTGAGGATTCACCAGTCCTCGGAGGAAAATCCCAGGAGCTGGGTGGTGATGGGTGCCAGCCCCTGGATGTCCCACCTACCCACTGGCAAAGCCACCAGCCTGAACAAGCAGAGCTGTTAGAAATGGGGTAAGAGGTAAGGAGGGGACACACTCGTGGCACTCCACGGCACAGCTTGTCCCCACGTGCCAGCCCCGGGCAGCGTGTGGCAGCTCCGGATGTGACCGTGGCAGGAGGAGGAGATGAAGGGTCCTGCTCCCCCCAGGCCTGCGGAGATGGGGGACGTGAGTTCCCCCGGCATCCCTACAAACCCTGAGCCACGCGCTCCGAAAACCATCCCAGCAATTCCGGCTGCTGCCCCACAGCCCCTGTCCCCCACGTCGCCCCATGGGAAGCTCAGACTGGCCACCGGACCCCCGAACCCTGCTGGGATACGGGGGAACCCCCTGAGAACACCCCAACCCAAGCCACCAGCGGGGGATGTCCCCAGTGGCCGCAGCCCCGGCCCCGCAGCCCCCGTGGGGCCGCGGCTCCCGAAAACCCGAGACCCGACTGCAGCGGCGCCGCGGACCAGCCAGCACATCAGGGAAAATTTCCAGTCTTCCTCTTTTACAGTCTCTGTCTCCTGCCGCGGAGGGAGCCAACTGGAACAAATACTCTGTAGAAATACTTCAGTATTTTCCTGTCGCGCGTGCGCTCTCTCTCTGGGTTGTGAGTACAGCTGTAGATGCCGTGAGCTGGTGCAATTATAATAAATATACAGTATATATTGTAAATGACTCCGCTGGGCACTGAGACGTTTCTTCCCGCGGGGAGCACGGCAGGGTTATCCTGCTCCCTCCAGGCAGGTTTAGTCTGTCCAGCTCCCTGCGCATCGTTCTTGCTCTTCCCTCTGCCTCCATGTGGAGCAGCGCCGGGAGTTGTGTGTCTGATCCCCCGGAGGATCCTGCTGTAGGGCRGGGGGAAGCCTCTGGGAATATCTCCCCTTGCATCCTCCCCATCTCCCTGCCGTCTTCCTGGCTCCCTGCATCCTTCCCTGCATCCCACCCATTTGCCTGCAAGCTCCCATCCATCCTGTCTGCATCCCTCCCTGCTTCCTTCTCTGCATTCCTTCCTGCATCCCTGCCTGCATCCCTGCATCACTCCCCTCTCTCCCATATCCCGGCATCCCTCCCATTAGCCTGCAACATTCCCATCCATTCCATTCCTCCTGTATCCCTCTCCCGATCCCTCCCATCCTTCCCTGCTCCCTCCCTGCATTCCTGCCTGCATCCTTCCCATCCCTCCCCTTTCCCTGCATCCCCACTTGCATCCCTTCCATTCCTCCCTGCATCCCTCCTCCGATCCCTCCCCTCCCTCCCAGCATCCCTCCCTGCATCCTCTTCTGCATCCTTCCCTGCATCCCCTCCATTTCCCTGCATCCCTCCCATTTCCCTGCATCCCTCCTTGCATCCTTGCCTGCATCTCTCCCCTCCCTTCTCTTATTCCTTCCCTCATCTCTCCCCTCCTTCCCGCATCCCTCTCGTTTCCCGGCATCCCTCCCATTCCCTCCCCTCCGCAGTGCTCCTTCCTTCCCCAGCTCCCACTCCAGCCTGCCCCAGCCCCCGCAGGATGCAGCCCCCAGCCCTCAGGGCTCAGCTCCCTGCAGCCACTTCCCCCTCGCTGCCA
Organism: Amblyornis subalaris; assembly: GCA_018881555.1. Taxonomy (NCBI): domain Eukaryota; kingdom Metazoa; phylum Chordata; class Aves; order Passeriformes; family Ptilonorhynchidae; genus Amblyornis; species Amblyornis subalaris. The sequence continues at coordinate 591,627 of JACAXG010000140.1, forward strand.
TTCCAGAGGCAGCTCTGGGCTCTGCCCCAGACCAAGGACACCCCAAATTCCCTGCTGCATCTTCCCCCCACACTCCCTTGGGTCACACATCCCTGCGCTGAGTGTGGCAGGGCTCAGCTGTCCCCCTTCTGGCTTGCCCAAGGCAAATCCGGGGGCAGAGGGGGATGGAATAGAAGTGATGGGGTCCCAGAGCTGCCAAGCTCACAGAGCTGGAAAACAGCCCATCCCCAGGATGGGAGCTTGGGGTCTGGCTCCGAATGAGAATCCCTTCCCGGGTACCAGGTGTGTAGAGAGACTTGTTTGGATGTGAGAGCAAAGGAATAAAGGAAGGAGCCACCCTCTCCCAACCTGAGACGGTGCTGGCCCTTCCAGCCCGCTGGTCCCCTCCAACACTCAGAGTCTCCTCCAGTCCCTCTGGTCTCCTACAGCCTCCCTAACCCCCCAGCCCTCCTGGTCCCACCCAGCCCCACCAGCCCCTTGGCCCCCACTGGCTCCCTGTAAGCCCCCACCAACCCTTACTTGTCCCATTGGCCCTCAGGACCCTCACCAGCCCCGTGGGCCTCAGGGACCCCCACCCACGGGGGGACTGGAGCAGCCTCACCCCAACTTGGTGATGCTGGGGCTTCCCCACCACGATACCAAACCCTGGGGCCCCTGGGGTGCCAGAGGGCTGGGGGCCTCCAGGACCTTCTGACTGATGAGTGACCAGGGGCTGGGGGGCTCTGGAACCCTCTGGCTAATGAGTGACCAGGAGGTGGGGACCTCCAGAACCTTCTGACTGGTGAGTGAGCAGGGGCTGGGGGGCTCCAGAACCTTCTGGCTGGTGAGTGAGCAGGGGCTGGGGGGGCTCTGGAACCTTCTGGCCGGCGGGTGACGCAGCGCAGGGCCACGCACGGCCTCCTGCACTGACTCATCCCACCGTTCCCGAGGCGCTGGGCCAGCCCCAGCCCCCTTCTCACGCCGCCACGGGGCCGCATCCTGTGGATCGTTTTCCGGGCAGGCAGGCGGGGAGAGGCCGGGAGCCGCTCCAAGGGCCATCCATCACTCCCAACCGGGCCAAACCTCTCGCGCCGAAAGGCGGACGGACATTTCCTTGGCAGGGGGGACCCCGCAGGCTGCCAGCCCCCTCCCCGCGCCACCCGCCCACTGCGGCTGCGTGCGGCCGCCCCGACCCCGGCAAAGTTTCTCGTCCCTTCCCCGGGGCTGCCGCGATTTCCATTAATAGCCAGCTGAGCCTCCCGGCTAAAAATAACCCCCGGCCCTCTTCATAAGGCACCGGCGGCCGCCCCCCCCGGCAGCCCCACAGCCATGGCCGAGCGCCGCGTCCCCTTCACCTTCCTGCGCAGCCCCAGCTGGGACCCCTTCCGCGACTGGTACCATGGCAGCCGCCTCTTCGACCAGTCCTTCGGGATGCCCCACATCCCCGAGGACTGGTACAAGTGGCCGAGCGGCAGCGCCTGGCCGGGATATTTCCGCCTGCTGCCCCGGGAGAGCGCCCTGATGCCGGCGCCCGGCTCGCCCTTCGGACAGGCGCTGACCCGCCAGCTCAGCAGCGGCATCTCCGAGATCCGCCAGACCGCCGACAGCTGGAAGGTCACCTTGGACGTCAACCACTTCGCACCCGAGGAGCTGGTGGTCAAGACCAAGGATAACATCGTGGAGATAACCGGTGGGTGCCGGGATGGGGGTCTGGGGGGGGAGGGGCGGGTGTCCCGGGGTGGGGCAGCTGCCCCCGGAGATTGCTGGGGGGAAAAAAGGGTGGAAAGGCAAAGCAGGGCGGAGTAAGGGATGGGAAGTGAGGGAAGGAAAAGCAGAAGAAAGAGATGGAGTGGAGGACAGGAAARGGGAGGGAAAAGGGAAAGGGAAAGGGAAAGAGAAATTCAAGGCACAGAGGAAGGCCCAGCACTACAGCTCAGTCTCGGGGTGCATTCAGGCAGCACAGGGTGCACTGACCCCACCCAGCCCCATATATTGACCCCTCACTGCTCGCCCAGCCAGGGCACGGGGAGGGACCCCCCGGCTGGAGCCACAGAGGGGCCCAGGGGTGGCATGGGCTGCCACAAGCCCCACAGCCCCCGCGCTCCCCCACAGCACTCTGGATGCTGTGACAAAGCCCAGACCTGTGGCACAGGGCCAGGATGTGCTTTCTGCCGGATGAGGGGGGCCTGCWTGGAGCCAGGGCAGTTCCCCAGCCAGAGGGATTCAGGATGCAGCCCCAGCGGGAGGGGTGTGCCCAGTCTCCGGCCTTGCCAAGCTATGGGGCCAGCTGGCCACCGTTGGGCCCCTTTGGCCACTGCCAGCTCCTGGCACTGCACTTTGCTCTGCTTGAATTTGGGGGATGCATCCCGAGCGGCCCCACAGCCCCTGGTCCAGCGGGTTGATCCAGGCTGATATTATGGCAAAAAACGCCCAGGATGGGCAGATTCAGCCCCTCACAAGTGTTGGGGCGGGGCAGGAAGGCCCAGCTGGCCCCTTCCAACCATCCCGGGGTTTTGTTTCCTTCCAGGCAAACACGAGGAGAAGCAGGATGAGCACGGCTTCATCTCCAGGTGCTTCACCCGAAAATACACGTAAGTACCAGGGAGGAGGGGAGACACACCTGATGCAGCCCCCTGATGCCTTTGGGGACCTTTTCCCACCTACCCATTCCCTCCAAAGCCTACTGGCCAAACCGGGAATGCTGCACGCCCAAACTGGGKGTGGGGGAGGCAGCAATCTGGGGCTGAGCATCGCATCCCCTGGGTGGGTGCTGCAGCCYTGACTCCCCCCTCTCCTCTCCCAGCCTTCCTCCTGGTGTGGAAGCCACGGCCGTGCGGTCCTCGCTGTCTCCCGATGGAATGCTCACGGTGGAGGCCCCCCTGCCCAAACCTGCCATCCAGTCTGCCGAAATCACCATCCCTGTCACCGTGGAGAGCCAAGCCAAGGAGCCAGCCAAGAAGTAGGTGGCACCAAGGAGGAGGAGGAGGAGGAGAAGGAAGAGGAGAAGCCGCCGCTGCCCCCCACCCCCAGCTGCCCCCTCACACCCACCCCCTTTTTACTGCCGATTTTGTACTCGCCCTGTCACTGAGTGCCTTGAATAAATGTGAAGAATCAGCCGGAATAAAAGCTGGTGAATGAAACCTGTCCCTGTGCCATTCCAGGCGGGAGCTGCACAGGGACCAGAGCACCAGGATGGGGCTGCCTGCGGCCAGTGGGGCCAGGAGGAGGGTCCCCAAGCCCTCCTTAGCACCTGGGGTCTGCATTCCAGGGCTCCACATCCCAAGTCTTCTCATCCCAGGTCTTCTCATCCCAAGTCTTCGCATCCAGGGCTCAGCATTCTGGGGTCAACATTCCAGTTCTTCACGCCCTGAGTCTCCCTATCTTGGATATCCCCCATCTGGGCCTCCTACATATCAGCTCTCCATATCCCAGCCTCCAGTATCCTGGGGCCTTTACATCCCAGATCTCCAGCATCTCTGGTCTTCACACGCCAGGTCTTCAACATCCCTGGCTCAGCATCCCAGTCTTCCACATCCTGGGTCACCTGCATCCCAAATCTCTCAAATCCCAGATCTCAGCACCACGAGCCTCCCCATCCCTGGTTTCCAACACTCTGGCTCTCCACATGCCCTGTCAGAACATTTGGGGTCTCCACACCCCAGTGCCACCATCCTGGGATGCTGCATCCCTGAAAAACAAGCACAAATACCCCCATCCRGGTCAGAGGGCAAACAGGGGCTTCACGTGCAGGAGCTCTGGTTGGGGAACCCCCACCCTGGCAGTGCAGCCCCTTGAGCCCCAGCCCTGCCCCCGAGTGCTCCCTGTTCCTTCCACCCCATTGCCTGAGGGGATGGTTTGGGGGTTCAGTTCGGGGGTCGCAGCCTCAATGTGGGGCTGGAAAAGGGGGTGGGAGTCATGGTCCGGGTGTTGTTTGGCCCCAGCTGGCCCCATGCCCGCTGTGTGCCCCATGTGCCTGGGCCTCTGGGCAGGACTGGCCCTACATGGCTGAGGTCAGGCCCACGGCTTCGATGTTCCCCGATGTTCCCCGCTCCGACAAATCCCACTAATCCCCCCTGAGTCATCCCGCAGGCAGACGGTGACCTGGGAGGAATCCCGCAGCTGCGAGGCCCCTCTCTGAGCCCGGGGGGCTCCACGTGCCCCCTGAGCCCGTGCCCCCCACCCCCTCTGCCCCAGCAGTTGGGTGTGACGAGTTTGGCAGGTCTCGGGAAGATACCATGGATCAATTCCTGATACGGGGGATCAATTCCTGCTGCCGGGGGTCACGCCCGTGCTTGGGGCGGGTCCCGTAGTGTGTGTGAGTCGGGGGAGTGAGGCTTTTCCAGCCCAAGCGTGACTCCAGGGGAAGAAGCCCCCCACGAGGAGCATCCCCGGGCCCCTCCCCTCTCCTGTGGCCACGCCACGATGGGTTTCGCTTCCCCAAAAGCCGCCCGAGCCGTGGGGAGGAGGCTGTGGGAGCACCACGGCGCCGGGACGGGGTTTGGGGTGTCCCTCGCTGTGCGGGGCTGCTCGGCGAGCCCCCAGACCCTCTTTGCCGCGGCCCGGGGGTTGCTCCCAGCCCCTTCCCGGGGGTGTCCGTGCTGCACCCCCGGAGCCCCGGCCTTGGCCGCGTGAGCCACGGCGCATTTTCTGTTTATAGTTTCGCGGGGAGGGGAGGGCAGTATTTTTACTGCGTGAGTCACCGCGCGTGTGGCTGCGAGCGGAAAACCATCGGGAAGGGAGGGAGGTGGCGAAGGAGGGAGGTGGGGAAGCACCCACCCCCCCACTCCTGAACCCACGGGACCTTCCCCACGGCTCCCTCTGCCCCGGGGAGGAGCCTGGCGAACCCTTAACCCGCCGGGATGCGGATCCTCCGCCCCAGCGGAAGGGAGGTGTCCCCCGGGAGCAGACACCAGGCCATTCCCGAGCCCCCCCCCCATCCCACGGAGCCCCCCAGAAACTCGAGACAGGCGATAACAATTAAGCAGCGCTGACGTCAGATCTGTAAGTTTATTTGCTCAATGTACGACGGCTACATAATGACTCACATTCATGATATTCCATCACTGAGGAAAAACTGCTAAGAATGGTCCGTGTGTGAAATAATTCCTTACAGAAACACGGAGTTGGAAAAATAATCACTGATTAGACCTTAAAAATAGTTCACTGCATAACATGACAAAAAGCACAAACAAAGGCTCATTCAAAGAACACAGTCATTGTTCTCCTACACTGTAATAGTTATAATTTCACCATGACGAACACCAGACATTAAGATTAAGCTAACACTGGTGTTTTCTTTTGCTTTTTTTTTTTTTTCCTTTTTAAAAACAAAATCATATATAATTGCATGTCACTATAGCAACATCCATAACAGATCAGTTTGTTACGATCACTATTTGGTAGAGCAAACTTTACCCCCGAAAAAAAAAAAAGGAAAGAAAAATAAATTAAAAAACTTTAAAAAATTTTTGAAGACTATTTTGTCATAGGAATACATAACATCTACAGTATAAGTTAATAAATTTCAAGCTACTGTATAGAAATACGACACTAGCATGCACAATATTGTATCAATAGAGTAATGGAGCAGTAATCATTTCACTGGAGAGACAGTATCATAGGCAAGTGCATCTCTTAAAAAATGAAAGAAACCATTCAAGCTGCTTAAAAATCAAGTCCGTGACCCCCACTCCGTTTTTAGCCCTCTTGTGCCATCTCTCCTGCATAAGTTTCCTAAAGCAGCCAGAGCAAAAAGCCAAAAAGAGTAGTAATTATTAAAAAAAAAAAAAAAAAAAAATCGGTTTTGTAATTCCAGTAAATCACTTCCAAATTATCCAGCTGGGACAACACTGCTCACGGGACACGGGGGTCAACGAGAGGGAGGTCAGAAGCCTAAAGCATCTCCCGGTCCCGGCACGCGCCGGCACCGCACGCCCCTCGCCGCGGGACGCTGCGCCCCGAATTCCCTGCGCCAGGCTCGGAGCGGGGGGAATCGCGGCCAAGACAAAGCCGTGCCGGGGCAGCCCCGGGGGCCGAGGTGCTCCCGGGCAGTCGGGCAGCGGCTCTGGGCCGGCGGGAGGGGCTGGAGCCGTGTCCGTCCCCTGGGCAGCAGCGGGAGCGGCGGTGCCGTGTGTGCCGCGCCAGGGCGCGCCGTGTCGGGCTGACTCTGGGAAGGGGCAGGGAGAGCCTGTTTCCAAAATCATGGGAATCAGAACCAGGAATTAAAGCACGAGTGCGGTTTCTCCTCACTGCGCAGCGCCGGGGGAAGCGCTGCAGGGCGCAGCACTCCGCGGGCCAGAGAACAGCAGTGAACCTCCAACAACCATGGAAAAAAAAATCAAAATTAAAGCTAAATTTACTCAAAATGGGGTAAGTATTACCTGCTAAGCAACTCAGATGCCCCGACTCCCACCCCCGGCCGGATCAGACAGACTCGGAAAAGATTTTGCTAAGAAGAGAACTAAGTTCCTGGGCTCCCGATGGTGGATAGAAATGTCTATGATTGTAGCTCTTCCCTTGAGGAATTTCTCTACCAAATTAGCTTCTAAGCTCCTGAAGTTCACTCATTACACCACAAGCTTCCCCAGGAGAAAGGAAAACACACCCGGCTTCCCTGGTGACAAACAAGGGAGCCTGGGTGCTGGAGATCTGCTGACAAACCTCATGGTACAGTGGGAGAAAGTCAGGCAGAGTGAAATGGCAGTGCAATCCCTGAGGAAGCAGCTGTGGCACCTTAAATCAGGATGGTCTTTTGAAATACCAAACACAGTACATGACATACAGACCTGAATGCTCTTTTTTTTTTATTTTTTTTTTTTTATTATTTTTTATTTAAGTGGCATTTTTAAGTTTAAACACTTCCCCCTTGTCTAATTAAGTTCTTAAACCTTTTGCTGTGGACTTAAAATAGTTGAAACAGCCGCTAGCCAAGCACCTGTTAAGCTGTTGACCAAAAAACTAGAGCAGCTTTGATGTTCCTCGGGCGGGCGGTCTTCTTGCCTTGGGCGACACAGAATAGCTAAAGCCAGTCCACAGGCCAGGACTGCTCAGGAAGGCAAGCCAAAAGAACTAGCAAAAGAAAGAAAAACAGACAATCAAAGGCTTGATGTCATATGGCTGTAATGTAGAAATACTGTAAACTGCAATTTAGTGTTAATACTGTAAGCTACCCTAATAAATATCTCAACCAAAAAAAAAAAAAAAAAAGAAAAAAAAAGAGAAAAAAAAGACTGGATGGCCTAAATCCCAGGGCTTTGCGAGCCCCAAATTCTTTAGTTTTGTTGGTTTTGTTTTTAATTCCTTCTCAATTTGGGGATTTGCAGCTGCCCCCTGGCAGGCAGAGCGCTGCAGAGAGAGGCCCCGCGACGTGGTGCGGGCACACGGCACCTGGGCTGCGGAAACAAACGCTCGAAGCCTTACTGGAACCACAGAACTCCCTTTTTTTTTTTTTTTTTAATGTTTTTGCGTTGCTTTCCTTAAAAACGAGGGCCATTCCATCCACGCAAATTCGTCTTAAAACCCTTTTTATTTCTAGCAATAAAGTTAAATTAAAGACAGCTCCACTTGTATTAATAATCTACAGAACAGTCCATATGCCAGTGAGGCTGCTATTCCATACCAGCACAGCCAGCCTGACTTCCACTAGTGGTGTTTTGGCAAAAATGTCAACGAGGCAATCAAAGACAGGTTGTGGGGGGCCTCCCTGGGAAGGTGTCCCCTCCCTTTCCCTCCCCCACCCCGGACCCCCCCCCACTCGTGGGAAAAAAATAAAGACTGCAGTAGTTAGCATCAGCGTGCGGCTGCCAGTCCATCGGGGGGGTCTAGTTGTTGCCTTCTCCGCCGTCGTCGTCTTGCTGATCGCTCGTCCAGAGCGTTAGGTTGTCGCGGAGGAGCTGCATGATGAGCGTTGAGTCCTTGTAGGAGTCCTCGTTGAGGGTGTCCAGCTCGGCAATGGCGTCGTCGAAGGCCGTCTTGGCCAGGTGGCAGGCCTGCTCCGGCGCGTTCTGGATCTCGTAGTAGAAAACCGAGTAGTTAAGCGCCAGCCCCAGCCGGATGGGGTGGGTGGGCTGCATGTGCTCCTTGCTGATCTCATGGGCTTCGCTATAGGCCTTCTCCGAAGACTCCACCACGGTCGCCCTCTTCTCCCCGGTGGCCACCTCGGCCAGGTAGCGGTAATAGTCCCCTTTCATCTTCAGGTAGAAGACTTTGCTCTCGTACTGCGTCTCGCTGCAGTTCTTGATCAGGTAGTTGTCCAGCAGGCTCAGCACATCCTGGCACACCGCTTCCAACTCCTTCTCGATCTTCTCGCGGTAGGCGCGGACCATCTCGATCTTCTTCTCGTTCCCGTCGGCAGAGGTCTTCTGCTCGATGCTGCTGATCACTCGCCAGGACGAGCGCCGCGCCCCCACCACGTTCTTGTAGGCCACGGACAAGAGGTTCCTCTCTTCGTTGGACAGGGGCTCGTTCAGCTCCGTCACCTGCACGGAGAGAGGGGGAGAGAAAAGAAGACACTTGGGTTAAGCCACAGGCATTTGACATTCCCATCACACCTTTGGGTGTTCCTGTGCATCTCTAGAGAGAGGCGGGAGGAAGCAGCTGGCTCGCAAAGTCCTGCTCTGTCATCCAGCATCTGCTCCCATCCCAGCGGGACCCAGCTGGGAAATCACACCGTGGTCCAATCCCACAACAAAAGGAGCAAGGGTTGGGTTTTATTTGAGAGATCAGCATTTTCCAGAATGAGAAAAATGTAGAAAAGAGATGCCTTTCACCTGTAGGGTGAGAGTCAGGCTTTGTGATGCAGGTGAGAGGGACAGTCAAAGCAAGAGGGAGGGAGATGGTCCAGGGTTACGAGCYACCTGCGTGGATTAACACCATCACAGCTACAGGGTGTTCACCTTTTCCTCTTCCCATGAACACAGGACACACTTCCCAGACACCCAAAGAATCCGGGAGATGGTGCAATTACAACTGCCTCAGGCACCTGCACAGATGAGGATTTAAAAGCTCATATGGGGAGGGTACGCTCTTCCCACGGGATTTTCCTCACTGAGGTTACACCATCACCTGCCTCACATACCACGACAGAGGGACTATGGAGATGAGGAGCACAGAGCTCCCTCAAGTTTCTTGGGAAGCATCACACTTGGTATTGCTATAATCCCCTTCCAGCTCCCACACTATTGCTGGCTGGAGCCACCCAGGCAGCACCTTTGGCCGAGCACTGCACCAGCTTCCCAACCCTAGGGGCAGGAGAAACCCCTGGAGCAGACGGGACACCACGGCAGCTCCACGCAGCCGCTCCGCTGGGGCRGTTACAGCTGCCAAGTGGCACTTTGAGCCTGGGTATGGCCGTTGTCCCCTTTCCTGTGGGGACACATCCCCACCCCACATCCACACCCTGGGCACGGCCACCTGGGAATCAGGCCAGCGGAGCAGGAACCTGTGAGCCACCTCAYGGCAGTCAAGGATTAGGTAATGGTTTGGATGTGAAAGGCTTCTGCAAATACTGAGTCACTTTCACATGGATCTGTAAGGACAAGGTTTGCTCTGGGCCCAGATAACCACATTTATGGTGGGGATAAGGAGGCCAAGGGCTCCTGCTGGGAGGTGGAGGATAGCCCAGCCCAGGACATCATTTGAGTGACCTGGAATGACTCACACTTGCTCACACCGTATTGACCTGCACATTCCAGAACATCCGCTCCTTTGCAGCTCTTCAGCCATGCTCTGGCTAATGTCTCCTCCCAAAATAAGGCGACAGCTACGCCYCAAGTTTCCCACACAGTGAGTCTCTGATCTCTGATCAGACCCCCTTTACCCCTTTCCTCAAGGCAGAGGCAGCAAGAAGAGCCTCCACTCCCACCCCTGCTGTTGTGTGGATCTGTGCTGCTCCACAGGATGCTCCACAGCCTGGCAGAGGGGCAGCAAACAGCCCTTTTCCATATGGAAGAGAGTCTTCCTGTGCAAACCAGCACAACTGCTTCTGCTCAACGGTAAGAGGGATCAGGGAAATGGGTGTCATGTTAATGAGGGCAGAACCTCCTGGGACTATCAGCAGTCGCCAGCGGCACAGGACAAAGAGCACGGGGCAGGATGCCAGGGCAGCTCCCAGCAGTCACGCCCAAGGTAAGCAGGGCAGCCATGCCCGGGCCATCGGGCAGCTCCCGGTGCCAGGCTAACCCTCGCACCCCCACTCCCAGCCAGGACCACGGTGACTGTTTAACCACAGGGCCCTGGGATCCCTGTGATATCCTGCTTCCCGCAGCGGGGCCGGGCAGAGCCCGACCACAACGTGCCCAAATACTCATGGTGAGTCACTCGTACGCTGCCTCCAGCCTGCCTGGTGCTCCGAGGGCTCAGAGGTCTCTACTCAGAATCTCTCCCTTCATTCTTCCTTCTCAGTGACCCCTGCACAAAGACACAGTAAAGATTCTGTGAGTTAAAGATATCTTTGGGAGACAGTGGAGCACAACAGTCTCCCCCCCTACCCCAGAGCTTATCGGTTGTCTGTCCTTGGAGATATTAAACTCAATCAGGTTACCTGGGGTCTTGTCTCACCTAAGTCTCCCTGCTTTGAGTGAGGGATTTGGGACTAGAAACATCCACAAATCCCAGCCTGAGTTATTCTCTTCCAGCTGTAAATCGAGTGTCTGACACCAAGAGCCATACAAGACACCGATTCCAAGAGTCTTCTGTCCTGTCAGGGGTTGTGGAGATTGATCATCACACGAAATCTTGCTTTTAGCAAGGTGCTCCCTGAGCAGAGATACCAGTTTTTAAGTGAGGACCAAGCAGGTGATTTAAAGCTGCCCCACAGCCACGTCTGCAGATACTTATCACTACAGGAAGAAGTAGATTTACCTCCTCTCACCAGAAGAGTCTTGCTGGAGGACAGATTTATTAAAACTACAGGGAGTTTCGTGGGATTAGCTTTGCCATAAACATTTTAAATTCGAAGCTATTAAGGATTACGGAGGAAAGTTGCCTGTCAAAATCCTTTCAACAAACTGGCTGACAGATGGAAGGTACACCTGTGGAGACAGCAGATTCCCCCAGGGAGCTCACAGGGAACTTGTAAAAGCAGGAAGGGAGCCTTGTTAACCATGTCACTGCTTTCTAGCAGGACCCAGATGCCCAGGAATGAGCACTGCAGACATGGCCAAGACGTGACATGGGGGGGGACAGGGACGACATCCCTCAGCTCTAGGAGAGGCAAGGGAAGAGGCTGCAGTCCCACACATTTCAGTTTGCAACTGAGCCGAGGGAGGAGGAAGAGAAAACCATCTGGCTCTTGCATTCCCAGCAGGAAGAAAATGCAAGATGCCCAGGACACAAGGTATCAGACAGCAGGGTACACTGAGCTGCCTTATCAGAGTCAGAAGGTGGCGGAAAAGACGGATCCCAGGTTCAGCTGCCTTTGAGGACATCCCTGCCCTGGGTCTGCCCAGAGCTGCCCCTCAGAGCTACAGCCAAGAGCCTGCTGCCCGCTCGGCTGTGCCAGCATTTCCTGCCGCGGCCCCCTCCACACTCCTGACTGTGCAGTCACTGTCACTGCTCTTCCTGCAACACTGCACCAGTGCCCATCTCCAGCAGAAACCACCCCGACACCTCTGCACCAGCCTGTCACGTGCACGTGGGGCTGTGCCTTCACTGTAGCCCATGGTGGTCAAACAAATGCTGGGTTTTTTTTCTTACACTGCAGGATACCAACACAAAGCGAGTTCAAACAAACCACAGGCTAAACAGCAAGTTGTGGTTTACTGAATTTGTAGCATTGCACTGAACACCTCTGATGTAACATAAATAAGGCAATATCCTGCACCAGGTCTGGATCACACTGCAGCAGCCACATCACAGCCCTTCTAGAGGGCAGAACCCTTCCCCTTCTTAACTCAGACCCTGGAGGGGTCTCACCTTCCCTAAGAAGGGCAAGTACCCTGATCAGGTCCCYTGATGTCATTCCCAGCACTGTTACATGGAGTCAGAGACTCCAAATAGCCAAAGGAAAATCTCAATTTGGCATTAGGAGGGCTTGGCAGGAACACAAAGCCATCAGCCTCTGGCTGGAGGACTACCTGCTCTCTGGGAAGCTCAATCAGTTTGGAGTTTTACTTCCCTGGTCAACAGCAGAATTTGCTCCACAAATCTCAATAACTGTCCAGCCTTGTCTCACTCTTGTGCCCCTGGAGACTGGGGAGAGGGGGCAGGAGATACATGAACCTGAAAYGGAGTCAAGCCCTGGACGCGGCATAAACAGCCAAGGACAAAGAGCTAATCCACATGCTGGGAACTTGATAGAGGAAAGTCTTTTAGCTATTCTGGAAAAAAAAAAAAAAGGAAAACACATGTGCCAGGAGCACACTGCACAAGGACACCTAWGCAGGGAGTGCAGGGAGCTTGGCATGGAGCAGTCCACACTGCCAGGCTTTGGCTGCGAGGCACATTCCATCAGCAGTTCCAGTCTCACCAGTTCCTGCAGCCTTTGATGGCACAGTGTCTGCACCACCAAGATTCAAGTGCCCTAAAGCCACAGGGCAAGTCCAACAGTTCCCATTGGACAAAAACTACTGGAAGTTTAGGGCTTCTACTACTTGCGAGTCCAGAGGCTTRTACAAATCCAAGCCCTCTGATTTGCAACAAAGCACTGCAGAGGCAGCAGTGGAGAACCTGGAGAAAAAACCTTGGAGAAGGTTTTCCTGATATCTCCACTACAGCTGGAGCTCTGACTCAGCACCCTGCCCAAAACCTGGCAGGCTCCAGGCATGCCCGAGGATCACATTGCAGCCAGGGAAGGTTYGGCCTCATGTGGAGAAGCCAGGGAGCACGGAAAACTTTACCTGTCCCTAATGTCAAGTTACATGAACTCCAAAAGCCCAGGTTCTACTGCACCTTCTTTCTGGAAGTATCCTAATTAACAGGCTTTTGTAGGACTCGCAGGGAAGGTTTGCTCTCAGGCAGTGGCAGGTTGGTTTGCTTAAGGGGGTTATTCCAGGACTCCCATCCTCCACTTCTCACTTTGCATGAGATGGTCTGAGTACAGCATGAAATGATCGTTTTTGAGGTCTCTTCAGTGACTGCAATGGAGATCCATCACAGGACTTAGTTCTGTTTATCCTTGCACACTTCTCATTTAGTTTGAGAATTAAGTGCCCACCCATCTACAGCTCCTGCATGGCTTTGATGTCTTATCTTAAAGCACACAGCACAGCAAGCTGAGAGGACCTAGAGATGCTTCCCTGGGGAATACCAGCAATATCTGACAGTTTAACTCAATTTATAAGCCTCAACACCTGCGTTTCTTAATGCCTAAAAGAGAGCTTGAGCCCCTCAAGACATCAGACACCCACAAATGAACAAAGCTTTCCTGGAGAGACAACCATAAGAACTTCAAACTGTTCACTGAGAATAGCTTTTAAAGACCACCAGAGCTCCTCTCCCACCASGATACACAACATCCATCCCCTCCTCAGCACTCGTGCTTCCTCTGTTCTATGTGCAGCTCCTGCACCATGTAATTAAGTCTGTTATCTCTCCACATAAACCCTAACAAGTGCCTTGTTTTCCTTCACATGCAGCTCATTAGTCTGAGGTCTGGCCTGAAGGTCCCCTTCTCAGTTTCATTTTTTGAAAGGCAAATGTGCTTTTGAAACAATATTCTGGCCAAGTCCAACTGATGAAATTCCTTCTTGGTCTGTAGCCACCGGCAAGGGGAGCAACCAGCACACAACCCCTCCAGGCTCAAGCAGCTGATAACAGTTCACAATATCTTCAGACATGTCACCTTCCCCCCACCTCCAGCTGCTGTCCCATGGTGGGACYCCACCACCCGTCTGCAAGGACAAGAGGACACAGCCTCAGGCTGTGCCAGGGGAGGTTCAGGATGGACATCATGAATAATTTCTTCACTAAATGGGTGGTCAGGCATTGGAACAGGCTGCCCAGGGAGGTGGCGGAGTCCCCATCCCTGGAAGCRTTCAAGAAACGACTGAATGTGGCACTCAGTGCTATGGTCAGGTTGACAAGGTGGTGATTGGTTAAAGGTTGGACTCTGATCTTGGAGGTTTCTTCCTACCTTAATAATTCTGTGACAAGACCATCTTCAGCAGCCTCAGTGCTGTCATTTTGGAAGGTCATGACAAAGACACCGCCTGGTTTTTCTGTCCCCAGCTCGCCCTAACTTGAAGAAATGGCTGCCCTCAAGCACRTGAAATTGTCACCATTACCCAGCAGTCTGGAGACAGTCACGACTCGATGTCACACAACCTCACCAAGAACAGCCTCTCCCCAAGCTCCAGAGCGAGCTGTCCTACAACTCCCATCGCAGCAGTCACAAAGATGCTTTTCTTTAGCACTGTCCTACTTTGGCAAAGTAGGCGTGTGTTAAAMCAGACCTAAATCTAAAATGTTGCCAGATTGATTTGGGTACTTTTCCCCTGCTGCTTTGCCTTCGCCCCCATGTCACACTTCCGAAGTGGAAGTCACACCATAACTGCTTCTCTCCTTGCTGACCCCTTCCGCTGTCCTCTGATTGTGTGTTAACTCAGCATGGCCAGGGGGATTTTGGGCTGTAGGCTGAACCCTTCCTCTCATCCCAGACAAGACCAAAAAAGCACATCCCGGCTGTGGGCAGACACAAGTTCCCCACTGGCTTCTCCTTTGACTGTTTCAGTATGAATAATCACCTGATAGTTCCCGTTTTTTTAAGCWGGCAGGGCCAGCTCTCATCACAGGACAGCAGCAGAAGGCACATGAGATGGTTCTGCTATTACATTTCGAATTGCTCCCAGCGCCTCAAGGACCAGTGTCTGCAGAGACTGTTTACTCCTTGTAGCCCAGCTGGATCTCASAGGCTACTCAGGCACTCCAGACGCCAGTTAGGATTTCTGCATGTTCCTACAGTTAACAGAGACTTTCATCCCACTCTGCAGCCTTTATTACTTAAGGTGACTTTGAACCACCCAAGACAGAGTCTTCAAACTGGGAAGGAGATGTGAAAACCAGGAGCTCATTTTTGTCATTGGCCTCTCATCAACAACTGGATGTAATTGCACTGCATCAGTCCGTGGAGCCTGCAGACCTCCTACTCCAGTTTCAATGTGGCTGTGATGGAGTTCAGCTGGAAAACAAGCAAGTTTCACCTACTTGGGTCATTCTTGCACATGAAAGCTTGAAGGGAGCCAAGGTGAGAAAACCAGTGAGAGCAGCAGAGCTCTGAGCTGCTCCATTCTGTGTCTGGCAGCAGCRTTTCATGTACCAGCCCTTATCTGCAGCACTGCAGTCCCAGCACTTGGTCTAACGACTCAGGTTTTTTTAGCACTGCAGAACACCTGGGTGCCATCGATTTGTCTTCCCGATTTCTTCTGCAGCTTGAGATAAGGCAAACACAAGGGAGCATCCACCTGCCTTCCGGGCGTGTGCCTAGACCCTGCCGTGGCTATTGTTGACAGASAGCAGTCCAGACACATCCCAATAATCAACTGGAAGGAACAACCCCGGCCTCTCAGTTTTGTGTATGCTCAAGTGTGGAGCTGCAAACCATTTCTGAGTTAGCACTGCACAGTCTTGTTGCAGACAGTATGTGCTTTTTGAGCCAGGAAGGAATTATGCCCAAGTTTTCTYGTCTTCCTTATTAACACCCTGATTCTCATTAGCCTTACTGACAGGCTATTAAACAAGACGAAARCTGGCCGCAGGACAACTTGTTTCACCGTCTTGCTGCCACTACCTGCCTCATACTTATTAAAAACTCCTGGGAAAAATGATCGACCTCTGCTGGCCTGGTGCCTTCCAGCCACCAGATGGAGAGAGCAGCAAGTCCAACCACATCAGTCCCAGCGTTTCAGAGGATTGTCACTCAGGGCTCATCACACGGTCTCTGGCAGATGGGATACCAGCACCTTTGCCTGCTAACTACAAGGCAACAGAAGGGATGCCAAGCTATTCCTTCCCCAGGATACGGCAGGCTGGCAGCATCATCTGCCCACTGCTGCGTTCCCGTGAGCGCCTCAGCAGCAGCCCAGGATCACCACCACCCTTCTCCATCACCCAACAGCTTGGGGAGCTCTCCTGCCTTGGATTATCTGCTCTGTTCCCTGCTGACAGGCTCTGATAAGCACGTGGAAGAGCAGTGCCACAGCGTGCCACTGCTGTGAGAGCTCAGATGGTGCCCCTGGAGCATGCGGCAAGTTTCAGGAGCTCAGAGTTGATCCGTTGATCCTTTTGGAAGGAGAATGACAATTCATGGTTGCTATAGGCTCTCTTGGGCTGCATTAAGCTTCTCCAGGTGCAAGCTGAAGAGCTCTTCAAGAGTAACTGCAGCTCTTTCCTCAGCAGCATTTCTGTACTAGTTTAAAGACTTGGGGTTTTTTAATTTCCCTTCAAGCATTATTCCTCAGAAGATTCCATCTACTCACAGGCTTTTGAGCTGAAGCAGCCATCCATGGGATGGCCATTAGCCATTCCTAGAGTTTAAGACTTGGTCAATGCAGACGAAGATGGGGTTTTTTCCCCTCCAATTTGAGGTAAAACAAACCTAAGCTAGACAGACTTCAGAGACTCCAGGACATAAGCAGTGACACACCAGATAAATGCACGAAGTTTCATGTGGGGAGGGTGTTTAGTACTGCTGGGAGCATTAGCTGCTTAAAGATTTACCTCACAGCTTCTGAGGGTACTAATCTGGCTCAGATCTTAGTGCTTTCCTGCCCACCTCCAGCCCCACTGCCRGGCAGTAAGAATCCTGCCACCAGATCATCAAATCCTCCCCAGAACGTCAAATGCCAGGGCTTGTCCTTAATCAGGGGCTCAAAAAATGACAGTGTTATGCTGTGCCCATGACCTCTACCCAGCTGAGGCAAGTGGAGAGAGGAAAGATGATGTGCCAYGGGCAGGACAGCCCAGGATAGGCTGAGATCAAGTTCTGGCTGCAGGGAGAGCCTGTTCCCAGGTCTGCTGGAGCAGATGAACTGGGCAATTCCTGGTTGCTGGCATGGCTTCCTTTGGCACAGCAGAGCCACTACTGCCATGGCAGCTGCAAGCTGCTGCTCCAAAKGGTGAAATGGGAGAAGCTGCTGCCATGCAAAACTCCCTGCAATGAACATGTACGTTTTTAACTGCTCCATGTCACTTGGTTGTCACACATCAAGGTAAGGTTCTGGAAATATTGAAAAAAAAACACCTCACAAGATTTTTGCTCTAGGTGCGTCGGTCTGCAGATCCAGCAGTTCCTTGGTGTCTCAAACRTGTTTTACCAGATTAAGCAATGGACTTCCCAGAACACCCAGGTGGATTCCTGCATGCCAGCTCCACGATAGGTTTAATTTCTGCATCAGCGAGTAAGGTGATTATCCCTCCACATGTACTTTACCCTCCCACTGCTTCAGKGATTTCAGGCTTGATCTTACACACCTCTAGCAAAGGCAATCTTATTTAATTTCTTAAACGAACTTGCMGAAGAGAAGAAAGTCAAGTTTTTGCTCTGGCAGCTTTCTGGAGCACTGCAATAAATTTTAAATTACAAGGAGGGTCACTTTACTATCCTAGATCCAACGGTGGGTTTAACTACCCTTGCCTGGCTCCAGCCATTTCCTCCCAGCCTCTTCTGAAGCCCAAGGGACTACCACCCACCACAGATTCGATCTCAGTTCATCACAGGTGACAGAGCCCCTCGGGCGCCGCCGTCGTCTTGACACCACCAAATGCAAGAAGCCAAGCTCCCAACTTCTCGGTAATGAAATATTCATCCCATGTAACAAAGCCCAACAGCATAAACAGGCAAAGCTCCACCGCCTGCCCCAGCTGGGTGTAAATCAAAGGCTGTTAATCTTCCCCAAGTTCTCATTCACTGCTGAATACTAAGCATTAGCCTTTTACAAGCAGAGATCTCCTACAGCAATTGTTGAGCGTGTCTGTTAGCACATGGCACAGCAACAGCTTCTCCACCTACTATTAATAAACTTTATGCTGCTGAGCACCACAACTGTCCAAACAACGTGTCCATCAGCAGCCTCGTTAGCACTGAAGCTGAGACTTCTCGCCGGTGTTTCTCTAGAGCCTTGCAGAAACCATCTTAGAGAGGAATCAGAAACACACTGACATGCCAAGTAGCTTTGCTTGGTACGTAAGCAAAGACACATCTCAAGCAAGCCAACCCATCCAGCGAGATCAGAGGGAATTTGCAAACAATTAAGGAATGGTTTGCACTTGGAATCCCTGCAGACTTGGGCTCCTCCAAGTGCAGCTGCCTCAAACACCCATAGACGGACTCAATTCCAACATCTCCCTCATAGAAGAAAAACATTAAGTACTCTAATCTCTAATCTGGGGATCACTTTAAGGGAATCTCACGCCATCACCAGTGACATGTTCTCTAGTTACTCTCCTACCGCTATTAACTAATGTGCTGCCCCTGCTCACTGGATCACTAGCTTGGGGCCAAAAATCAGGTTTGTTTATTACCTAATTGAGCATGTTCTGGGTCATGCCCGAGATGTGACTAAATCTGGGTTAGCACAGAAAAACCTGAGACTGGGGGAAGTTTGCCCTTACATAGGCAGACAAAGGCTTTTGTTTCGCCAGCTACATGAAGGCTTTGCTTTTGAGAGGCAGTCTTGTCAGTGTTTCCTGCAGCCCGAGGACTGCTGCCTCATCAGTTCAGCTCCATTTTCCAGAATTTACCATTTCTGAGCTTTTCCAGACTATACCAGCGCTGCAACCAGCACGAGACTCCTGGGTGAAGATCAAGCCTTATGATTTACCAGCCCCAGCAGCTCCCAGGGCTCCAGCCCACAGGAGGGACCAGAGAGATGCAGCAGCTCAGCCTCGCTGTCATTGTGCACTCAGAAAAGATGGACAAAGCCATCCTGCTGCCAAGCTCCTCCCCCAGGCACACTCCCCACCCAGAGCCACGGGTGGGAATCCAACGTCTTGACATCTGGACTCTGGAGCRAGGAGTCAGGCCTCTTAAAACGATAAATAAATTTAAAGAGCAGAATTAAAAGTAATTTTGTGCCCATTTTCCTTCATTTTAGGATGGGAGGAGGGACTTTGCTCATTAGATYGAGCAGCCAGGGGAACAAGGGAAAGCTGGCTACGGCAGCACTGTCTGTGCCTGGCTGAGATGACAACACCCARTCACACAGACCCCACAGCCAGCTGCTCGTGGGTCCATATCCTTCCCCTTTCCTGCTTGCTCCAGACCAAGGCCCCAAAAGCTGACTGAAACATGGAGAGTTGGGAAGGTGGGAAGAGGCAGCAGGAGAGACCAGGGGTGACCTGGTGCACATCCCACACCATTGCTCCCTCACAGGGTCCTCCACCCTCCACGTGTAAATGCACGGTGCCTTCACACTGCTAGCTGCATTCCCACAAAGCCACTTCATTTCCATGGGGAAAGAAGCGTTCCCCCACCTGCAATGACCAAAAACTGCACTGGCACGAGCACAGGCAGAGAGTTTTATCTCAATGCCACCAGCACGAAACCAGCCACCACCATTTATCTGAACAGCTTCTTGAAGTGGAAGGTTTTTGTTGAAAGACAAAGCCACTGAAAATCCAGCACACTGACCAATCCATAGCTAATTCCCCTTGCTTTAGCTGGTTTCCAAGCTATTGCTGTCCAGCAGTGACTGTCAAATCGAGTCAATACCTATGTTTTCACTCAATTTTTGCTTTCCAGACAAGGCAGTTGCCATTTCTCTGCAGTCACRTGAATCTAACACTGGGGAGCAAGACTTCAGCCAAGAACCAGTTAGGTTAGTCACCTTTCCAGTAAAGAGCAGAAGCTGTTGAAGGCTTTCAGCTTTCCAGAAGGAAAAGACAAAGGCTTGACTAGCAAAGGAAGGAAGGAAGGTCTAAGTTGGCTCCAAACCAGTTAGACAAAAATACTCCTAACAGCATTAGCTTTGGAAAAATCTGTCTTGAGCTGCAGAGCATTGAAGCGCACAAGAACGCCTGGAAGCATCAGGGGTGCAGCAGCCACCCAGAGACAACCTCAGCCCTGCATCGCAGCYTTGCCACGGTGAGGTGGAAGATGAAGCCTGCATCCTATCAAGACTGTCAATGGAGAAATGCTTGGGAAGCCAGGCAAATCCTGTTCCACACTGCTTTGTCCTGCAGTTATTTCAATATTCATTCACGTTTCGCTGTCAGTCACAGCTCAGGAGGTAGAACTGGGCAGAAAAGCACAAGGCAGAGCCCTAAATGCCCCAGGCATTGACCCACCTGAGGAAAAGCTCCCTCAGGTCAAACCACAGGCATTTTCCAATGCTTCCTTCCCTGTACCTGTCTCTGAACAGCCTGGGGTTTGGCTGGGATACACCGAGCAGCCAGCTCCGGTCTGAACTAGTCTGACCAGAGTCCTCTTGGCTCTTCCCTGCCAGACTGGAATTGAGCTCCCAACACACCTCTCACCTCTGCCAAGGGAAAAGCAGCACTAACAAGTTCAGCAGTCCTCCACATCCAAGGACACGTCTGAGCTCAGACAAAGCCATCTCCCAAGAAGCACCTGGTTACTCAAGCACTGGCAGATGGGACACAAAAAAGCTTGGATTCCTTATTTGTCCTAAATATGTACCCCTGCACCCATCTTCCGCGCATGGTTTGCTTGGCATGAAGCTGCTCCAAATAGAAGCTGAAGTGTTCAGTCAGAGTTGGTGCATTAGACCCTGCCAGATGTGTCACCAYCTATGGAGGTTTCCCCAGATGTCAAGAGTCATGGCTACCACTCCCCTCCCCAGCCCCTGCTCCACCAGCTGCACCCTGAGCCGTGTTTCTCCTTGTATCCTCAAGAGCAACAGATAGTAAATCCAATTCCCAACTACAGGCTCTGCAGAGATAGTAGAAATACCAGGCTCTGAAAAATCCTTGTCCTTAGGATTGTGACCTTGGAGTCACTCACCAGCCTGAGAACAAAGCCCTGGCCCAGCCCATGCCTCCCCATAGGCTACTGGGGACCATCAGGTTGCTCTTACTCCACCTCCCTGATCTTAAGCTCTGCAAGGCTGAGACTGCCTATTCCTGCTTGGAAAGCCAAGCTGAGCATGCTCCTGAGCAGCCCTAATGCTGTGAGGCCAGGTACAAGAGAACAGCTTGAAATGAAGTGGCTCAGTAATACACATGAAAAAGAGATGGCACAGAAGAAAAAATATGGTGATCCTCAAATTAAGGAAAATCTTTATTCTACCAGCCACAGAAGATAAGGAAGAATCACATTCCTCATCTCTCCAATCACAAACCAAATCCCAACAGCATGAGGCAGAGGGATATACCACAGTTATGTGGATAACCCTCACTGCTCTTGAAAGCACCACCCAGAACATCCATGAGAACCACTAAGAGGATGCCGAAGACATCATCCAGTTCAGATCAGACAAGCAAAAACCAGTGTATATATGCCCCTGAGATGCTGGAGTTTTCAATCCAGGAAACATTTTTGGAGCTGAAGTTCTGTGGTTGCCCCCAAACTGCTATTCCTCAATATTCTAGCAAGCCCAGGTGAACATCATCAGTGTCCAAAGAGTTTGTTCTAGAGAGCAACTTTGGGATCAGCTGGTGAACACAGCTGTGGCAGATATGGCTTATCCATTGATATTATGAAGCTTACTTGGTGTACTAAAACAATTAAGTCTCCTGTGAACCACCCATCTTTACCCACAAGGAGCAGCAAATAAAGGCGAGTGAAAAAAAATTTAATACATCGAGACAACTCCCGCCAACCTTTTTGCACTTTCATGGCTTGACATTATCCAACAGATCTACTGGCTAAGCCCAAACCATTCAAGGGCTCTTGGAGAGCCCTTGCCCAAGAGTTAGTATTACTGTTTCTATGTACCCAGGCAGAATTCAACAGCTACATTCTCCACCAAAATCTCATATCGCTTTTRTTTAGCTCAAGAGGAGCTATTTCCAATCAAATCTACCCTGGCTGCTACACTTGGCCAASTGAGAGAAACCCAGCATGGTCTCATAAGTCAGTGACTCTTCCAAAAGCTCATACAGATAAGGACTTACAGGAGCTCAAAGGGGAATTCCTAAGAGCTTGAGCTGCTGCAGAGCAGACTGGCCAGACTGAGCAGTGCCCACTGCAGTTGTGTACAGGGCATGTTACCTGTCTGTGGCTTAGGTGCAGATGTGGCTCAGGCTACTGCTATGAGGTCCCAAGGCCGACTCACAGACAACCCACGTGAACTGTTACGAGGTCAGAAGGATGGGAGCTCCTGGCAGCCACCATCCTGTCCTCACCCTGCAGGCCTCCCTTCTCCCTGCTCATGAGTCAGCCTGTCTCCAATGCCTACCACCACTGCAGTCCACCAGTGGTCCAGAGGCACCACGAGGCTGGGCAGCATTCAAGATGCCTGCACAAGAGCATCGATGCTGCCATTAGATGCCAACATCCACCTTGGCACTGGGAACGGTTTCTCCAAAGCCTTCCCCAGCCCCCCTGGGAAGTGCTACTACAGCAGCTCGCACTCCTTGCTCCCCTCCCACCATCACAGATGGCCTGCCCAGCACTCCTCCTGGAGAAGCCTTTCCACACCACCCTTTTGTCTGTCTATGCTGCGAAGCAGAGAGCAGCTAATCATCCCTGCTGCTCTGCTCCCCAGGGACTATCCAACAGGATGGGTTTGTGTTACTACCCCTTTTTCCAAGGGTGAGCCTGTTGTCTGTGTGAGGCCTTGCTATCTGCACTAACGTGGTCACTGGATGTGGGGGATGATAACCTGCCCAGCTRGTGAGCAACACAGCAGCAATCCACACCTCCCAAGCCAGGAAAGGCCTGCAATTCCCCATCCTCATGCTCCTCCTCCACCCACAGTGGCCATTTACTGTACCAAGCTGTGGTGCCTAAAGCTTGGAGCACCCATCTGCTTTCCAGCATCTCCAACATTCCCACCTCCACACCCATCACAGCTGGTGGTCCCCACGTACAGCACAGCCACAGCCCCACTGCAGAGGTTGGGTCCCCCAACATCAAGCAGCCAGGTGTTCCCCTCACACGGAACCTCCAGGACTCTGCCACACAGTCCCACACCTACACCATACATAGGTGCAATGTAATAATTCTCCCCCCATGCTTTTGAAAGACGACTTATTTCCTGCAAAAGTTATTGCAACCATCTTGTTCGTTCACCTGCACATCCTCTCAACATAAGGTCTCTGGGGAGGCACGTGCCCTGCTCCCTGGGCAGCCCCAGACGGGGGCTTGGCAGGGCTCCCACCTCCGGAAAGCCTCCAGCAGCACCACTCTCCCCAGCTAATGGGTATCGATCCCCAGCCCTGGTGTGGGCTCGGACGGTAAAGCTCTTCCTGAAGCTGAACCAGACAAAAATGCATCTTGCTCCAACCGCCAGCACTGCRGGAAGTGAAACCCTGGGAAGCAAGTGCAAGGCCAGTGTCTGCCCACTGACCACCCTGAGGACCAGCAAGGAACTTTCCTGTCCCCCAACACCTGACAGGGCTGATAGAGGGCTGATAGTACCCCCAGACAGCACTGAAGTGACAAGGGACATGACCAAGGTCATGCAGCCATACCCTGGATCGATGGGCCCAGCCCTGCACCCTTCCTGGGTGTGGCATCACCTTCTGCTCCCTCCGGTAGGTGAGGGGACCACCTGCTGTATTTTACTGAGACACCCCAATAAACCTGCTAAAGGAGCAGTCCTGCTCCAGCAGCAACATAATTGCAGGGTAGCAATTAGGGACATTGGCAGCTGGCACTTGCAGGAAGGAGCTAGAAGTTATTGTATATAAATATTATTTGGGAGAAACTGTGGTGACACCAGACAACACTGGGTGAATCAGCAGACACAAGAGCCCCAGCACACCATTTCCATTTCAAACCATTAAAAAAGCCATTCAGCACAGGCTCCCAAGCAGACAGGGCTGAAGCTGAACAACCTACCCAGCTGCCCCAACACCACCCCTGAGGCAACCACCAAAATGAAGGAAAACGAGCCTCTTTTATGCCCATCATTGCCACGGCAGGTTTGAAAGGAGAACCATCCAGCATTTCTCAGCAGGGTGCCAGGGAGGGCTAGGTTTGGAGGGCAGGATGGCTCTGCATCACCTTCGCTAGACGCAGCCCGCATGCTCTCTGCTACCGCCTGGGTGCATTGCAGCTTGGACCATGGCATATGACATCACTAGGCGTTGCTACGGAAATGAGTGCGAGGTCATCAGCCTCCCGCACAACCGGGGCTGGGGGCTGGGCAGCGCACGGGCACGGGGATAACCGCCTGTGACACGGCCGTGCCCGCCGGACCGGCCGTGCCGGAGCTGGGCCAGCGTGGAGCAGAAAGGAAGAACAAAGCTCTGCCTTTTGTTTGCTGGTGAAGGGAGGCGTCAGCGCTCCCGCTGGGAATCGCTTCCTTACGGCCAAACTACCCGGCAGCTGATAAGCGGCGTTAGCCCGGGTTACTGTTTCACCAGGGCCCGTAAGGGCTAGAAGGAAAAAAATCACATGTATGAGCTCTTAACAACGCCTTGGGTTCAAGCACCCAGCCCGGGGAAGCAGGGCAGGGAGATTCACAYTGCAACACGGCTGTGAGTCCCAGGCATATCCCTGCTGGCTTTGTCACGGCGGCTGTATTATCCGTAGGAAATGAGCTGTAGGATCTGCTCACACAGCAGGCTTGGCTTTAAAATGAATAGATGCCGCTATCAGAAAATGGTATAAAAGCCACAGTGCAGCAGAGGGACAGCCCGGCTGGTTTAATGTGATAATATCTCGTTCCGATTATCCGTATTTCATTCCTTGATAAGACATCTCCTCCCTCCCTGGGCTCGGGCTGTGACAGTTTTGTCTGTTTGATAAATGCAAGGTTATTGACAAAATGGTGCAATATGGGCAAACAGAGCTGCACCCACGGCAGACTGCGACATTCCCAGATCGGCATTCACTTTTCAKCAGCCGGGGAGGATACCCCAGCTCCCAGCAAAGGTTCAGACCTGACTAAGAAGACAAACATAAAGAACAGTTTTCCCCTTTAAAGCACCCCCTCCCTCCCTCCACCCAGTCTAGCCTCTCTGCAATATGACAAATGCAGAATCTTCTGGAATGACTTGATCCTGCCTCCCACGATTGCTTTGTTTGCAAGATCAGATCAGAGATATGTTTTTTTTTCCCTTCTTATATTGTCAAAATGTCAGTATTGAAGGGGAGCGTTCAGTGTCACAAATCAGATCAGCCTGCTATATGCAGAGTCTTTATTTTAAGAGCGTGAAATGAATACAACATGACTCAATTCATAAATCTCCAACCAAGAGCAGTAAAAATAAGAGCTTTGACAGTGAAAGGGCTGCCGATCTTTGGGGTCAGGGGCACACACCAGCCCCGGCGACCACGCGTGGGAAGGGATGCACGGGGAGGTATTTCGGCAGCGGGGAGAGGTGTGCGCGCAAGCCCCCCCCCAACCCCCCCGCTGGGTCCCCCCCGCCTCGCCCCACGGGGCCCCGAGCCGGTGTGACTCCCCCCGGGGAGCGCCGCACCCCCGGGGCAGGGCGGGGAGCGGGGCACGGGAGGGGACGTGTGGGGCAGGCAGGGGGGCCTGGGGTGGGTGGAGCGAAGAAATGGGGCTGGGAGGTGATGTGGGGGGCTGCAGGGCAGGGGAGGCAACGTGTTCTAAGGCAGGGGAGAGGATGTGGGGGTGCTCTAGGGCAGGGGACGGGGAGGCGTGAGGCTGGGTGGGGGCAGCAGGGCAGGGGAGAGGGGCGGGGGGGCAATGCGTGGGGGTTTAGAGCTGGGGGAGGATGGGGGGCGGCTCTAAGACAGCGAGGGGGGGATGTGTGGGGCTGGGTGGGTGCTCCAGAATAAGAGGGAGGATGCGGGGGCTTCTAGGGCAGGAGAAAGCGATGCGTGCGGCTGGATGCGAGCCCCAGAATAAGGCAAAGGATGTGGGGAGGAGGCTCTAGGGCAGGAGAGCAGCATGCATGGGGCCGGGTGGGCGCCCTAGGTCAGAAGCGGGGATGCGTGGGGGGCTCTAGGGCAGGGGATAGGGGTCGAGAGAAAGCCGAGTATCCCTGGACAGGGAGAAGAAGCGAGAACGGGACTCAGCTGGGGGTGTCGGAGGGCGAGGGGCCGGGGCCCACACACCCCCGCGGCCCCCCCCGTCCGAGCCCACCCCCCACGGCGGGAAACACGCGGGAAGGGCGAGGTGAGCGCGGGTCCGGCGGRGCAGGCGGGTGCGTGTGTGTGCGCGGGGAGCGCGACGGCCGCGGGACGGGACTCACGTTCTTCATGGCGGCCGCCATGTCGTCGTATCGCTCGGCTTGCTCGGCCAGCCGGGCCTTCTGCACCAGCTGCTCGCGGTCGACCATCTTCGCGGGGTCCGGAGGGGGAGAGGGGCGAGGAGGCTGCGGGCTCCGGGAGGAGGAGGAGGAAGGAGGAGGAAAAGGAGGACGAGGAGGGCGCGGCGGTCTCGGCGCTGCTGCGGCTGAGGCGGCGGCGGCGGCTGCGCCCGGTGCTGTGCGCGCGCCGCGGGCCACCACAACCCCCCTGCGCGCGCCCCGCCCCGCCCCGCCCCTCCCCCGGGGCCCCGCCCACCCCCCTCTCGCGGGGCTCGACGGGAGATGGAGTCCTCAGGTGGGGACTCCGTACCGGGTTCACACGGCCCAGCTCCCTCCTCCAGGACTACACCTCCCGTCGTGCCCCGCGCCATCGCACCTCCCCCTCGCCCCCCTGGGCCCCGCCCGTGCTGATTCACCGGAGCCCGGCCCGGGTGGGCCGCGGAGGGCGCGGCCCGAGCCGGGGGGAGCGGGGAGAGGGGGGGGCCCGCGGGAGGCACCGTGGGCCGGGCGGCGCTCGGGATGGAGCCGCGGGACAGCGCCGGGCACGGGCCCACGCAGGGCAGGGACGCACCCGCAGGCCACGCACACTCACAGCCGGGTCCCACTCGTGGCCCAGGAGCCTGGACACACTCAGGGCGTGGACGCTCCCACAGCACGGACACGCTCGCAGGCTGGACTCGCACACAGACTGGACTCACTCATAGTCCAGACCTGCTCGGAGCCCACACACACCGCACAAAGCCCATCCCCACTGTGCCTGCTCATAACCCAGGCCCACTCACAGCCAGGCCCACTCACAGCCTGGACCCACTCACAGACCGCACACACCACGCACAGCCCTGCCCACTCATAACCCACGGTCACTCACAGCTTGGACCCACTCACAGTCTGGTCTCAGAGRCTGGACCCACACACAGCCCAAACCCACACACCGCGTGGTCCCACTCGTGGCCCAGACTCACTTGTGGCCCTGACCCACTCACGCCCTGGTCAGATCGCAGCCTGGACCCACCCACAAGCCAAACCCACTGACAGCCCAGGCTCACTCACTGCCAGATCCCAYTCAAAACCCTGCTCTACTCACAACCCAGACCCTCTCCCATCCCCACACATGCACTGTTCCCCCMTGGAGACCCTGCCAGTGGTGCTGTGCCCAGGGTCTGTGACACTGTGACAGTGCTGGGCCAGGCTGTGGTGACACATCTTGGGGCAAACCCTGGCTTTCCTCCCCCCCCCCCCTTTTTCCC